>JAPWTK010000124.1:600000-1171788 GCA_029963805.1 Aromia moschata | reverse complement strand
ATTTTTAAGAAGTAAAGAATCTACGTCGTATTTAAGGTGCCCTAGGTAAAAAGCTAATAAACAAAAAAAAAAACAAAATCCACTAAACATTTTTCTGCTGCTGCCTCATCAAAGAATCAGAAACGGCTTGTCAAATATTTGCGAAATATTTTTACGTAGCGTTTGAAGCTTTTTGTTATTCGAGGTGTGGCTCTTAAATAACCGAACTGCTGTCATAACACTTTTTATTCGTTACCAATTACAGTATCAACTTTTCGCCTGCAATGTACTCCCCTTGGCACCTCTCTACACCGCTCCATATGATTTTTCCATTGCTGGAAAAGCCAAAGCAGTGCTGGAAGTCCGCTTCTGTCAGCTGGTTCAGAACATCCGTCGCTTTTGCTTTAACCGCTACCACACTTTCGGGTCTTGTCCCCTTCAGTGTCACCGTATCTAACAAGCCAGGATCAATGTCAATGTTGCTTAGAATGTCAGCCCAAATGTTCATTCTTGATTCCTTCTGCTCAGGAGTGAGGAGTTTTGGCACCATTTTCACGCAAACTTTGCTTTGTTGAACGATTCATGCAAAATCTGGCGAACAGATTCTTTGTCGATTCCTGTTTCGGCAACCCCTCGGATGCTTAGACGACCATCTTCGCGGATTAATTTACCAATTTTTTCAAATGTTTTTGTCCGTTTTTAACATTGAGGACCGTCCGGGGCGCAGACCATCTTCGGTCGTTTCACGTCCCTCTTTAAACCATTTAAACCATTCAAAAACTTGTGTGCGGGAAAACATTCATTTTAACAGTGCATAAGCTTCTGTAAAAGTTTTCCCCAGTTTAACAAGAAACTTGAGATTAACCCGTTGCTCCATCTGAACACTTAACATTTTTTCGACGCGTCACTGGTGCGTAAACTAATTCAAACGACTGCTACAGTCAAACTGAGCGACCCACTGGCTTGTCCAACGAGCTCAGGGTGGGGAAAGTATCACCAGACACAGTTCTGTTCAAACTTGTCGCGACACGCTCGCAGCGCGCTGGTAGCAGCATCAGTTCGGTTATTTAATAGCCACCTCATAGTAGCATTTTATTTGGGTCTAGTAATCCAATCACTAATCACCTGCTAAAATACGAATTGAATTTCATGTTCCAGTATAAAAACATTTTCTAAAAAATGTTTCTAATTTTTTCTAATTCTACTACCTGATTTCTTGTAAAAAAAATGTAGTAAAACCCTGAATGAATGGGTTAATAAATTTTATTTCGAAATTGTCGTCTTTTTCTTTGTATGTAACGTTACTATTAGGGTTGCCAACAATCCTTTATTTTTGGAATTGAGATAATGTCCTTTGACCTCACATGACTGGTCAAAGGATGGTATTTTGTCCTTTAAAAACAAAATAATGTATCGATGGAAGACTTAATTTCAGATAAAATAAAATAAAACATATCCAGTTAGTATCTTTTAATATTATAAGCCTACAGTCTGTTGTGCGTATATTTTTCAACTTTTTGATTTTATTGTTACACGTCTGTTTTTTTAATATGTAAATAAATAAAATATTTTACTTTTAATTCATTGGTTCCGAACCTGGAGGTAATTACCCCTAAAAGGGTAAAATTAACTTTTGTTGGGGGTAATCAAGGGGTAATAATCACGCTGAGGTTTTTTTCGTATGACCTAGCGATGCCTAATACTGATAGGAGGGCACAGCACCGCTGGTTGTCTAGTTAGTTATTCGTTTTTGAAAAGGTAACAATGCAAATCTCGAAATTCCAGGTGGGTAATTGTCCTAATTTTAAGAGTCAACTGAGCTAACCTCTAAAAATACACTTCATATCCAGCGGTCAGCTTAATTAATGTTTTAATAACAAGCTTGTAAATAAACCACTGATGAGTGATGTAAACAAGACTATAATAATTATTTTTTTGGGCCAAGAAATAATATTTATAAATATTAGTGACGCTCTCATAAAAAAATTTGACCACAATTTACAACTACCATTGATATCATATTTTTAATCTAGACGTAAAATCGTTAAAAATAGTAATTGTAGTACAGAAAAAATATTCGTTCGTGGAATAACCTTCGCCACATATTCCATTCATGAGATCGTGAGTCACACGGAAACTGATTTGCATTTCGAGATCATAAACAAAATTAGATTTAACGTAAACCACAATGAAATAAGTATGTAGTTATAGCCCGCCCGCAAGCCAAAAGTATCTAGTATCTAGTATATAATCGAAATATTCTCATGACTGGACTGGCCTTCTTATTTCTTATCTACATATTACATTACAACGGACGAACGGACAGCGAGCCTATGCGGTAGATGACTTTTAACGAATTTAACGTTAACTTTGATGATGACATCATTTCTGTGTCATGGACTTGCACCTTTTGGCGAGTAAACGCGACAGGACTTGGCCCAAACGGAGAATATCTCCTATCATATGTGTACAGCGACCGTTAAAAAATGTGCACAGTATGAGATTTTATGATATGAGATATACCAAAAAAAATATTTGGAAAATTTATTTTCCAGCAAAAATTTTTATACACTAGTTTTGCAAGATGATGAAGACAACGGCGTCGTTAATAAAGAATCCTTAAGACGTATACATGTTTAACCCCTTGAAGCATATTATAGTAGACCTTAGATTGAAGCTACCAAATGTATCATCTTTCATCTTCTTCAAAATTAGTTTCTTATGCTCCCTATTTTGACATCTAAATCGTTCATTGGATACAAATCTATTAACCTGAGAAATATTCTTGGATGCATAGTTAAAAAGTTACTGACCAATAAGATTATCGCTAACCATAATCACTCCTACTGACCTACTTCCTATCTTCTAAGATTAAAAGACGCAGTTGATAAGTATGTTCTAATATACTAACAAAAAAAATGGAACAGCGAACATAGACATGGTCAGCATTAAATAAGTTCATTCACATCCGGAATTCCGAATTACGTGTGGTGCGTTTATTTGTCAATATTGTTAAAAAAAAGTGGGATATACTTGGAATGTATACCTGTATATATTAAAAAAAAAACTTATAATCCACAAAAAAAGTCACAGTTAATATGAAAAATCTCTCCACAATATAGTCTCCACAATATTTTAGTATTCTCAAATCATAGGACGGCCGCAGCACTTAGACCTCATTGGACCCCTATGCTTCCTTCCTACTTCGAGATTTCAACACTTCTAAGCCGTCAGCAATCCTAATGTTTTAAAAACGGTGATGATGTTGCTTAGGGTAACCTTATGTTAGTCAAAGATGGTCTGTGTTCACTAAATATCGATTTTCTTGTTGATGAGTCGCAGAGTAGATGTTGCGCGGTCTCCTCTTCTAGTTGATAGTTTCCTCAGCTTTCAATGTAAGCTGAGGATGCTTGTTACAAAACGAAGAATCTTCTTGGTCATCGCCATATATACAGTTGTCGCTTCTCTGCTGAGGTAGGTATACCTTAAAAAGTTCACTAGCAAGTTGGCAGCTACATGTTTCATCCCATAGTTCATTAAATTTCACACGTACGTCTTTAATTTGTTTTATCACTACCTTTACACTATCGCTTCTACAAAGAGTTTTGTAGAAGCTTCATTTTGTAGAATGTTTCATTTAGCTTCAACTGTGGAGATGTTTCCTTAGCTTCCAATTTCCACTGATGAAGCCTGCTACAAAACTGTAGGTACCTTAAAAGTTTCTTAACAAGTTGGCGGCTGCCTCTTGCTTCCCATAGTTCATTAAATTTCACACTGATGTCTTTAATTTGTTTTCTCACTACACTCGACATCGACATATCCGAACTTTTCCATTCCGTGAAATTCCACTTTTTCCGAACTCTCTTCACCTCGGAATAACCAAACTGAACTGAACGCTGGCGCATGCGCAAAGGGTTTTTCTGGCTCATTCTATGTACTTTTCTTTGTTTTTCGAGGGTTTTATGCAAATGTAATACAGACATGTGTACATGTTAATAAAAGAACGTTTTTAAACAAAAATAATGTTGCCAGGTGCAAAAGGACAGAGTGATGCAGGTAATTATTTTGTAATTCAAAGTAAAGGTTTGTTTTATTGAACATTTTATTGCGGTAACCTATAATAATTTAAAACTGAAATGAAAAATGATGAGAAAATATGTATTTTTAAGAAAACCGTGATACAAAACAAACATAATACAGTGACAGAAATTCTTGGAAAAAAAGAATTTACTTCGGAATTCGGAATTTGAAAAAAGGACGAAAATTGAGTGGACGGATTGACACAAAAAAGTGCACCGGTACTTATGATACGCCATTTCAAAGAAGTGTTTTTCACTGGTTTGTACAAATAAGAACTCTTGGAGAACCTGTCTCAGGTGTGCTGCTGTGGGAGGGCGATTTCCTCTTTGCTGAATTCTGTGACAATCGAAATGTTTGATAATAATCGCATTATTGTGTTCACATTTTTTTCTCGTTTAAATTTCGCGGTTTTTTGTCGTCAACCAATCAGCGACAAGTTCGGTTGTGTGGAAGTACAAGTTCGGAAATATCGTGGCAAAAAGTACGGATGTATCGTGAGTTCAGAAATATGGAGTTCGGATATGTCGATGTCGAGTGTACCTCTATACTAGATTCCCCCTTAATCCGTCTCTGCATGCGCTCCGTTCTGGCTAAAGGTTCATCCTCTTCCACTTCTACTTCCATTGTCAACGGCTCGGTAAAACCTTGCAAACCGCCGAAACGTAGAACGAGGTTAGTAAACAACCGCGCGCAGACCAGTGAATCGATAGATTTCGTTGGAAAGTTCCAGTTTGCAAACGTAGTTCTTGCGTGAAAAGAGGCGCAATTTAACGAACAAAAATGGCCATCAGCAGATTATCCATCATCAAGTTTTTTGGAACTTGTAAGTACCTACCATCCCTTTTTTTAATTGTTTCTTCTTTTTCTTGTCTTTTTTTCTTTATTTGTAATTCGTATCATACAAAAATATATAGAAGCATCTAAGTAGTGAATTAACCTGTTAAGCGCACAAACCTACTAAGAAAAATTAGACACTCAATTCATTTAATTTTTAAAAACTGTAAAATAAAAATATTTGTGTGTAAAAATATATTATGATTTCAACGATTACAAGTTAAAAAAATAACGACCGCAACTAACTGAGGAACATAGCTTTTAATTCATTATCCTCAACTCAATGTATTGCTTGTTATTCCCGCAAGTCTCTTCAAATAAAAGCTAAAAATAATTCTAAGTATTGCTGCAAAAACGTGACAGAAAACCAATCCAGTTTTCTGATTAATAAGAGCTGTTGTGATAAGAGTACCGAATTTCGCGTTTTATTATTTATCAGTATTATTTTAGTTACCGATGTTTCGTTAAATAAAGGGGTAGCAAGGAAACAGGTATTTTAAACAAACAACTAGGAGAAGCATTTAAACTCAGCATAGGTTTTCCCTGCTGATCTGGATTTTGTTTTATTTATCTTAATACTTACTTATCTAAATCATTGTACAAATATGTATACATTTCTGAGATAATACGTTTAATAAAGAACATACCTACAAATAAAAACTAACTAGGTATTTACAAAAAAATATTCTACAATAAGTACTTTGACAGATTAAGTAATCATTAATTAATTATCTTTCTCGGTACAAATAGGATAATAATGAAGTTAACCAGAACTGATCCGATATGCAGTTAAATAAAAATCACTTTAGAAATGTTTCCTGCCCTCCAAATGTATAAAAATAGGCTCCATCATAAGAGTTTTGGAAACTCATTTAATTATTTAAATGTTTTTTTTTGTCGTGGGAAAACTATGAATATGTTTGTTCTCGTCTTTATTTAGATTCTTTTGTATACCTACTAGAAATTTATATTAACATAAAAATCGAAATAAGGGTTAATAACAATTATATTCCTTATTCGTTATGGCGTATTAAATTCGGAAAATAAGTAGGATTTTTGACACATCCTAACCTAATGGTGGGTTCATGCAGAAATTTTTAGTAATAAGAATAAGAATAGTAATAAGCATAAAAGTTAAACCTTCGTTTTATAATGACCCAGTTCATGCAGCAAATCCTTATTTTTAAAATTATTACTAAAAATTATGTTTACTGCATGAACTGGGTCATTATAAAACGAAGGTTTAACTTTTATGCTTATTACTATTCTTATTCTTATTACTAAAATTTCTGCATGAACCCACCATAAAAGTGCAAAAACTTGATTTCTAAATATTGTTTCTAAATATTTAGTCATTGATTTTTTAAATAATTTTTACGTTTCTTAATTAAAAAAAAAAAACAATATTTTGATATACACGTGTCCTTAATAGGTTTTCAGGAATAGGAAAAATCACAAACATTAAAATTTCAAAATGCGATATCGGCGAAAAAATATATTGGAGCACTTGTATAAGATCCCACACGTTTTTTTTTTTGGGAAAAAAATCGCGGTGCTACTAACCTCAAATATGTCAAAAACAGTGCTTTTTGCACATTTAGGTTAGAATATCTCAAAAACCTACCCTGACGTGATAGAGATTTCCCGGATTTGTTTTCAGCGGAAAGAATTACTTCGGAAACAACTTCATTGTCCGGGGGGCAAATGATGCAGGGTGGTGATATTATAATTCAATTCAGTAATGTAAAAATATGCTATGGTAAAGTTATGTTATCAAATGGGTTTATCGCATTTTCTCTTTATAATGTACGCGTAGCGCATTATAATTCAACAATTATATTATGTTACTACATTAAATAATACGTTTTATTCGGTCACTTCTATTTATAAATACGTTACGTCAAAAGGTGTAAAACCATTACTAATACGGCAAATAATAATGTCGTTATTCATTATAATCTATTGCATCTAACTTCCTGAGTTTTATTGAGGCGGTTTGTGGGTTTATTCCTTAAATAAAGAACGCATAAGCTAGATTCAAAGTCACATGCAAAAGGGGTGCCGATTATATTGTTCCACTTCGCTTCTTGTGCTTTATGGACATTTTTCGTGAAACGCATGGGATCACAACAACTAATCTACGAAGTATAATTCTGTAGCGGCGAGTAAAATGTTAGTCGATAGTTTTTTTTATATGTCTTAACTGGTGGTATTTAATAAAGACGTAATAACCTTTAGCATATGAGCCTTTACAAAAAAAATAATTATGTTCTGTTATTTGCAATCATGTTTACAATTGCAAATATTTGGCAAACCGTTTCCAAAATTGTCTGGTGAGGCAGATATATGTGTGTATATTTTTTTGCATGTTTCACTTGAAGTTTTTTTGCTGCTGTCTTTCGAAGTTTCCTTTCGAAAGTACGAGGATTTCAATTCTACCAGTCGTCACCGTTACCTACGCCACCCCTTAATACACTCCTGTCTGCAGTGTCTGCAATTTTCCGACTCGTAATTAATCTAGTATACCTATTATTATTAATTATTATGTATGACGTATATTTACTGGCAATACAAAAACAAGTATTATGAACTTCAAATAAAAAAAGATCGGAAGTATATAAACTAATAAAATCTGTCCTCTAACTTATTAGTAGGTCAAAATATTTGACATACTTAAAATGGTGACTAAAAACGTAAAATTGTAACATCAAATTAAAATTGTAACATCACTATTTTCATATACCTATTATTGTTATCATAACATAGTATAAAACAAAGTCGCTTCCCGCTGTCTGTCCATATCTATCTACTACCTATGTATGCTTAGATCTTTAAAACTACGCAACGGATTTTGATGCGGTTTTTTTTTAATAGATAGAGTGATTCAAGAGGAAGGTTTATATGTATAATACATGCATAATATAGTAGAGAAACACTTATAATTTTAGAGGTTTCTAATGTGATGTCGTAAACCGGGCGAAGCCGGGGCGGGTCGCTAGTTATGTAATATTTCTGGAAAAGTAAATCTGGAAAAAAACTTGGATCAACACTTCCTTAATTTCTTACAGATCCAATACTACTACTCAAATATATACATACATATAACATATATGTATAAATAAAAAAATAAGAATTTTAAAGGTTTTTAATTTTTAAACATTTTTATACACATTTAAAAAAATAATGATCAAACAAATTTTTGAACAGTCTATTTAGGTACCCAAAAAATTCGTAAATGATGATATTATTCAAGATTGTACTGATTTACTATCATGATGAGCTGATTATTATTCTATAATGTTTATATCAGATTTTATCTCACTGTTATTGATAATCTTAATAGTTTGTCAGGTAAACGATATTTTTGGAGCGATTTTCCGTATTTGTTGTTTAAATTGAATAACGTGAGCAGATTTCTACAAACTATTTTTAAATGTGATGTGACAGAACATGTTTACATGACTTATTCATAGTTGTGTATATCTATTGAATGATACGATATATGAGTAATAATATTAATTACACCATATCAGTAAATAAAAAATAACCTCAATTAACATCATACAACTCATTATTTGCATGTGTAGATATGTATGTACAATAACATGTTATCGGTTTTAGACTAATACATATGAGAGGTATAGATGCAAAACTCACATTATCCACTTTTTAAAATTGTTCAGGAAGAAGGAATAACTGATTTCTCACTTTTCAAGTGACGACGCTCTGAAATTTTTTTGGTATTTGTATTAGAACTTTACTTTTGCTTCTCAATTGGTGATATGACAGCACAACAATATTTGACTCCAAGAAAGTGAATTAAAATTTGGATAATGTGAGTTTTGATACAACTTTTTGGATAATGGTCGTTTTTCTCCAAATTATTCTACATAATATTATTTTTTACACTAAAATTCATGAAGTTAAGCTAAGAAAAGGAACTTGGATACAAACTCAATGGTATATCAATAAAAAATTTGTGTAATATGGCAGTTCATAATCAAAATAAAAAGCTGCACAAAATACTTAGAATACAGTTTTATTATCGTCATTGACTGTTGAAGTGAAATATTTTTATAATAAACCTAAAATTGCAAAGTATGAGAGTTTTGAAACAATTCACAGATTCCACAATTTAAAATAAATACGAATATGTGAGTTTTATACCACTTTTAAAATTTAAAATGGTGTAGTTCAACACTCGGTTCAACACGATGAACAAGATAGCGCTCTCTATTTCGAACTCTATTTCGAAAAATTATGGATAATGTGAGTTTTGCATCTGTACCCCTCATATAATATATAATATATTACAAATGTGTGACGTGTTTTCATCTTCACTTATGTCACATTTGTTCCATTTATTCTCTTCTTTTTTTTACAAATAAACAAACGAAGGAACGAGCATTAAAAACCCAATTCGCCGGTATAACGTTTTTGTTCTATCATCGTGCTACTCTTTAAATTTATCATAAGAGGTGTATAAATTCAGTAATGAGACTGGCAACGTAGCGCCCGATCTATCAACACTGAGGAGCTCCCAGCGCTTGGAAGGGCGGTAGGTTAACATGTAATACACCTTCAATTGAAGTTTCAACTTGTTAGAGTCATTTGCTTGTTCTTTGTGACTGTTTTCGTAAACTGCTTTCTTCTAGCGCATTTAAAAATGAGTGCATCGCTTTGAGCAACGGTGTGCAATAAAACACCGACAGTGTTTTTTCAAAAGCTGTTTTTTTCGGTGGTTTAAAGCATTCTCAGAAGGAAGAGAGTCGATTGAAGATGAACTACACAGCGGAAGGCTTTCATCTTCCAGAACCGATGAAAATGTCGATAGAAGACGGGTTTTTTGTGCATTCAGATCGTCGGTTGACTACATGAATGATGGGGGAAGATTTAAATTTGAATCACACTACTGTTCACCAGATTTTGTCGAATTGGGAATGAGAAAAATCTGCGCAAAAATGGTTCCAAAAAACCTTTTGCAGAAACAAAGGGACATGAGGAGAGAAAGGTGTCTTGACGTGAATTTGGAATCGATTGAAAATGATCCCCATTTTATGGAACGGGTCGTTACTGGTGATGAGACTTGAGTGTTTGAGTACGACCCGGAAACCAAGCGCCAAAGCATGGAATAGCATACTTCAAGCTCTCCAAGACCGAAAAAAAGCAAGAATGGGAAAGTCGAAAATCAGATGCATGCTGAATTGCTTTTTTTATAGCCAGGGAATTGTCCACAAAGAGTGTGTGCCTCCAGGCCAAACAGTAAATCAACACTTTTACAGAGAGGTACTTCGAAAAAGTCATGCGTGTGAGACCACACATTAAGAACAACTGGATGTTGCATCACGACAATGCGCCTTGTCACACAGCCATTTCAGCAAACGAGTTTTTAACCAGCAAAAATATTCCTGTGGCTCCTCAGCCTCCTTAGTCGCCTGACTTGAGTCCTTATGACTTTGTTCTCTTCCCAAGATTGAAAAATCACCTCAAAGGATGTCATTTTGGGACCATAGAAAACATTAAAACGACTCTAACCGACCAACTGAAGACTATTCCAGTGTATGAGTTCCAGCCCTGCTACGAGGAATGCAAGAACCATCTCCAGCGCTGTGAGCCTTCCCAAGGAAGTTATTTTGAAGGAGACAATACAGAATTGTAATCCTATTCTAATAAAAAAATCTATTATGCATTATTCATGGATTAGACTAAAATGGAATTAACTACAGTACAAAATGAAAAGATAACGATCAACAAGCGGCTTTTTTGTGCGTTTATTTGTTTCAATGTGTAACAACAGACAACTAAGGCCTACTCGGGATTATTTATAATTGCTAGGAGCAGCACTGACCCAGTTAAAACGTATAGTCATTGAGTCAGGTATACTTGAAATTGATAATTCGCAATCTTTAGCTCATGTTTCACTATAAATTATCGTTATAATTATCTTAATTATTTTTTTATTTATTTACAGTGAGACATAATTATTCGTACCCTTCCAAAGGTTTTTAAATAGAACAGAATTTTTCCTAATCAACTTTGAGTTTCATGGCTATTCTTTACATGGATAGATTTCATCCTCTGCAAGAGATGCATGGTCAATCTGTGCATGGTAGACGGTTTTTTGAGAAAAAAATATTCTTGTTATTTATTTCCTTTTCATTCTCTGTGACTCAACTTTGGCTACAAATTAACTGAAAGTAACATAATCGGTTTTACACAGGTACTTTAAAAATTTATACAGAAACGTTTAGGTGTAAAATAGACCTAAAAATAGAAATAAGTATTTTTTATCGTGTCTTTTATAATTCCACGAAAATTAAACCATCTATTAAATGCTTATATCGATACATACAAGGTGTGTAATTTAAGTAATGAAGCATTTTTTTTTTAATTTGTATTGTTCAGTATTGCCTCCTTCAAAATAACTTCCTTGGGAAGCCACACAGCGCTGGAGACGGTTTTTGCATTCCTCATAGCAGTGCTGGAACTCATATACTGGAATAGCCTTCAGCTGGTCGGTTACAGCCGTTTGAATGTTTTCTATGGTTCCAAAATGACGTCCCTTGAGTTGATTTTGCAATCTCGGGAAGAGAAAAAATTCACAAAGACTCAAGTCAGGCGAATTAGGAGACTGAGGAGTCACAGGAATGTTTTTACTAGCTAAAAATTAATTTACTGAAATGGCTGTATGACAAGGAGCGTTGTCACGATGCAACATCCAGTTCTTGATGTTTGGTCTCACACGCATGACCATTTTTCGAAGTTTTTCAAGAACCTCTCTGTAAAAGTGTTGATTTACTGTTTGACCTGGAGGGACCAAAAATCTTTGTGGACAATTCCCTGGCTATCAAAAAAGCAAATCAGCATGCATTTGATCTTCGACTTGCTCATTCTTGCTTTTTTGGATCTTGGAGACCTTGAAGTGTGCCATTCCATGCTTTTGCGCTTCGTTTCCGGGTCGTACTCAAACACCCAAGTCACATCACCAGTCATGACACGTTCCATAAAATGGGGATCATTTTCAATCGATTCCAAAAAGTCAAGACAAGGTGTCTTTCCCAATATCCTTTTGTTCCTGCGAACGGTTTTTTGGAACCAGTTTTGCGCAGATTTTTATCATCCCCAATTCGTTAGTCAAAATCTGATGAACAGTGGTGTGATTCAAATTTAACTCTTCCCTGATCATTCTTGTCGTCAAATGACGTTTATATAGCCATGTTCATCGGTTCTTGAAGATGAAGTCCTTCCGCTGCGTGGTTCATCTTCAATCGACTCTCTTTCTTCTGAGAATGCCTTAAACCACCGAAAAACCTTATTGAAAAAACACTGTCTCCGTAGGCGTGTTGAGTTTTGCAAAAGTATCCGTTACGCTGTGTCCAAGTCTGAAGCAAAACCTGATAGCACACCGTTGCTCAAATGTCACACATTTTTAAATCACACAAAAAAACCCGGTTTACGAAAACAGTCACAAAGAACAAACAACTGACTTTAACAAGTTCAAACTTGTACTGAAGGTGCATTACATGTTAACCTACCGCCTTTCCAAGTCCCGTCTCCGCAGTGTTGCTAGATCGGGCGCTACGTTGTCAGTCTCATTACTTAGATTTATGGACTGAAAAAAATGAAAAACAGGTGTTGCTCACAAACTCAACTTACATCGTAAACATTTATTTTTGGAGATTTCCAGCACGATAAAATGAAAGAACGCGAAGTTATGCCATCTGAAAATCACGTAAATTATCGTGTTTACCAAAAACGTAATACCTGTTGTAAATTATATCACGTGGGCGTTGCCACGAACATAATCATCATCATATCTAAAGATAGAACTTCGATACAAACAAAACAGACTTTCGATTACACGTCGCCCATAATATACTTGTAGGTATAATATTGCTAAGGTCTCAGTGCTGTGGAATTCCTTTCCAGGGCGTCACTAATTACAACCATATACAGGGTAGTATCGTATACTTTGGACAATAGCGAAAATGTTTCTTTATTACTGGAGAAAATTAGTGTTACATATGTATTTACAATGAAGTAATTTGGTAGAAGAATAGAGCACATTGTCAAAATAAGTAATAACGAGTTTTTGAATAATAATTTATTAAGCTTGGAAATGGAAGACACGTAGTTATTGATTGGCCCCTAAAAAACCCGATCTGACTCCATTAGATACATAAATTGTTAAAAGTGGAAGTAGTAAAATAAAAAAAAAATTGTTCAAAAAATTCCTCCACACACAAATACCAACATTTTTGTTGCCATAAAAAGTCTTCACCTCATTTGTACATTATATATCACTAACAATCTTTAATAAAAAAAAATTGATTTACTAATAATTTCCAAGTTACTGTTGTACAATTTGGTATAGTTAATATGCGAAGTACTATAAAAAAGAGAACTGAAAGTTAGATAATTCGGACGGACAAGATACAGAGTGTCCCCTTTAAACTAAAAAAGTTTTCACGATTAGTAATTGTCAAAATATAACGTATTAAAGTGAACACATGGTATACCATTTTCGAAAGTATTTTTTAAACCTTCAATAGTAAATATAAATTAAATAATAGTATTCCAGTGTACATTAAATAGGACAGAAATTAATAAAACTGACTGCTATACATCCTTCATTTGCGGCGCATGAGGCTACTGTTAGAATATGCATGAGCTAAAGTGCACGCCTTTGTTGCCAAATTAAATGAACGGCGTTACCGAGTCATCATATAAAAATAACTCCATGGGCACATCATTAAATGTTGTGTATCTTATTAACTGTAAAAAATCTTTATTAATGGAAGTATTAACTATACTTCTATTAAACTTATTAATTTAAAATGAACTGAAATGCCACAGAAATTTTAAAAATTCTATTCCATCAAATTGTAGTCATCAAAGAAACGATTTTTTTTTCTTTCATCGTTCAATGGTATTTTTTTATGGAAATTTATCTATAGAAACTGCTTCTAATTTTTTGACAGATTTTCGCTAAGACAGTAGATAGACTGTGAACAACCGACAGAAAAAAGTTTCCCATACAATATGATAACATTGAGCACTAGATACAAATTAAAAAAATATTTTTTGAAAATTCAAATAGAGTTCAAAATATGATAGCATTATTGCTGAAGTATACTGACTGAATATACTATTTGTATGATAATTACCATCATGTTGACCTACATAGTAATGATTTTGTAACTATCTGTTAATTTCTCTTTCAGGCTATCGCTCTATGTTGCATTGGTCTTCACTACAAGAGCCGCACCAATGACTTCAATGCTGACACTATATCGGCAACCGCCTATGGAGGCTACGTCATCATTTTGATCGGTGGATTTGCAGGTAAGACATATATAAACCTCTTATTCCTGAAATGAAGACGTTCACCTTGTTCATCAATCATGCCTCCTAGAGTATCAGGGAGAAAATCGAGACGTGACTCCAAAGAATGGACTTTTAAAGACAAGAGAAATTTCCAGTTACCTCTAATATTAATAGTAATAGTTTCCAGTTACCTCTTTTGGTTCTATTGTTGCAGCTCCAAAGATTGACATTTTGCATATGTGGAAAGAGGTTTCTTCCTCCTCTCCTCATCCCCTACTATCGGTATCATATTTCACAACAATTATGATGCGATATCGCACAAGTGGACAATGCCCTGTGAATACTTCCAGTGCCCATCTCGCCTGGTTTCTACCCAATTCAATTTTTTGTTGCATTCAAAAATGATGCGTCAATGAACATCCACGATTGTCTACAACCAGAAATTTCCGCCCAGTGAGAAACATGTTTTTGTCTCAATAGATCCTTTATAACCATCCTGTCTGTCAGGTAGGCCAAACCACAGGTGGTTTCCGGCCCTATTAGTGGATCTTCAATCCTTTTCTTCGCCAGAAAGTCCGCTGTTTTGTTTCCTTCGTGAGCCTGGTGTCCTTTAACCCATTTCAAAGTGATGCTGTTGTGTTCCTCGAGTTGTACTAAAGAATCATTACAGATTTTAATCTAAGAGTGTATTTCTACAGCTTCTAAGGCTTTCAGTGCTGCTTGGCTATCAATGACTATCTGGGTTCTCTAATTTCTATAAGACTTCGTGATCTGAGTTCCCCAAGTTTATAACGATTTCGCACATTGGGTCACAGTTGACCCACTTCAGGGCTTTGTTTGATTGTTGACCCATTGTATTAAGTTGTAGCCGTGTTGCCATGATTTTAACGAAAATGACTATATGATTTATTTCTTCAAAGGTTACCTTATGAGCACCCCGATCAACAGAAGGATCGACATCTTCTTCAGCCTGGCGGGATGCGCCATCTTCGTGGCCTCCGGAGCACTGAACATCGAGATCTACAAGGACTCCAGCAGCAGCGAGTGGAGGAACTACGGGCTGGCCAAGGCATCCCTGGCCATCATTAACGGCGTACTCTTCCTTCTGGACTCGCTCCTCACCTGGAGAGGTGACTTCTAGGTTTCATTTTTCCAATTTTCTCACAAAAGTCGTTCATGTGATTTTCTTGTTTAACTGACATTTTTGTACATAGTTTACTATTATCGCGTTAATTGTTAATATTTGTCACATGTATTTATTTTATATGTTTTAACCGATGGCCTTCATACGTATACCTCAATGGAAGACCTAAGAATTTTATAGTATATATATGTAACTAAGCATTTAGTGTACTTGCTGTAGAGGGTAGGATAATTCATGGTATAGTATCTCTAAAAAAATATTTCTAGAGTTGTAATATATCTGTTTCTGCGTGTTCAACCAGACTAAAGGCCATCATTACATTCAGAGATGAATTTTACTTGTTATTTACACATAGAAAGCCTACAACAACCTAAAATTATTAGATTTGTACCTAGTGTAGGATTTGTTTTTTAATATGGTAGATTTTTATATATTTTTCGACTCATAATTTTATATCATACCCGTCGTCTGTTATGTTTAAAAAAATTTTCGTATGATATTAATTACTAGTGCCCTATTATTTATTGTTAAAAAATAATATTTAGATTATATACTTCAAACTTGTCTAAACATTTACGACAATATGTTTGCACTTCACTGGTATTCACATCAACTTTTTGAAATAATTTATATAAATATATATATACCTATCTTTTATATACGTATACAAAATTATTTTGAGACACTATTAAATGTGTGCATTTAAAGAAAGAAAAAAGTATAGTATACTACAGCAGTAGCATCTACAATACGCCTTGAAGAAGATAATGCATTTTTCTAATCTACTAAATTCTTGTGGTATATCACAACAGGTACTTTATATTTTGATATGGTTATGTTTTCTATGAAATTTCTAATTTGATATATGTATGTAAGTATTTTTGTACCTTAATGAGTGTTTTTACTGTTTCGAGCTTTAAATGTAAACGAGTAATGTAGTTGATTAGAATAAATGAATAAATTATTGATTGGATTTTTTTTACCAAACACTTAAGTAATGCAATATACCGATAGCTTCATTTCATCTTGACAAATGCTAAAGTGAATGCTCCAGTTCTCGAAGGTGGGCGTGGCATAACATTACGTCACAGAGGCCACTGTTCAATAAGATTACAGTTAATTATAACCACACCTAATTCTCATATTAGCTGCTAACTTTAACAACTCATATTGTATGTAATTAAGACAGCTAAAGCTTCATTGAAAATCAATGTTATACTAACATAAATTTAACCTTTAACGATATCGAATATTGATCATCTCAAACAAGTAAAGGTTTAGATTTCTTCACATCATAAAATAATTATCCCTATTTTTATTCATTTAATGTTATTTATGTAACAACTGTTAACACTTATTGTAGGCACTCAAAATCAGAGATTAATTTAAATGTGTTATTTTATTAATACGAGGTGTGGCTATTAAATAACCAAACTGCTGTCATAACACTTTTTATTCGTTACCAATTACAGTAGCAACTTTTTCGCCTTCAATGTACTACCCTTGGCGGTATTTACACCGCTCCATACGACATTTCCAATGTTGAAAGCAGTGCTAGTCCGCTTCTGTCAGCTGGTTCAGAACCTCCGTCGTTTTTGCTTTAACCGCTACCACACTTTCGAATCTTGTCCCCTTCGGTGCCGATTTGACCTTGGGAAATAAAAATGTTGATGTGTGTAATAAAGTAATGCCGTATTTTACAAAAAACGCCATCACAGACAAAGCAGAATGGGCCGGTGCATTGTCTTGGTAAATGTTTCACGATTTGGTCTTCCACAAATCGGGTCTTCGTCTTCTCACACGCTCACGAAGGGCCCTCAGAACCTCCATGTAATAATGTTGATTGACCGTCTGACCCTCGGTGAACGTAAACAATGCCTCGAATGTCAAAAAAGACGATCATCATCGTTTTGAATTTGGATTTGCTCATCCTGGCTTTTTTTGCCTTAGCGAGTTCGGGCTTTTCCAATGCATAGATTGGAGCTTTCGGGGTCGTAAGTAAAAAACCACGATTCATCACAAGTAATCACCGTGTCTAACAAGCCTGGATCAGTGCCATTGATGTTTAGAACGTCAACGCAAATGTTCATTCTTGATTCCTTTTGCTCGAGAGTGAGGAGTTTTGGCAACATTTTTGCACAAACTTTGCGCATGTTCAACGCAACAATTCATGCAAAATCTGCCGACCACATTCTTTGTCGATTCCTGTTATTTTAACAAGCCCTCGAATGCTCAGACGACGTTCTTCGCGGATTAATTTACCAATTTTTTCAATGTTTTCGTCAGTTTTTGACGTTGAGGTCCGGGGCGCGAATCGTAGTCGTTTCACGCCCCTCTTTAAACCGTTTAAACGATTCAAAAACTTGTGTGCGGGATAAACAGTCATTCCCGTACACTTCTTTTAACATTACATAAGCTTCTGTAAACGTTTTCCCCAGTTTAACAAGACACTTGAGATTAACCCGTTGCTCCATCTGAACACTTAAAATTTTTACGCGTCACTGGTGCGTAGACTAATTCAAACGACTGCTACAGTCAAACTGTGCGACCCACTAGCTTGTCCAGCGAGCTCAGGGTGGGAAAAGTATCACCAGACATTTTTCTGCTTAAACTTGTCGCGACACGCTCGCAGTGCGCTGGTAGCTGCATCAGTTGCTGCATCAAATTTTTCTCGAAAGTACATATACATATTGCCTAGTGGGTACCTAACCACCTGACTGATAAACAAATTAGTCAAACGATTTCGTGTTTTTCTTTACTGCCTCAAATACTCGCACATACTACAATTATATTACATACCTACATGAATTATTTGAATGGAGTGTAAGAATTAAATATGAGACGAATACTTACCTATTACATTACATATTAACTTCAAAGGCATAACAAAATAAAATTTGTATTTTCCCGAAGAGTGACACCCACTTATAAATCAAACATTACAACTTCAGCAATAAAAGCGGAACGAGATATAATAAGTAACACAAAGTAATCCATCCTATGTTTACAGTATGGTTAGCTGGATGATACAGTTAGAAGTTATTGCATCTGTTAAGTACTTATTTGTTTACAGGGTATAAATAATTAAGTACTGCATAAACATAGCGTTTAGAGCGAAATGTAAATGGATATGGTGTAGTGTAATCCTTTCGGTATGGGAATGGTTTTATTTATGAGAGAGTGCTGGTCAAGATTAAACGTTACCTCAGTTGAAGTGAAATATGGTAACTTTTAGAAGAGTGTATCTTCTGAAAGTTTTGGAGTTGGTAAGTCGATATTATACTTTCAATTATCAAATCAGTCAGTATCCAAAATGAGTAAAGTAGCTACATTAAAAGAAACAAATTGAATAATCATTTATAATAATTTTGTTTTAATTATTTTTCTGTTCTAAAAATTTCGTTGTCTTTTTTTAATTTCAGGCCATAGCAATAGCTTGCATTGCACTCCATTACAAGACACGAACTAATGATTTCGATACTGACACATTGTCAGCAACGGCGTTTGGTGGGTACATCATTATTCTAGTAGGCGAAATAGGAGGTAAGAAAGAAGTGATCAATTAACCTAACCCAGTACTATTAATTCCCAGATAAAAAAAAACTAGAATGAAAGCCCAAATCAAGTAACAAAATCATCTAAAACACATTTGCGATTAACGCACACCTCACAAGATGTTCTTCCTTCTAGACGGTAGATGAAAAAACTGTTACGGCTACTTCGGAATTATTAAATTTATCAAATTATTTAACGCTTGTTGCCCAGATGCTATTTACAGATGAAAGCAACAAAATACAATTGAAATTAAATAACTGAAAGTTGCCCTTCCTTATTTATATACCGGCCAAATTCTTCTCAAAAATAATTTATCCTAACCAGTTTATCAGTTTTCTTATCAACTTCGTTAAAACTTAATTATTAAAAGTTGCACAGAACCTACTTGTTGCCCTGTATATAATTGATATTAAAAACTATAAGTTTAGCAAGTATAGTATTTAAGTAACACTGAAAAAAGTAGGTAGAACACAGATATTACTGTATTAGTAATATACATGCAAAATTTTGTCTATAGCTGCATTGTTCTTTTTTCTGGATTTTATGCCTCATGATTTTCCTTTAGTTCCTATTTTAATGAAACCCTTAGTCGTTTTTACTGATTGCTTTGGTATGACCAACCAAATGCGACTGTACTATTTTATACGACGTGGAAATATTTGGTCTTAACAACTTTGATTCATAATGTAAAATAATACTACAGAATAATGTATAATTCCTTTGACAACTGATGGTGATATCTTTTAATTTCAGAAAACCTTTATTAAATTTTCAGTAGAAATTAACTGTAATGATCATTGTATAAGGAAAACTTAAAAACTATTCAACCAAAAACTTGAAACCTTGACGCAAAGATAATCAAGTCTATCACCAACATTAACTTCCCAATATCTGATTGAATGGTTTTTTTTCTATACCGCTTGAACAATATTCTTCCATTCTTGTGCCGCATTACAAACATACCAAACATTTTTTTAGGGCTTCTGATGGGTACACCAGTAACCAGACGAATCTATATTTTCTACAGCGTTGTCGCAACTGCCGTGTTTGTTGCAGCCGGCGCGTTAAACCTGGAGATAATAAAGCACTGGGGAAAGTCCGATTTACGAGACTGCGGCTTTTCAAAGGGCATCCTGTCCATCATCAACGGTGCCCTATTCCTTATAGACACGCTGCTTGAATGGCGTGAGATAATGACATAAAATAGGAACATATACAAAGGACTTCATAAAAATGATTAATGTTTTTTTAGTGTTACAACACAGTAATTAACATTTTAAAAAGTAGAGCACCGCAGGAATCAGGTCAAGTCCAACAGGTCATGCAATTAGAATTTAATAATCATCGGGAAAAAAATCTTGGATAAATTCTGGTAAATATTGTTTCTTGATATATTTAACTGCAAACGATTTTATTTATTTGCAAATTTGTTGTGTCTAAAACTGGAATGGTAATCATAATATAAAAACAAAACATCTAATAATCAGGTTTCTGTAAATAGTATTAATTATAATCTGGAAATAAAACTCAATGTAATTCCCAAACTCCCTTATGAAAAATCTTAATGTTCCCTTGTCGTTCTATCTGAGAAAATATTTCTGATTTCAGAAACATTTTCTCAGATAGAACTGACTCTATTTTGAAAATCCAGAATACGATACAAATTTTTTATGTAAATTTTGAGTAAATTGTTTCCAAATCACTGTCATTCATGGACAATATAGAAAATTACCATTTTTTTACCAGCACAGGTAAAGAGAGAACCTTCTATGATTAAACAGAATTCAAACAATAAATACAATCCAAATTAAATTCCCTTTCAAAAAGTAAACTTCACAGAATTGGTTTAGAAGTAATCGAATATACAATGTATATAACCCGATGAAAATATAACAATTTACATAGAGAAAGGACACATTCTATAGATAATGACTAAATAGTCTTTACATTTAAAAAAAAGTCTTTAAATTTAGACTTGCTTTAAACTTTTTAAAACAGTATATACCTACATATATTATATATGTTTTTTATAAATTAATACTCTGGTAACAAATAGTATTTAGAAATATGCGTATAGTAATTTATATAAAAGTTAATATTAAGCCAAATATGTACTTGTATGTAGATAAGTATACAAGTGAAAGAATAAAATGCTAACAAAATAACCTAATTGTTTTATTGCTTAACATTCAGTCATCTCCCACTTACAATTTGTAAAAGTAACTTGTAAAATAATTATACTGTAAAAAATTATAAAAAAATTATATAGGGTATGATTGTATTAGTAACTCTTAAACCCTGAGAGATATGGGGCCTGATACAGGGCCGTAGCTAGGTCGCTACTGCTGGCAGGGCCTTACTTTTTATAGCCAGGGCATGTCTTAAATTTTTGGGATTTAAGGGAGGAGACACCTGGAAAAAATAAAGGTGCGCTAGAAGGCGTGAAAATAGCGCCGCAGGCGAAAATTTTTCAAAGCTTACGCGTTTTCCTGGCATTTCAGAATTTCGATGAAAAAATCATTTATGTGAAAATATAGACTTTCCCAAGAATAATTTTTGAACTTTGATCCGGCCATAAAAATAATATAAACCTTGACCGGGGGCTCACTGAGAAAGTTAAGGTGATTGTGTTTATAGAAAATGATCACACTGGCGAAAATTTTCTAAATTTTAAAATATGTTTTGTTTTATATTTTTCGAAAAATAAATAAATGTAATGGAACAATGGAATTTTTTAATAATTCTATCTAGTTTTACAAAAAACAGTAAATATTTATTAGATTTCCGTCTCTATTTTGAGAAGTCTTCTGTCAGGGCGAAATTTCGATCTGCCAGGGCGCCGCCCTGATCCGCCCCCACCTAGCGGCGGCCCTGACCTGATTGTATTGTTTACGTATTTCTTGTCTTATGAGATGTTCCTGGTGATTCATCTGATGCTGATAACTACACTGTTAGTGAAAACTGTGTTTAAAATTGTTCCAATACAATTTAAATATTTTATTTTAATCAGTTTCATCTCTTTCTATCTACAATTTTATAACTATTTGAGGAATGGCGACACTTATAATTTAAAAATAAGCTAAACATAATCTGATAGACACAAACAAGGCAAGAACTTACTCCATAAAGCGAGAGAATATTACTCGTTACTCGTTCTTCTGCCGCCAAAAACCACAGATTCGGATTTCAATATTATTAGATCTCGTCAGGGTGACATATTTGACAACGAATGACGAAGAACAAACGTGTTGCTTGTATCCTGATCAACTAATACTGTGACGTCACAGTATGCTCTCTAATAAGACCATGAGATCTAATAAAATCGAAATGCGAAGAACGAAGAATCTTTCTCGATTCAGATGAACTCAACGGTTTTACCGTTAGAGTGAGCTTTGCGACTATATTCTAGTCGACGCGAGTTTTTTCAGCCATTTTGAGATTTTGAGGAGATGATCATAGCTGAATTTTAATATGGTAATAAATAAATAAATGTCAGTTTCAGTCATCTGTAATTACACCTCTACCTTTGTTATATATTAAAATATAAGATAGAAAATATCATAAATGTTCCACGAAAAATTACTGTACATTTAACGTTTTAAATTAAATTATCATGATACATTCATAGGTAAAATAAAACTTGTATAAAAAAAGCTAATAAGTTTATATTTTATCAGAAACCACTTATAGCAAAAATTGAATGAATACATGATGTAACATTTATTGTTGCTCAAAAATTATATTAAAATATCATGATAAAAAACTCTCTGCTTGGCAAATACTGTAGATCAGAATATATTAGAAAAAAAACATGTACTTACTCATAACGTAAACCTTAATAACCTTTGTGATGACCTCTGTCAAGATAATAACTAATTATTTTAAAAAGAATCCGGCATAGAAGAAAAAAATGGTCACTTAACAATTGTTAACCAGACAGTGACATCAAAGAAAGGACAATGTTACCCAAATTACTGGTTATTATTAGTTGCTGTGGCCCTGTGTTTTGCCTTAACCCATCCATTATCATCATAGGCTCAGGGCCATCAGGGATAGCAGCTGCGACTAGACTATGGAAAGCCAACTTCACCAACCTCAGAATTTTGGAAGCTGAGCCGAGGATAGGGGGCAGAGTGAACAGCGTAAAATTTGGCGACGGTTACGTGGACTTGGGAGGAGAATGGTGCCATGGGGAGAAAGATAATATTGTGTACGAGATGGTGAAGGAATACCACGTGCTCAAGCATCGCAACATTTCGTACAAGTTGGTCTATTCCAACGGGAGCTACCTTGATGCCACCGTTTTCGAGGAGTTGTTAAACTTTTTTGACTTGGTAGATGCGTCCGCTGTTGGACCTCAGGAAAGGATCTGTAAAAATTTTACTTCGGTTGGAAACTGTTTCGACAAGCAGTAAGTAAACTATACTCGAACTGGCGAACCGATATATTAATCGCGTTCACATCGTGTGCTGTATTTATGCTATCAGTGCACTACTTTCATTCTATGTCAACTGTCATATAGTCACAATGTAAAATAGTCTAACAAAACTTTCATAAAAACTAATCAGACAGTTAGCGATCATTGCTTATGATTATATGACATGACTATACATTTTCCTCGGCCAGAGTATAAATTTGCTATCAATGCAATTACCTAACACAAGTTTATGTATCATAAATTAATATTTTTGAGGTCATGATCTACTTATCTTTAAGTATTAATGATAAAGTGGTGTTTTATACAAAACGAACATAATTATGTAATGCATATGTTTATTAATTTGCAAACGATGAAAAAAGTCAATCTTTTCAATTCTTTTATGTTGATGATTTCAAAAACTGGACAAAAATAAAGAAAATGGAGCAGAACACTTGGAACTACCCATTGTTAGAGTGGAAACAACGTATATAGCATAGTATGTAAATCGGCCCCCTTTGTAAAATTGTCTCCTAGTCATTACACGTGCTTAACATTTCACTATTCATCATCACCTTCTTCAGAATTCTGAAGACCGTCTTTGGAATCCTTCTGAACAGTGGCTGTTGGTGATATTTCAGTTAGCCATATCGTGAAAATGACGCATGGGACCCACTTCACTTTTTAGGTGATGACTATATACCTCTTACAGAAAGAATTTATAGTGAAAAAACCGTCAACAAAGTTTGCGAAAAAATTTTCAAAAAACCTGGAGCACTCCCTGGGATCTCAGTAACGCTCTGTGGAATATTTGCAGTAAATTTTTTTTCATAATCTAGAAACAAATATAAGGAGAGGTTTTTCGATTTATTACAAAATATTTTTTTTTTCAAAATGTTATGGCCATTTTAATTTTAATTTTATAGGAAAATTTTGTTTCCCACTATACATTCTTTCTGTAAGAGGTATATAGTCATCACCTAAAAAAGTGAAGTGGGTCCCATGCGTCGTTTTCAAGATATGGCTAACTGAAATATCACCAACCGCCACTGCTTCTGAAGATTACAGTAGCAAGATCAATTTCAACAATTTCTCTGACGGATTTAATATTTGATTTCCAGATTCAGTGCAATATTCCGCAGGAAGTTCGGAGACAATTCAGAAAAACTTAACGTCAGTTTAGAGGCAACCGATTGGTTGAAAAGCTACATGCTGGGTTTCGACAGTCCCTCCTCGCTTTATGATTTGTACGTAAAATCTGATTACAAAAAATGCGAAGGCGATTTATTCCTCAGTTGGGACGGACGTGGATACAAAACCATCCTAGAAGTTATGATGCAAAAATTCCCCGATCCTAGTAAGCAACTGCCGCTGGACGCTGACATACTATTGAACAAGGAAGTCGATAAAATCACTTGGAAGAACAGCGACAAAGGAAGGGTTTCCGTTCGATGTTCGGATAACTCTTCGTTTGAAGCAGACCACGTGATTTTCACGCCGTCATTGGGAGTCCTCAAGGCCACGTACGAACAAATGTTCGAACCATCCTTGCCCGAGGAGAAAGTAAAGACCATAAGGAGTACAGGTTTCGGAGCTATCCTGAAGCTTATACTTCACTTTCCCGAAACGTGGTGGAATCCGCAGGAGGCGCTTGCACTCGTCTGGAGCACGGAGGATAAAAACAAAATTGCGACGGAATTTGGAAAAGGCCCCGTGAAGGTTGGTATTAGTGACTTTATTGCTCCTCCTATTATTATCTACATCAGATGTAGATAACTACCAATCACAGTAGTTTGTTATGAATGAGTACCTAGCCTTATCAAAAAACCCTATTTGTTAAAGCCTGCATCAAACAGAGAGCACTATCTGTATTTATTAATGTAGTAGCAAGTATCAGTAATTATTATTACAGTAGTGTTAATTTGATAATTTAAATAAGGTAATTTGACAGCTTTTAAGTGTAGTAAAACCATTAAAAACAAATGAACGAAAAATAATATTGAATATTGGTGGAAGCTATTGTGACAAGAAAATGTAAACAAAACTTAGAGAACCCTTTAATATTTACATATATGTACATACAGCACTTTTTGTGAACAATGTTCTAGTCTAGATTCTGATTTACCAATACCAACTCTCTCCTTATTGCCTATTTATAGAACAAATAAGTTTTCGTTCCTCTGTGGAGCACCAATTTCCCTAATTTAAACCGTCTTTTTTCATATTCCTACAGATTTTGACATATTCGATATTCTTCCTCATTTTTGACTATCCCTACTGACATTGTGCAAGTTAGTCTTAATGCCTTAATTTTTCAGAACGGTAGTTCATGGTTAACCACGCTAGCAGCCATTGAAATCGCCGAAAATAACCCAAAAGTGCTGATAATCTTCTTCGCTGGAAGCATGATACCAGAAATAGAAAGAGAAAACAATGAGGTGCTCATGGAAGGCTTAATATACACGTTTAGGAAATTCTTCGGACACAGATACTCCGTTATTGCTCCAGATCAAATGATGAAGTAAGACTATGGTGTCCCATTTTAATTTTATTTTGAGAAATAGATCCAGAAAATGAGGACTGCTGCGCCGGTTCTGTGAAAAATATAATACAGCGGGGAATATTTTATTACATTTTTCATAGAACCATGTGTTGATGTACGTGAGAGATGTTTCCAATCTAGGTCTCACCTTTTGTAGAGGGCACAAAATAGAACTAATGAAAATATGCACGAAAAAATATATATACAATGTACAGTGACTCAATAGTAGCTTTGCTCTTCGCCGCAGGAGACAAAACCTGAAATTGTGTTCATTTCTTTTTGTAATTGTAGCCATTGAACGCTACGAGAAGTTTCTACCTCGTATTATATTAGTTGTACTTCGTTGTTCATAATCCGCGGGCAAAGCTATTCTTTGTGAACTGTAGTGTTACTTAAATTAGCTCTATCTCTCGGACAATCTAAAACGAAATATACTTACATATATTTCAATAACAGGAAGTGATTAATATCCAGGATAAGCATCTGGTCCTACTTCAAGATCTCGGGCCTGAAAACGAGTGGTCGAAGATTTTGAAATAACAAAGACAACAAACCCCTTTCAGGTTTTCTATAGTTTACTAGAACTTTATTTTTTCCGTTGTTTTTCCCAATGCCTTTTTTCAGAATGCAATTTTACATACAGTATGTTGATTGTTGATGATATACTTTAAAAATACATTAAAGTCACAGTATTTTACATCTCAAGTAAGAACCATCACATTGTCTCAATTTTTAATGCATTATTTTATTTTTTCTATAGAACCACCTGGTACAGCAATCCTCACTTCCATGGAACGTTTTCCTATGATTCCATTGATGGGAACAGTGTCGAACATAAGTTCCCAGATAAACTAGCAGCGCCCCTGACGGCCGGGAATGGAACTCCTGTCGTCCAATTTGCCGGCGAAGCCACTCACCCCCACTACTTTTCCACGGTGCACGGGGCGATTGAAACTGGATACAGGGAGGCCGATAGACTCATCAACTTGTACGCGAACAAATAGAATTTGAAAGAAATAAAAATGTATGTGTCTGCATACTGGGTGTTCCAGATTTTAGTTTAGGCTTTCCTAGATTTTAATTTAGTGGGCTGTAACTACTCACCCGGTATATTTAAGAGAAAATATTTCAAATAATTGCTTGGCAATAACTTTATATAGGTTTCTATTAAAAAAATAATGCATTCAAATCATCTTCAAGACTTTTAGACTTTTAAAATCTGGAACACTCGGTATACAGCACAAATATACGTAGATAAAATAAACTACATTAGAAACCAGTAACTTGAACAATGTTTTAGAAAACAAAATGAATTTGTACATTATAGCATTCAATATTTTGTACATTTGTCGATTTATTTATGTTTATGGGCGTTTTTTTGTGATAAATATTTACTTGTTTATTTGAAATGACGTTTCTTAAGAACAAGAATGGTCCAAAAAATTGAACCTTGATGCACACCTGACTTCAGAAGACAGACACTACAGATTCGTAATAAAGCAACTTGGTTGCATAATAAAATTGGAAATTAATTTTCGCCACAATAAATCCACCATTGCAAAAGATTAGTATCGTATTTTGAGGGAAATAGTGCACATTTTACTATTTACCTGTCATTTAATAAAATATGATGGATTCAGTAAATCTAATGTGTCGTATACATAAATATGTAACAAATAATATTGTACAGTACAGTAAATCAAAATATACATTCACATAAACATAGCAACATTTTTATAACTTTATAAATAACAAATATGACCTTTACCGAAGATATTGACCGAGTAATTTTTAACACAACGTATATAAAACGAGAAGCGAGTTCCTAGCGTTCATAGAAGTATCTAGTAAATATCGACAAAACAAAATGTTTGTTTCCTATCTGACCATAGTTCTTGTGTGCTTTTGTGAATGGACATTTTGCTCGGAGGGCAACCCGTCCATCCTTATCATTGGATCTGGCCCCTCTGGAATTGCAGCGACAACCAGATTATGGAAGGCCAACTTGACCAACCTAAAGGTTTTAGAAGCTGAACCCAGGATTGGTGGTCGAGTGAACAGCGTAAAATTCGGAGACGCTTACGTTGATATGGGAGGGGAGTGGTGCCATGGAGAAAGGGGGAATATAGTCTACGACATGGTGAAAGAATACAATATACTCAAACATCGAACAACACCGTACAAACTGAAGTACTCGAATGGAAACTATGTTGATGACGATGTTTCTAAGGAGCTGATACAATTTTCTGAGGCTGTTGGTGAGACTATAGTGGGTGAGGAAGACCTTTGTAAGAAATACGCTTCCACTGGAGAATGCCTAGATAAAGAGTAGGTAGATAGTATTTTAATGTAACTTACACATAAACTTTCATAGATATAGACTGTCACTTTCACAAGTAATAATACTCTAAGATTAAGTGAAGTTATCTCTACTCTTAAGGAATGAAAGAACAGTGTTAGAACACTAGTATTTATTATCAAATTCGACAGGCTGGAGATGGCTTCTATCTATTTTAGACGACTTTTTTTGTTTTAAATCAAACCTAAACCTATTTTCACTTAAATTTGAAGATGATGCATATTTTTTTGGAAAATATTAACTTCACCTTTTACATTTTTATGATGTTTTAAAGTCATGCCAAAAACAATATTTTCAGATTTACAGTAACAATGCAAAGGAAGTTTGCACACGATCCAGAGAAACTTAAAGTTAGTGTAGAAGCCAACGACTGGTTACAGAGTTACCTCAAGGGCTATGATAGTTGCTTCTCTCTTTACGACTTACATGTAAAATCTGATTACGACCAATGCGAGGGCGATTTAGGTCTTAACTGGGACGGTCGCGGATACAAAACCATCCTGGAACTGATGATGCAAAAAATTCCCTGACCCAAGTAAACAACTGCCGCTGGACGATAAGATACTTTTGAACAAGGAGGTTAATAAAGTCATTTGGAACAAGGAGGCCAGAAAAGTTACCGTTCAATGTTCTGATCACTCGTCATTTGAGGCAGACCACGTGATTTTCACTCCCTCTTTGGGGGTACTGAAAGCTAGTCACGAGCAATTGTTCCAGCCGGGACTGCCTGAAGTGAAAGTAAACGCTATAAAAACCGCTGGTTTCGGAGCTATCCTCAAGATTATATTGCATTTTCCCGAAACATGGTGGAAGACGGATGAGGCCTTTGGACTTGTGTGGAGTGCAGAAGATGAGAAAAAAATTAAGACAGAATTTGGGAGAGGTCCTGTAAAGGTTAGTTTTTTTTGTAATCGTCATTCATCTGGTCCATTCAATAGTTCGAATTCACATAACCAACTACCTAAAAAAACTACTAAAAATCAATTAACATAAAAAAATAATTTGTTTTTTTTTTACATAACTATAGATTTACTTTAAACTAAATGTTTTACCATATCGCTAACAGTTTAATATAGTTAAGTATTAGGTAAACTACCATAATAATTTTTCTTTTCTATAATTTATTCTTCTTCAGGATGGAAAGTCCTGGTTAACCAGTTTGGCGTACCTCTTCACTGCCGAAAACAACCCAAAAGTATTGGTAGTGTTCTTCGCTGGAAACATGATACCTGAAATAGAAAAAGAAAACGACCAGGTACTCATAGATGGTTTAATGTATACATTCAAGAAATTTTTCGGGAAGAATAATACTGTTGTTGATCCAGACAAAATGATTAAGTACGTATTATCATATTTTAGGTCAACTGTCAAATGACGAGCATTTATAAGGATTTTAAAATCCAGAACTATGAGCATACTGTACAAAAATGTCATTTTTGTGACCTTCAGTATTATGAACAAGTCTATAGAAGTCTAGACATCAACAGTAACAGTGGAACATATTTCTTCAATAGCTTGAAGAATCTGATAAATAGTTCCCAACTGTTAAACATTCGCAAGCAATAAAGCGTATGAACATTTATTTGTACGAATTTGTATTGTATGGATTCTGCCACCGGGTTTTATTTTTCTGAAAATACAGTGTCGCCTCTGTTGAAATATAGTTCATTGAGGAAAAATGGAAGCGTATGAATTAATAACTCCTTTTTGTCCAGAAATAAAAAAGAAGGGTTTAGAGAGTCATTTGAACCAATATAAAACGTATATAACAAAGAAACGTTTTGTATTTATTATAAGACATTGCTCTTGCATTATTAAAACTCATACTTTCATTTCAACCGCCACTTTTTATGTGGACCTCTATTGTGGTATTTCTTACTTTGTGATCCAATAGGATTCTTATTTCGTGAACTAAATTGATCATTTCTATACAATTCATTTCTATAAACTCAAAACAATTTAATGTTTTTTTTTTCTAAATGTACGTAGTACTATAAGTATTGTAATACTGCCCATCATGAATATCGAATGATTTTACCCCAACATACTAACACTATAAAATGGAAAACATAACCTACTTAATCAAAACGTAAAACAGCTTCAGGGGCCACTTTATTTTAGTATTAATAAAATATTTTACAAAATAATTAATTGTATTTACACACAATGTCTTTACCTCAACTACCCCGCCACCATTTCGTGAACTAAATTGATAATTTCTATACAATTCATTTCTATAAACTCAAAACAATTTAATGTTTTTTTTTTTCTAAATGTACGTAGTACTATAAGTATTGTAATACTGCCCATCATGAATATCGAATGATTTTACCCCAACATACTAACACTATAAAATGGAAAACATAACTTACTTAACCAAAACGTAAAACAACTTCAGGGGCCACCTTATTTTAGTATTAATAAAATATTTTACAAAATTATTAATAAAATATTTTACAAAATAATTAATTGTATTCACACACAATGTCTTTACCTCAACTACCCCGCCACCACTAATTAAAAAATAGAAGTAGCTAAATCTTTATTCAACTTATTTCAACTTTTTTTCAGATCGACCTGGTATAACAATCCTCACTTCCGTGGAACGTATTCTTATGATTCCATACAGGGTAACAGTGTTGAACATAAATTCCCAGATAAGCTAGCAGCGCCCCTAACGGCTGAAGACGGAAGGCCCCTCGTCCAGTTTGCCGGTGAAGCCACTAACCCCCACCACTTTTCCACGGTGCACGGGGCGATTGAAACTGGATACAGGGAAGCCGACAGGCTCATCGAGTTGTACACAAAAAAAGTAGAGAGTTATCATAAAAAAGAAATTGTAACAAATAATATGTGCCAGTATACATAAAACGACGACTTTAAATAAAAAAAATATATATTCTTGTAACTCACACAATGTTTATCGTTTCTGGTACTGTAAAAGAAGGCATATATGCCTTTACGAGAAACGAGAACAGAATTGTGGCATCCACCTTGTATAACTACAGTTTTTTTTGTCATTTGTATCACTTCCTTACTCTATTACTGGTGGTAAATGCTATTAAACATCAAATAAACAACTTTTTATTTCCTACAGTAAGTAACTATAACAGTTTTATTCTTGTAATAAATAAAATTCGGGCTATTAAAGCAGAATACACACAATTAATACTTATTTTAAAACTTCCAATACAAATATGCCTAGGTATTTAAATAAATTCCACATCAATATATACTGTGAATTATCAACATTTTAATTATTATATCTTAATTAATTAAGAGTAAAAACATAATATATTTTTATGAATTTCGATCTCCTTTCACCACTTCTTCTTTTCTGTTTTCTATGAAGAAATAATGAACCATCAGTAATTGACCTAACCAACTGAACACATGGTCAAATTTTACTGTAAAGTTCTTAATAGTTACAGATTTTAATTTCTTAAAATGACAAAAATAATGTACTACAAATAACGAGGAATTGGGTTTCATATCATATCAACAACTTTTGTGTATTATACGGAAATTTAGCAAATCGGGGATATAGAAATGTATTGGTATGAACGAAGTTGTTTCATGGAAAATTTTTGAAATAAAGAAAAAACTGATAGTAGTTGCTATTGACGACTGTCTTAATGAGCATTGCCGTAAAACCTAATTTATTTTCAAAGCATTAGTGTGATATTTTAGGGTAATGATAATATTAATTTGACTTCTGCTTCCATGATATACACCGCTGGCAAAGTCAGACCTTCCATCGAGAAGTCTATGTAATTCATTTGTTGGAGACAAGGGTTCAGCACAGTGAAGGGTGTAATGTTATCGGTCTATAGCCCTTCCTTCTGGCCAATGAATTACTTAGTTAATTTAGACCGAAGATCTCACTTTGCCAACTAGTATCACAACTAAGCATGATGTAATATTTGTTATCCCAGAAAGTTATATCTTAATATTGTAATAAAAAAAATCGCTGTATAATAAATCAAAATATATACGTTTATGTAAACAAGGAAATTTTTATGACCGTAATTAAGAAATATGACCTTTGCCAACGATATTAAACATGAAATTTTTAACACAAATGAGTATAAAATTAAAGACAAGTTCCTACAATTCATAAGAGTAGTAAACATTGCCAAACAAAATGTTTGTTTCCGCTACGATCATAATTCTGGTGAGTGTTTGTGGTTGGACATTCTCCCTAAAAAGCAACCCGTCCATCCTTATCATTGGATCTGGTCCATCAGGAATTGCAGCGGCAACTAAATTATGGAAAGCCAACTTGACAAACCTGAAAGTTTTGGAAGCCGAACCCAGAATTGGTGGTCGAGTGAACAGCGTAAAATTTGGAGACGGTTACATTGATTTGGGAGGAGAATGGTGTCATGGTGAGAAGGGCAACATAGTCTATGACATGGTGAAACAATATAATATACTAAAACATAGCAATGCCACGTACAAGATTATGTACTCCAATGGAGACTCTGTAGATGACCAAATTTACAATGAACTGACAGAATTTGCTTATTTAATATATGACAATCAAACAATTGACATTTGTGAAAATTACACCTCACGTGGAGAGTGTGTTGATAGAAAGTAGGTAGACGGCATTATTATTACTTTTAGGTTATAAACAATGACAAATGATACGCTTCTCTTTCTGAAGACTAGCATTGACGATGACAGGATCAATCTTATTCCCTCACTACCTCGATGCGTATGCGGTTACTTCTTATCTGTCGCCTCACTTCTTTTTGTCCTTTTTCATAACTGGCAGATGTCTGATATATACTTACTATATACACGGTGGAGACTTTAACTGGAATATATTCGCTAGCGGGGTGGTGAATGATTTTTCAAAAAATTCCCGAGACACTTCAACTTTTAAATGTATTTACCTACATTTTGCAAGTAATGTGAAAAATATAGCCCTTCAGGGGTGGCTGAAACCACCCTCGACATGATTTTTTTCAAATGCAACCCTATGGCTTGTGACCCCTCATTGTAAAGCTGGTGGAAAGATGAATCCAACGCACTGATCAAATTTTAATTTTTAGTATGTTTGTAGGGTTGCATACAATTAAAACGTAATTTTATAGTTTAATTTATTTTTAACGCAACAATTTCGTACTCAAAATGTGTATTGTTTAGTTTTAGAATGTAAACCTTACTTTTCATATGTCCCCACAAAAAATTCCAAGCAATTTTTTGCCACAACTGATGTTTGTTATTTTTTGCTAGTGTTTTTACACGGCCGCAAAGACATTGTATTCAGAGTTTGAAACGAAGAGTTATTTCAAATTGGTGAAAATGTCTTATTTAACTGAATCGAAATTTTGATGAATTTTAACTGAAAAAAAAATCGAAATTTTGATGATGATTGTGATATAGTGATAGGGCGCGAACTCAATGCGAAGTTGTTCGTTTGTTTCGAGAAACGCATCCTGACTTGCCACCACTAAATCAAGGTACCATTAGTAAAATTGAGGCACAATATCGAGAGATGGGTCATGTCAGGAAAGTACCGAGTAAGAGGCAGGCTGTTGTTCATGACGACACGAAGTTGAATTTGTTGCTTGCTCTGGAAGAAAATCCAATCACTCCAGCCCGTCAACTGGCCCGTGATAGTAATCTTAATCACAAAACAGTTTTAAAAATACTTAAGTATGAGAAAAAACGCCCATATAAAATGCAAGCTGTTCAAGAGCTACTTGAAGATGATCCAGATCGACGAGTGGAATTTTGCGATTTATTGATGACTTGTATTGATCAAAACCAGTTATCTTTAGAGTGGATAGTTTTCTCTGACGAGGCTACTTTTACATTAAATGGGCACGTAAATCGCCAAAATTGTCGTTACTGGGCTGAAGAGAACCCCCATTGGATGAGGGAACTTCATACTCAGCGCCCACAGAAAACTAATGTGTGGGCCGGAATAATACAAGATAGAATTGTAGGACCATTTTTCTTTGATGACACTCTTAATGGAGCAAGATACTTGCGTTTACTCCAGCACGAACTAATGCCAGTGCTATGTCATTTATTTCCAAACCCCTTAAACCCTAACTTGACCGACGAGAGGTTATGGTTTCAGCAAGATGGGGCCCCACCACACTATGCTGTCATTGTTCGTCAGTATCTGGACAGAATTTTTCCCGGTAGGTGGATTGGGAGGCGAGGTAATATTGAGTGGCCAGCAAGATCTCCAGATTTTACACCACTGGATTTCTTTTTGTGGGTACATCTTAAAAGTAGGGTTTACATTCAGAAACCCAACAACATAGCAGATCTGCAGGAAAGGATAAGAGAGGAAATCGGAAAAATAACACCGCAAATGTTGCATAATAATGTAAGGGACGAAACCTACCACAGACTGGGATGCTGCCAACAAGTGAATGGTGCACATTTTGAACAATTGTTACGTTGAAAATAAATTTAATTTTTAAATTGTTTTATTGTATGCAACCCTACAAACATACTAAAAATTAAAATTTGATCAGGGCTTTTGATTCCTCTTTCCACCAGCTTTACAATGAGGGGTCACAAGCCATAGGGTTGCATTTGAAGAAATCATGTCGAGGGTGGTTTCAGCCACGCCTGAAGGGCTATATTTTTCATATTACTTTCAAAATTTAGGTAAATACATTTAAGTTGACGTGTCTCGGGAATTTTTTGAAAAATCATTCACCACCCCGCTAGCGAATATATTCCAGTTAAAGTCTCCACCGTGTATATTATAACGCATTCACTATTGGTAAATATCACTCAATTCACATTCGAATGATTTACTTGTTACGTTATTTTGGATTATCTATTTAAAACTAATATGTATTTCCATTTTAAACCTATGCAAGGTTGTCAGATCATTCTCAACGCTACGGGTTTTATAGACTTTACAGTGTGTCTACATTTTCAGATTCAATGCAGCATTTCGGAGTAGGTTTGAAACTGATCCTGACCGACTTAAGGTCTGCTTGGAAGCCGACGACTGGTTAAAAAGTTACATCCTGAGCTATGAAAGTTCCTTTTCCCTTTACGACGTGAATGTAGATAGCGATTTCCAACAATGCGAAGGAGACTTGGGTCTTAACTGGGATGGTCGCGGATACAAAACCATCCTGGAAGTTATGATGCAAAAATTCCCTGACTCCAGTAACCATCTACCACTGGACAATAGGATACTTTTGAATAAGGAAGTTAATAAAAGTGATTTGGAACAAGGACGCCAGAAAAGTTACCGTTCAATGCTCTGATAACTCATCGTTTGAGGCAGACCACGTGATTTTCACTCCCTCCTTGGGGGTACTGAAGGCTAATCACGAGCAGTTGTTCGAACCCGGGTTGCCGAAAGAGAAAGTAAACGCCATAAAAACTACCGGTTTCGGGGCTGTCCTGAAGATAATCTTACATTTTCCCGAAACGTGGTGGAACACGAGTGAAGAATTTGGATTTGTTTGGAGTACAGAAGATGAAGACAAAATAGCCACAGAATTTGGGAAGGGCCCTGTAAAGGTTTGTCTTTAATAATGTTGATGAGCTTCATTCGCGTTATCCTTATGTCATAATCACTTAGTTATCTATTCTTAAATTGACTTATGGTGGGTTCATGCAGAAATTTTTAGTAATAAGAATAAGAATAGTAATAAGCATAAAAGTTAAACCTTCGTTTTATAATGACCCAGTTCATGCAGTAAACATAATTTTTAGTAATAATTTTAAAAATAAGGATTTGCTGCATGAACTGGGTCATTATAAAACGAAGGTTTAACTTTTATGCTTATTACTATTCTTATTCTTATTACTAAAAATTTCTGCATGAACCCACCATTAATTTTATATTTTAACCACAACTCGATTATGTAGACTGTTCTAAAAGTTTCCGGAATAATGGAAACATTTGAAATACAAACATACTAATACATTTTTTAAAGTATGCCCACAAAGTTAAACCGTTACGTAATGCAAATGTTTTTGACAAGTCTTGACAGGTGCAGCCATATTCCTGCGTATCAAAAGCTGTCACTATTATTTTACTGTTGTTTATTTCAGGAACATTCATGACAACCCCAGTACTTCCTAATTTTACATTTTCTTTAGGCGGATTAGAGCACATTTTACCAAAATTTGTACCACATTATTCGAACTTAACCACAGTCACCTTTTAACCAATGTATGAGTTGTTTAGTCGAGAGACAATAATTTCATTCTTTTTTCAGAATGGAAAATCCTGGTTAACCACGTTGGCATACGTTTATACTGCGGAAAACAATCCGAAAGTATTAATGACATACTTCGCTGGCAACATGATTCCAGAAATAGAAAAGGAAAACGACCAAGTACTCATAGACGGTTTAATGTACACTTTTAAGAAGTTCTTGGGGAAGAAACATGCTGTCGTTGACCCAGACAAAATGATAAAGTATGTATTACAATTGTTTTAAACTAACTCATCACTGATGGGGACTCAATATAAGTTTTAGAATTCATCGACCTATAAAAAAAACTTCGGAAAATAGATATAAACAATTCAATAAGCATATTAGTTGGCTGTTCAATTTATTACCAACTTCTCTTATAATCCTAATTATATGAATTATACTAATCCAAACTCTATAAAAAAGAGGTATACAATAAAACAGTTTCTCAACTTTCACTCTATTACTACTTAAAACAACATAGAAATCTATCAAAATATTTGAGTCAACATGTACTAACTTTTTTTACAGATCGACCTGGTATAACAATCCTCACTTCCGTGGAACGTATTCCTATGATTCCATACAGGGTAACAGTGTTGAACATAAATTCCCAATTAAGCTAGCAGCGCCCCTAACGGCTGAAGACGGAATGCCTCTCGTTCAGTTTGCCGGCGAAGCAACTAACTCCCACCACTTTTCAACAGTGCACGGAGCAATCGAAACTGGTTACAGAGAAGCTGATAGACTCATCAAGTTGTATACAAAAAAGTAACAAACTACATATAAAAAAAATAGAAAATGTACAAATGCACGATTTTAAATAAATATTTCTTATAATTCATGTAATGTTCTTCACTTGTTTGTGGTGTTGTAAAGCCGAACCCAGAATTGGTGGTCGAGTGAACAGCGTAAAATTTGGAGACGGTTACATTGATTTGGGAGGAGAATGGTGTCATGGTGAGAAGGGCAACATAGTCTATGACATGGTGAAACAATATAATATACTAAAACATAGCAATGCCACGTACAAGATTATGTACTCCAATGGAGACTCTGTAGATGACCAAATTTACAATGAACTGACAGAATTTGCTTATTTAATATATGACAATCAAACAATTGACATTTGTGAAAATTACACCTCACGTGGAGAGTGTGTTGATAGAAAGTAGGTAGACGGCATTATTATTACTTTTAGGTTATAAACAATGACAAATGATACGCTTCTCTTTCTGAAGACTAGCATTGACGATGACAGGATCAATCTTATTCCCTCACTACCTCGATGCGTATGCGGTTACTTCTTATCTGTCGCCTCACTTCTTTTTGTCCTTTTTCATAACTGGCAGATGTCTGATATATACTTACTATATACACGGTGGAGACTTTAACTGGAATATATTCGCTAGCGGGGTGGTGAATGATTTTTCAAAAAATTCCCGAGACACTTCAACTTTTAAATGTATTTACCTACATTTTGCAAGTAATGTGAAAAATATAGCCCTTCAGGGGTGGCTGAAACCACCCTCGACATGATTTTTTCAAATGCAACCCTATGGCTTGTGACCCCTCATTGTAAAGCTGGTGGAAAGATGAATCCAACGCACTGATCAAATTTTAATTTTTAGTATGTTTGTAGGGTTGCATACAATTAAAACGTAATTTTATAGTTTAATTTATTTTTAACGCAACAATTTCGTACTCAAAATGTGTATTGTTTAGTTTTAGAATGTAAACCTTACTTTTCATATGTCCCCACAAAAAAATTCCAAGCAATTTTTTGCCACAACTGATGTTTGTTATTTTTTGCTAGTGTTTTTACACGGCCGCAAAGACATTGTATTCAGAGTTTGAAACGAAGAGTTATTTCAAATTGGTGAAAATGTCTTATTTAACTGAATCGAAATTTTGATGAATTTTAACTGAAAAAAAATCGAAATTTTGATGATGATTGTGATATAGTGATAGGGCGCGAACTCAATGCGAAGTTGTTCGTTTGTTTCGAGAAACGCATCCTGACTTGCCACCACTAAATCAAGGTACCATTAGTAAAATTGAGGCACAATATCGAGAGATGGGTCATGTCAGGAAAGTACCGAGTAAGAGGCAGGCTGTTGTTCATGACGACACGAAGTTGAATTTGTTGCTTGCTCTGGAAGAAAATCCAATCACTCCAGCCCGTCAACTGGCCCGTGATAGTAATCTTAATCACAAAACAGTTTTAAAAATACTTAAGTATGAGAAAAAACGCCCATATAAAATGCAAGCTGTTCAAGAGCTACTTGAAGATGATCCAGATCGACGAGTGGAATTTTGCGATTTATTGATGACTTGTATTGATCAAAACCAGTTATCTTTAGAGTGGATAGTTTTTCTCTGACGAGGCTACTTTTACATTAAATGGGCACGTAAATCGCCAAAATTGTCGTTACTGGGCTGAAGAGAACCCCCATTGGATGAGGGAACTTCATACTCAGCGCCCACAGAAAACTAATGTGTGGGCCGGAATAATACAAGATAGAATTGTAGGACCATTTTTCTTTGATGACACTCTTAATGGAGCAAGATACTTGCGTTTACTCCAGCACGAACTAATGCCAGTGCTATGTCATCCTGGAAGTTATGATGCAAAAATTCCCTGACTCCAGTAACCATCTACCACTGGACAATAGGATACTTTTGAATAAGGAAGTTAATAAAGTGATTTGGAACAAGGACGCCAGAAAAGTTACCGTTCAATGCTCTGATAACTCATCGTTTGAGGCAGACCACGTGATTTTCACTCCCTCCTTGGGGGTACTGAAGGCTAATCACGAGCAGTTGTTCGAACCCGGGTTGCCGAAAGAGAAAGTAAACGCCATAAAAACTACCGGTTTCGGGGCTGTCCTGAAGATAATCTTACATTTTCCCGAAACGTGGTGGAACACGAGTGAAGAATTTGGATTTGTTTGGAGTACAGAAGATGAAGACAAAATAGCCACAGAATTTGGGAAGGGCCCTGTAAAGGTTTGTCTTTAATAATGTTGATGAGCTTCATTCGCGTTATCCTTATGTCATAATCACTTAGTTATCTATTCTTAAATTGACTTATGGTGGGTTCATGCAGAAATTTTTAGTAATAAGAATAAGAATAGTAATAAGCATAAAAGTTAAACCTTCGTTTTATAATGACCCAGTTCATGCAGTAAACATAATTTTTTAGTAATAATTTTAAAAATAAGGATTTGCTGCATGAACTGGGTCATTATAAAACGAAGGTTTAACTTTTATGCTTATTACTATTCTTATTCTTATTACTAAAAATTTCTGCATGAACCCACCATTAATTTTATATTTTAACCACAACTCGATTATGTAGACTGTTCTAAAAGTTTCCGGAATAATGGAAACATTTGAAATACAAACATACTAATACATTTTTTAAAGTATGCCCACAAAGTTAAACCGTTACGTAATGCAAATGTTTTTGACAAGTCTTGACAGGTGCAGCCATATTCCTGCGTATCAAAAGCTGTCACTATTATTTTACTGTTGTTTATTTCAGGAACATTCATGACAACCCCAGTACTTCCTAATTTTACATTTTCTTTAGGCGGATTAGAGCACATTTTACCAAAATTTGTACCACATTATTCGAACTTAACCACAGTCACCTTTTAACCAATGTATGAGTTGTTTAGTCGAGAGACAATAATTTCATTCTTTTTCAGAATGGAAAATCCTGGTTAACCACGTTGGCATACGTTTATACTGCGGAAAACAATCCGAAAGTATTAATGACATACTTCGCTGGCAACATGATTCCAGAAATAGAAAAGGAAAACGACCAAGTACTCATAGACGGTTTAATGTACACTTTTAAGAAGTTCTTGGGGAAGAAACATGCTGTCGTTGACCCAGACAAAATGATAAAGTATGTATTACAATTGTTTTAAACTAACTCATCACTGATGGGGACTCAATATAAGTTTTAGAATTCATCGACCTATAAAAAAAACTTCGGAAAATAGATATAAACAATTCAATAAGCATATTAGTTGGCTGTTCAATTTATTACCAACTTCTCTTATAATCCTAATTATATGAATTATACTAATCCAAACTCTATAAAAAGAGGTATACAATAAAACAGTTTCTCAACTTTCACTCTATTACTACTTAAAACAACATAGAAATCTATCAAAATATTTGAGTCAACATGTACTAACTTTTTTTACAGATCGACCTGGTATAACAATCCTCACTTCCGTGGAACGTATTCCTATGATTCCATACAGGGTAACAGTGTTGAACATAAATTCCCAATTAAGCTAGCAGCGCCCCTAACGGCTGAAGACGGAATGCCTCTCGTTCAGTTTGCCGGCGAAGCAACTAACTCCCACCACTTTTCAACAGTGCACGGAGCAATCGAAACTGGTTACAGAGAAGCTGATAGACTCATCAAGTTGTATACAAAAAAGTAACAAACTACATATAAAAAAAATAGAAAATGTACAAATGCACGATTTTAAATAAATATTTCTTATAATTCATGTAATGTTCTTCACTTGTTTGTGGTGTTGTAAAAAATGTTTGCATGTACGTATCTTTGCGAAAAGAGAAAAAACAAGGTCAATACAGTCATGTTGTAGAACTCTGGTCATTTTTTAATTGTCATCTTGTGTGTAATATAAATGAACTATAAGTATTCGATATACATAGTTTCTATTAATTATAGTGTCTGGTTTTAAACTTAACAAATACTATTTCTTTACCTTCAGTAAATGCGCCGATTTATAAAAAATTACTTTTCTTATAGCAAATTAAATTCTGTTACACTCAATTATTTATCTATCGAGTACTAGTAAATGATCTCTACTAGCCAAGTAGTTTGAAATGTAATTTTTTGAAAAAAATCCTCGCACTGCCAAGGCCAAGGACTGAAATGTGGGCAGTTTGTTCTGATTTGTGTAATGTCACAGTAATATTTACATCTATCTCTCTCAATGTCTCTCTTCACATTTAGGGAGTAAAATTCATTAAACACATGGTATATACGCATTAAGAGCAAGCCAACGCATGTTGCAATATTTATTATCCCAGAATATGTTGTCATAATTTTGTACAAAAATCCACTGTGTAGTAAATCAAAACATTATAAATAACAAATATGACCTTTGCCGATGATACTGGCCGAGTAATTTTCACACCACTGGGTATATAATCAGAAGCGAGTTATCGTCGTTAATAGAAGTAAATGCTAACAAAACAAGGAAATGTTTGTTCTTCGTGTGACCTTAGTTCTGGTGACTTTTTGCGGTTCAACTTTTTCTCTGGAAAGCAACCCGTCCATCGTTATCATTGGAGCTGGCCCTTCTGGAATCGCCGCGACAACTAGATTCCATAATCTAGTTGTCGCGGCGATTCCAGAAGTTCGTCAAGTTGTATTTCCATGCCAACTTGACGAACCTAAAGGTTTTGGAAGCCGAACCCAGAATTGGTGGTCGACTACACAGCGTAAAATTTGGAGATGCTTACGTGGATATGGGAGGGGAATGGTGCCATGGAGAAAAGGGAAATATTGTCTACGACATGGTGAAAGAATACAACATACTCAAACATAGCAATGATACGAAATACATGGTCATGTACTCGAATGGAAACTTTGTTGATGAAGAAGTTCATAAGGAGCTTATGAAGTTTGTTGGATCGGTACGTGACGCTGTAGCGCGTGAAGAAAAGTCCACTATTTGTAAAAATTATACATCGCTTGGAGAGTGTGTTGATAAGGAGTAGGTAGACAGTACTATATAGTAACAAAAATTAAAGGGTATTTAAAAAATTCCAAATTTTTGGGTGATTTTCACCAAGGGATAACTCGGAGAAAAATGGTCGTACAGAAAATAAAAAAAAGGAAAGTGTAGTCTCAAGTGTCTAGTTTTCAGATCTGGACTTATAATTTTTTTTAGCGGGAGCGGTTCTCACGTAATCATCCGAAAACCAACAAAAATTTTTTTTCCAAATTTTTGCTCGTATTTAAAATGGTCTGTGGGCTTCAAAACATTTTTTTCATCATGCGACCATAAAGCTATTTTAGACAGTTTAATCAGCTTTAATTTGACCTCTTAACGAGCTCCGTACGATGATTTGCCGCGGAGTTATCGTCGATCAAAGCAAAAAAGTCCTTTTCAACTTTGACAATCAATTACTCGGGAACTAATGATCGTACAGAAAATGAAGGTAGGGTTTTGGAAACTGCAAGACATTCTCTATAAGACACAATCGGGGGCGATTGATAAAAAAAAAATTTTGAAGCGATAATGTTGGCTGAAAAAAAGTTAAAAATTTGCGAAATTAACTCAGAATTGCTGAAAGTTTTTGAGATATTCTAACCTAACTGTTTTTTGACATATTTGAGGTTATGTAGCATCGCGATTTTTTTTTCTCAAAAAAAACATGTGTAGGATCTTAAAGTACAAGTCTACCTCTTTCGAAGGCCGTGGAGTTTGATCAAATTTTTTGTTTCGCATTTTTAAAGAAATGAAAATATAACATCAAATTTGACTTCAGCTACTTCGAAAACGTAGAAAATGAATGGTGAATCAAATACTCATTGAATTTATCGAAATTTCGCATTTGCGTCGCCATATTGCTTCAGCCATAAGGATTATAATTGTTATTATCCATTATTTTTATTTTTATTTTACTATAAATTTCCAGAATACAAAAGAATCTAAGTAAAGATGCCATTCTTTCACAAAAAAAGTTCATGAAAGTTCCATATACGCTATTGTAACTTAAGTCAATTGTCAATTCAGATGGCCACATTGTATATTTTTCGAAAAATTTTGAAAATCTAACCTTAGATTCTGAACGAATAGACCTTTTGACATAAGAAAATATTGATATAGGTACATATATATTTTTTAATATATATAATTTTTATATATAAGATAATATAAATAAGATGTTAGGTATATATTTAAATATTTAAATAAATAAATATGTTTTTTTACGTTTTTTTATGAAAAAAAAAAAACAATTTTTTAATATACACGTGTCCCTAACAGGTTTTCAGGTATAGGAAAAATCACAAACATGAAATTTTCAACATGCGATATCTCGACGAAAAAAAAAAGATTTGAGTAAACTCGACGGTAAACGGTAAACTTTCGACATGACAAATATGGCAAAAAACAGTGTTTATATATGGTCCAGACAACCATATTTTTTAATGGAGTGACCCATTTTTTTTTAAATAGACTCCTCACTGTATTTTAAATGCTGCAAAAAATATAATACAGTATGGATTTATCTTCTCTACTATATATCTATGGAGATATAGCAGAGAACATACAAGTAATACATGTAACACACCCACATAAATTATACTATTACTATCATTTTCATTCCAATTATGTAACCGACTGATAAGAAAAGAAGACAATATGTAGGCAATATTTTTATCCAAAAAGTGATGTAAATATGGTAACTGCTTCGAACAGGAGTGAGATAAAAACTAATGAATTTTTTTTTATTACTTATGAGATTTTGCGTGACCTATGTCATTCATACCAGTTTCGATGATAGCAGAACCAAACATAAATATAATATAACAACAAGATTATCAGATTTAACTGGTTCTCTCAAAGCGAAATGCAGCTTAGTCGTTCCATCGCGATCTTCGTGAGTGTCCTCGCCATAACGTGTGCAGAAGAAAGCCCTTCCATCATTATCATAGGCGCCGGACCGTCTGGAATAGCCGCGGCCACTAGGTTGTTAAAAAACAATTTTACCAACGTGAAAGTCTTGGAGGCAGAGAACAGGATCGGAGGACGTATCAGAAGCATTCAATTCGGTGATGCTTTTGTAGATCTAGGTGCAGAATGGTGTCACGGAGAAAAGAACAACATCGTGTACGATATGGTTAAAGATTATGACGTCCTAAGGCATACGAATTTGTCATATACATTGATCTATTCCGATGGTCAGTACGTAGACGAGGATATCCGTAGAAGTTTGTTGCTGTTCGTTGACTCTATTGACGCGTCAGTAACCAATCCAGCTACTGAAGAGTATTGCAAGAATGTTTCGTCTATTGGGGATTGTTTCGATATATTGTGAGTATTTTAAAACACCAGACAAGTTTTTAAACTATCAAAAAAACAAACATATCTCTTTAGGTTTAACAATACTTTCACCCAGAGATACAGAAACGACTCCAGAAAGTTAAGAACCAGCTTGGAATCAGCAGACTGGCTGGAGAGTTACATGTTGGGCTACGACAGCAGTTTTACTTTGCAAGATTTGTCTCGAAAATCGTCTTATAAAAGATGCGAAGGAGACATAAGATTAAATTGGAACGGCCACGGTTACAAGACGATCCTCGAGCTAATGATGCAGAGATTTCCGAATCCAAGCAACGAGCTTCCAATCGGCAGTAGAATATTCTTGAATAAAGAAGTTGAGAGAATATTTTGGAACCGTAACAATTCCAAGGTTTTAATACAATGTTCGGATAACACTACGTATGATGGCGATCAAGTTATTTTTACTCCATCCTTGGGAGTGTTAAAGGCAGAACACAAAGAACTCTTTAAACCTAATTTACCTGACGAAAAAGTAACAGCTGTACGGAATTTTGGATTTGGGGCAGTCTTTAAAATCGCCCTTCATTTTCCCGAGGTGTGGTGGAAAGCGGACGAACTCTTTGGGTTTGTTTGGAGTGAAGAAGACAAGATACAAATTCATAAGGAATTTCCTTTCGGACCAATTAAGGTATAGCTTAGTTTTAACCAAGAAGTGTTAGTTCTAGTCTTCTTGGTTTTAACAATAGATTTTCTCAAACCTGTGATTTTAACGAGTTCTTCGAATATATTTTTGTGTTTTGTCCATAGAACCAAAGGTCTTGGTTGACGCATTCAGTTAAATTCTTCCAAGCAGAAAATAATCCAAATGTTTTGATGGTATTTTTCTCTGGAGACGTCGTTCCAGACTTGGAAATAGAGCCAGATAATGTGATAATTGGTGGATGTATGTATATGTTTAGAAGATTTTTGGGAAGAAATTATACTGTCATTGAACCAGATCGGATGATAAGGTAACTGTAATGTAATGAATTAATTCATTTAATTTTATCTTAATAACATAATAACTGTGCGTTGTTGTCTGTTTCTAATTAGCTTATTTTCGTAGTAAGACAACAAGTGATAGAATAATTTTTAATACGTAGTAATTTGCTCAACGAACACGTGTTCAATTGTTTTTAAATATTTTTTTAGGTCGTCATGGTATTCCAATCCCCATTTTCGTGGAACTTTTTCTTACGAATCGGTTAAGGGCAACAGTTTTGGAAGCAGGTATCCTGAAAAATTAGGCCAACCTTTGACTTACGAAGATGGAAGACCGTCTGTTCTATTCGCAGGTGAAGCTACACACCCCTATTATTTTTCTACCGTGCACGCTGCTATTGAAACTGGATACAGAGAAGCTGATCGAATAATAAACTTGTATCGACGAATGTAAAAACTAAATTAGAAAGTAGGATCTGTATTACTGTCTCAACTTAATTATACTGAGATACGGCAATAATTGGGTTTACAAATATGATTAACTGATGATAAGAAAATTGCCACCAATACCTCATTTAAAAATGAGAATTTAGAAATTGTATAAACAAACAACTACGAGTATTTGTATATGAATTTGTATAGGAATTTTTGTATATTTATATAGAAGTGTAGATTTTTTTAGTATGATTGCTACTCTGCGCATCGCAACACCCAAATTGTCTACTGGTACGTGACTAATTTAACTGACCTATATTATGGTATTCTATACCATAGTGCCGTATACAGTATATGTAAAACCGACATCGGCCGGTTGTCAAAAAGGACAAATTGTACACTTCTCGTTCTAACGATTAGCGCAGGAGGTGAGTGGGCCGGTCTTATTCCCTCACTACCTTTGATGCGTATGCGGTATACTACCTTCTTATCTGTCGTCTCACTTTTGTTTGTCCTTTTTCATAACTGACCGAATTATTACCATTTTCTTTATATGCATTATATCAAACCAAGAAAAATATTTTTACAACAATGACTTCATTTCACAGTCTAACGTGTATCGTTGACATCGACGGGCGGACGTGCGATATTAGTAGTATACTAGTTGGTTTTTATAATATAAGAAATTGCGAATTGTTTTTGTGTTTGCATATTATTTAAAATATAAACTGTAAATGACATAGTGTAAACGTTTTAGTGATGCTTCCCTCCCCCCACTGGGGGAGGTAAAGGCTCTGGGACGGTAGATATCGCCCAGGTTGTTCTTTCAGATGAAGAAGAATTTTACAACAAATCACTTAATCAGAAAGAAGTGGACACGAATACAATGGATATTTGCGTAGTAAACTCCAATAACACCGGCGAAACGAGCCGCTCCAGCAAAACACTGGCAAGCACTAAGGGAAAAAATAAAACCATTAAACTTTTTAACCTATCCTCAGATAAGTACAATTCTAACAATATTTTTGTATACATAGAAAAAACTAATGATCAACAGGTTGGTCGGTTGCATCCTTTATTAGTGGGTCACATTCTACATAAGAAATTACTTGTTAAAAACATTGTTTCTATTAAAAGTTCTGGTAAAAATAGAATTAAAGTTCAGGTCAAATCGGCTAAGGATGCGAATGACTTAGTAAATAATAAGTTTCTGCCATCTGAAAATCTTCGCGCATTTATTCCAAATCATATTTTGGAAAAAAAAGGTTTGATTAGGGGTGTCGACACATACTTTGATACTGAATATCTAAAAGAAAATATAATATCTAGTTCTAAAGTCTTCGATATTCAGAGAATGCAAAGAAAAGTAATAAGAGACAATAATACTGTTTTTGTCCCAAAACAAACAGTCATAATAACCTTTGAGGGTAACCTTTTACCAAATAAGGTAGAAATTAATAGTGTATTATTTTCTGTGGAACCATTTTATGGTAGAGTTACACAGTGCTTCAAATGTTTGAGGTATGGACATGTTTCCGTACAGTGCCGTGCTACTAATTCGTTGTGTATTAATTGCAGTAAAATAAAAACTGACGATCATACATGTCTGGAAACAGAGGCTTATTGTATAAATTGTAAAACAAGTGGACATAAATCCATCTCAAAAAACTGTCTTTTTTATGAGGAACAAAAAAAAATAAAAAAAATTATGACTGAAAATAACGTCACATTCAATGAGGCCAAAGAGTATAGTAAAAATTCATTTGCAAGTTGCACATCTGCAAATAAATTTAGCGTTTTGTCGGATTATGAGACTAATTTTCCCGGTTTACAACCAGAGAACAAAACTTTTTTTTCTCAATCCAGTGAACGAAATAAAATCTCAAGGAATAGAAATTTTGCGACACTTTCACAACCCAGCACTAGTCGACAGCATGATTCGCACTCTAAAAATAAGAAAAGAAAAATAACTCCTCCCTCCCCTCCTTGTATTACACCAACCCCTATGTTCCCCTTTAGATTTAGTGCTCCCTCTCCTATTCCTCAAAATCGTAATTCTTCCGTGGACCATTTGGAATCCGAAAAAAAATAATGTATTTGATTGCGTTTCAAGTTATCTTTTCCAATTTTTAAAAAAAATTAAAACTGTAGAAGACATTAAAAAACTAGACATTGAGTCGATTAAACAAGAGTTATATTGGGTGTTGGAGGATACCTTTTCTAATAAATAACGTTCTCTCATATTAACAATGAAATACACATTATGCAGTGGAACGCTCGTTCCGCTGTAAGCAATAAATATAGTCTTGAAAATTTTTTATCACAGAATAAGGTAGATATAGCGCTCATAAGTGAAACTTGGTTTAAACCAAACACTAACATAACCTTTAACAGTTTTCATGTAATAAGGAAAGATAGGTTTGATGGCAGAGCAGGTGTGGCTATTTTACTAAAAAAAAAATTTCCTTTTAAGGAAATTGACATTAGAAATAATTTTAATGAAGATATTTGTGTTTGTGGGGCTAAGGTTCTTATTGATAAACATTACATTCATTTTATATCAGTCTACAGACCTCCTAATACAACAACCAGTCCTAGTGACTGGACTAATATTTTTAATCAGGTATCAGCTCCGTGTATTATAGGAGGCGACTTTAATGCACATAATGGTATATGGGGCTCATTTAAAAATGACAATACTGGTATCCAAATATTAAACACTGTAGATGACCTTGGATTAGTAATATTAAACACTGGTTCACCTACAAGATTAGTGCGACCAGGGCAACAAAAATCTGTCGTAGACATCTCTTTTAGTTCCTGCGATATTGCCAATAGAATTTCGTGGTCTGTTGGATCCGATACTCTTGGATCGGATCACTTTCCTATACTTATGAACCTACTTACTAACAGTCAAACGAACGGAAAAATTTTACCTAAATCTAAATGGAATATTGAAAGAGCGAATTGGCCTATATATTCTAACTCTATCGAAAGAGATTTCCAAAATTTACCACCTTTTGCCAACACTCAGGAAAAATATGATTATCTCTTAGAATCTATAAATAAAGCTGCCTTGCAGTCTATTCCTATTTTCAAGCCTTTTGCAACAAAATCGCGTCCTCCTCCCCCATGGTGGGATGCCAATTGTGATAGAGCAATATCTGAAAGGAAACAAGCACTCCGAAATTATAAGCAAAACCCAACTGAGGAGAATTTTTTAATATGTAAACAAATTAATGCTCGAACAAAAAAATTTCTTAAAGATACTGCAAAAAATAATTGGATTAACTGGTGTTCTAATTTAAATAAAAACACTCCCTCATCCCAAATATGGATGCAGGCAAAAAAAATGCAAAGACTTCCTGTCAATCAGTCAGTTTCAGAAAGCGACCTATGGTTAGAAAATTTTTTTGATAAAGTAGCCCCTCCATCGGTGAACAACTTGGTACATGATAATATCGAATTCTCACAGGATAAGAACCATTTCCTATACCAACCTTTCAATATTAATGAATTTGAATCATCACTCAAAAATGTTTCCAATACTGCCCCAGGATATGATGATATTAAATATCCTATGCTTCTCCATTTACCTAGTATTGCAAAAATATTTTTTATTACAAATTTTCAACGATATCTATATACATGGCCATGACATTTTTCAATTTAAGAATGTAATCGTGGTTCCAATACCTAAACCGGGCAAAGATCCTAACAGCCCAGATTCATACCGCCCAATTTCTTTGTTATCATGCATTCTCAAAACGCTTGAAAGAATGATTAAAGCTAGATTAGAGTGGTGGCTTCTCGAGCAAAATTTACTTCCAGTCAAACAGTTTGGTTTCAGGAAAGGTTTTGGAACTATTGATGCTGCATCTACTTTAACGGTAGATATTCAGAATTGCTTCTCTCGTAATAATTATCTATGTGCATTATTTTTGGATGTCAAGGGGGCTTACGATTCGGTCGATTTATTTATATTAGAAAAAAAAATGTACGAGTCTTTTTCTATCCCAAATCATATCGCTAGATCTATTATAAAACTTTACACTGGACGAATGGTATATTTAAGAAATAATAGAAATGAAATAGTGGGACCTAGAATTAATAATTTTGGACTGCCACAAGGCTCCGTGTTGAGCCCACTGCTATTCAATTTATATTCTGCCGATTTCCACCAACTTGACAACATAAATCTAAATGTTATACAGTATGCAGACGATTTCTGTCTTTATGTTGAAAATAAGAAATATTCTGAGGCAATAGGTATACTGGAGGTTGGTGTCATCAACGTAAATGCATGGTTCTTTTCCAATGGCTTCGAACTTTCGGAGGAAAAATCGGTCTTTTGTGCTTTCTCTCGTCATAATACCCCGAATATTACTAATATCCAACTAGGAAGGTACACATTCCCGTCTTGTTCCACTGTTAAATATTTAGGAGTAATTTTTGATAAAAAATTAACATGGAAACCCTTCATCGAATCGATCGCTACAAAGTGCAACAAAGGTATGAATTTTTTAAAAATGGTTACAAAAACCTGGTGGGGTGCAGATGTTAAAACAGCACTACTTTTCTATAAATCTTATATAAGATCTATAATCGATTATGGATGTGTTATGTATGGATCTGCAAGTATGACTACATTAAAACGTTTGGACAACATACAGCACAAAGCACTTAGAATTTGTCTCGGAGCAATGAAGTCCTCTCCTATTGATGCCCTACATGTAGAAGCTTTAGAACCTCCTCTTTCGATAAGAAGGGAATATATAAGTGGCAAATTCCTCATAAAACACGTATTCTTCTCTACAACTTTACTAACTAACATAGCACACTTAAATAGTTTTGATTTAAGCAACAAATATTGGATCAAGAAAACCTCCCCCTCCTCTTTGTTCAGTCTTCAGGGATAATAGTGAGATGCTGCAAACTATTGATTATCCAATCATATCTGAAATCAATTATTTTTGCCTATACACTGACGTAACCATTGTTATACCAAACTATACAGAAAACCCTTGCATTAGCTCAAATGTGTTAAGATACGTGCTTCATCAATTCGATAAACCAGATGTTATCTATACAGATGCCTCAAAATCTAGATCTGGCACCGGTGGAGCTTTTATTGTTCCGTCGCAAGAAATAGAGTTCAAACTTAAGCTCAACTCTAACTGTTCTATCTTCGCCGCAGAAGCAATAGCAATTTATCAAGCACTTAAATATGTTGAGACGTCTACTTCCTGTGTATCAATTATTTTATCGGATTCACTCTCCGTTCTCAAGAGTATTAAAAACACTCAGTCTTTTGGCTACAAAATCAACCCCGTTATTTATAGAATAAAACAGTTAATATATCAAATTAAACTATCTGGAAGAGAAGTTAACTTTGTTTGGGTGAAGGCCCATATTGGTCTTAAATACAATGAACAGGTTGATCTACTGGCTAAGGAAAGTTGTATATCAGGATCCCCCCAAAATGAACAAGTATGTGTAAATGATGCATCCAACATGTTGAAAAAAAGGTCGAGCAAAAAATGGAATTATTTATGGAAACAATTTTGTTTCACTAATCCTACAAGGTACACATTAATACACAGTGACATCCCAAAGAAATTTTGGCACGATGATTTCGCTTTTCCGAGAAGGTATATTACAACCTTGATACGTTTAAAACTTGGCCATGCTTGCTATCCAGCCCATTTATTCAAAATTGGAATCTTCAGTTCAGAAAATTGTGAACACTGTGATGTTTTAGGAGATCTCGATCACGTCTTCTTTGGCTGTGAAAAATACAAAGATGCGTCCTCTAAGCTGGTAGAAAAGGTACTAAACTGTAATATCGCTGCTCCCTTCAACTTACTGCACCTTTTAACAACTAATTCAAGGAAAGTGTATAGCTGCATCATGAACTTTATGGCGGAAGCTGAAATTAAGCTCTAGGTTGGTCTTAGTCTCGAATCCCTGTGTCTTTACTTGTGTTGTTCTCCCTATTTACCGAGGTCTCCCCTGTAGTGTCTAATGTATAAAATCATCCTGATCGACCCCAGGATGTGAAGAGTGTGTCCCCGTCTTTCCTTATCGTTTTTATAAATTTTTGGGTTTTGTTGGTGTTTCTATAGAATTATGTTAGGTTAGGTTTTATTAGGTTAGGTTTTAAATTGGTTGATTAAATTTCCTCTTGTGACTGGCTGCATGGTATAGGACCTAAAGCCAAAAAAAAAAAAAAAAAAAAAAAAAGACTTCATTTTTTTAGAATTTAGAAACTGGGTCAACGGGCAACTGAATAGATACTCCCTGATGATTTAAATTATATTTATTAATTACATTTTTAAATACTATTATTATCTTACATTAAAAAATTACTGTTGTATAAATGTTATCAGAATTACATTAATTTTTTTTAATTAAATTGTAGAGCTCATTTGTTTATATTTACCAAAAATTTATCCAACCATTTATAATATAAATTATATTCGATTCTTCATTAACTTTAAAAACAAATTTAAGCAATTAAACGTTAGCAAACAAAAAATAATGAAATTTGATTTTTTGTAGACATTTCCATGGATTTTTCTATTCACTGATATTAATGTTTTATAGCCCTAGGACATTGTTTGTCAAATCAGCCACCTCCTTTGGCATATTTTACAGCTGTTAACGTCTAGTTTTTCCTTTTACAAAATCCAATATGCTGGATCTCAAAATAGCCATCACACGCTGAATAACAATGTAAAGGAAACTAAAAATACAGAAAAAATGTAAAAAAGGTCATCTAGAATCGACTAAAATATTATGTTTTTATGAATTTCGAGGCGATTTACCAGTTTCGGTTTCAGTACCTCAAAATATTTATATTTTTAACAATGTTTTTATTCTAGAAGGCATTTCTACCTTTTTTCTGTGTCTTTTATTTTCCTGTGTATCGTTATTTCGGCATATAGTGCCCATTTTGAAGTTCCCCATCTTGAGTTTTTAAGCTAATAGCAAAAAATCTCATAATATTTAATTAGCAAAATAAGCTAATTCTTTTGTTGCTCCAAATATCGAATAAGGACTGATTTGACAAATAATACATAATATATCTTATGTATAATAAATTTGGGAAGAATACTTTTTATCTTAGGCGAATCGTCGAAAAATGAACTATATGTTACTTAACCTGTTTTACAATGAAGCAATTCATGAACTAATCAACAATTCACATCCTCTCGCTCTGATACGACGGGTTTTGCGGATATCTGTTCCTATCAACCTCGGAATACACCCTCCTCTCCGGGGTCTTATTCACGTCTCTGACGCTGACATCAGTGGATACCTTCAGGGGATGTAAGGGGGCCTTCCTCTCGTTCTCCTCGTATCTGGCTTTGTCGTAGGGTTTCCTAAGTTGGTACGACATATTGGGATAGAAGGCTCTGTCGTCGTACCTGTCCCTGTCCCTGTAATCGTACCCGTCTCTCAAGTCGGCATTCGCGGGACTCCTGTTTATCTCTGGAAGGGAGGCGTAGTAGATGATCCTCCTTTGCCTCCCCCTGGAGCCCCGTAGTTGTTGTAATTGTTGCTGTAGTTATCGTTGAGTCTTTCTGGGTAGTCGTATCTGGAGCGGGAGCGATAGTCGCTCCATGAATCTCTGGGGTCGTAGCGATCGCGTCTGAAGATAAAAATAACGAGACGTTCGAATAATTTTGACCTCTCGTTGGCCACAGTGAAAAAAAATATATATAGGCATAGGTATGTAGAATCGTGGTCACGAAAAAATATACTAAACATTTTTAGTTTGAGATAATCTTTGCAGTAGTCTTCTAATTGTGTTCAGTCTAATTCTAATACTTTTAAACGAATAGATGACTTGCATAAGAGAATGACTGTCGTGATATTACTTTAAAATGACAATATTATGACTAGAGTTCGTGCGAGCGCGGAGTGTAACAGGACCGTAGTCAGTTAACGAATGAAAATATTAATATTTTTACATAAATTATGTAGCAACATAGTACTATTTTTATCAAATAGTACGGTTAAGTCACGGATAAAATACCTATATAAATTAAGATAACACGTAACAATGGCAACACTTACCCGACAAACGTCAGTGTTGAGACAAGGTTCCCATGGCAGGTTGTCTTGTTACTTTAGTTTTATCTAAAGCATTTATAATGCGTTCACACACAGTACAAAAAAGGTCATTTCCTTGAATACGTATGTCCCTAAAACCCTCGGGATCACTGTCAAACCACATTTGAAATACTTCCCGTCTATTTCTTTTCACCTTTGGCATGGTACCTCACTTAATTCACTTCTCCCCTCAACTAATAATTATTAATATTTATAAAGTTATTTAAACACACGGCGAATACATAAAAACGAAACGTATCAACGCGATGCAATACCGACGACTGTCTGTTACAGCGTGCCATAAATAACTAAAATTGCTAGCGCAGTTTTCGCAATGCAAGTCAGCTGTGAGCTGTGAAGGCCAATGAGTCAAGGGCAGGACATGCACAGTGTCGGTCCTGTGACATTCGCGCTTGGTAATAAGTAATAATATTTAATAATGTACTATGATGCAATATAGTTTCTGTGAACATATTAACATTTTCATTCGTAAACTGACTACGGTCCTGTTACACTCCGCGCTGCACGATCTCTAATTATGACTATCAAATAATTACTTTAACACATTTTGAGAATGACCCTCGTGAGTTCAAATTCAGGTACAAAATGAAATATAACCGTAAACGTGTAATTTACCTGTATGGAGGATCCGAACGTGGTACATAATTCCTAGTATACCTCGGCTGATACAAATCCATGTCCCTATAGGGATCCCTGGCTAGGTTCCAGGCTAACTCCTTGTTCAAGTTCCTACTTCTGGCCTCGCGATCGTATCTGTTATACTCCGGTCTGGGGGCGCTCTCAGACATCCCTTGCGTGACAAAACGCACCCTAGGCGCCCTCAAGTTGTCCTGCTCAGAAGAGGTCAATGAATTATCTTCGTGGTCGCTTCTTCTCACGGGGTATTCCTGTTTGACCCACTGCTCTTTGGTGGCTCCGCGAGATTCCCTCATCGTCTCTGTTTCGTCCCGCCTGGGTTCCATTATCAGTTTTTCGGTGTGCGGTGAGGGGACCTCCTCTACCATGGACTTGGGGTCTACTTCGGAGATGTTGGCTTTGCTGGAGGAAGAGGTATTTCATTAAAATAAAAATTTCACATGAAAAAATATCTACACTCGACTCCCTCTTAAGTCACCTTCGCTTAGTTCAGATTTCCTCTTTGTCATCACGTTTTTCCCTATTATGTCACGAAACCTTCCCTCTTAAGTCGCCGCCTGTAAAAGTTTTAGAACTACGTTTGGAAATTGGATTCTCGCATGAATACAATTTTTATTGAAAAAAATTTTTTGTGTATTACATTAAATATAGACAACTAACTTTTAAAATAGGTTAGGTGTATTTTAAAATATTTAACCATTAAAATATTCACTCAAGCGGAAAATTGAACTTTGTCACGTACGACTGGGTATACTTACGTTGATTTTTTTCGTTCAGCTGGCTCATTTTTCATTATAACAAGTGCTGTGGTACATCTCTAAAAATGTCTTTTTGAAACTAAAAACACGAAAAAGTTGAGGTCATGATTGCTTTTAAACGTGACTTAAGGGAGAGTAAATTTCGTGACTTAAGCGAGATTATGATGCACGGATTTGGTGACTTAAGACGGAGTCGAGAGTATATATAACGTAATTGAGATTGATAAATTGAGGCTCCACTCTGGTTACATAACAAAACAAAATTTAAACAAAAGTTTCTCAGTTCTCGAGATATAATCTAATTAAGTCTATAGTAAGTATAATCTAATTATTATTTTTATGCCACGGTTTCAAGTGCAGGATAATTGTTTACATTTTTGGTTATATTGAGCTGAATAACATACCATTTGAATAAACTACGAGTATTTTACGACAGTTGCAGTAGTTCCAAAAACAAAATCTGAAATTCATTTTTGAGGAAATGAAAATGAAAATGAATGTTTTGAATGAAATGAAAATTCTCTTTATATGAAAAATGTACTACATGGAACCTACAATTGTCATCAAAAGTAAAAGCACTAAGTAATTTTTTTTTTTTTTGGAGTACCATGATTTCATTGTCATTCCATTGTAAAATGGTAATACATTTATTCAAATGGCATGTTATTCAGCTCAATATAACAAATAAAATCAACATTCGGCCTTCATTTCAACCTTTGGCATAAATATGACATGACTTATGGATGCGATTTTTAAAGAGTTTTACAAAAGTGACTATATTTCGAGATCTAAGATATTTTCATCCAAACTTTTTTTGTCGCGTGACCAGTCAGGATCTGGTCTGTAACCTCCTTTCAGCTCGACATTGCTTTTTGGGACACTCTGAATATCAAATATACGTATATAATTCTACCACATAATGGTTAACACGAAATGTGAATTACATAATATTGTAACGTTTTCATTTTTGTTTACGAATGTTTAGTTGATTGAAGTCCAAACAATAATATAAAATAATATTACCTTTTATTTTCATCGTCGATTTTTTCTCATAATATTCTTAATCCTTGTAACATCATCAATCGGTTTCACCGTGGTAGCCGCCCTCTTGAAGCGTATAAAGTCGTTTATCAAGAAATTGTTAACTTCACTCGGGCTTTCATTAGTTGCAGAAACAGGCAAATCCGTGCTTTCGTTGACCTCCCCATCAGGATTGTCAGTAATACGTTCAGGGTCGATAACTGCCAATTCCAACGGTTTCCCCTAATCTTCTTACCATGTTCTTCACCTCCCTTCTTTCACTTTTGACCTCACCCGGCTGCACTGCTTCTCTCTTATTTCTTATCCCGGTGTTCTCGATTCTTTCGGCATATCCTCCAAAACCACCAGGTTTCGGTATGTCTACGAAGTGGTCAGGGTTCACGTCTTCGTAGACTGACCTACTGAAGAAATACTCCTTCGGATCTTCCTTGGAGAGGGGAAACGACCTTTGAACTCTCGGTACCAACTCTAGGTCCACGGCATCATGTTGCAGGTCTTCGTTTTCGAAGCTAAAATTTTCAATTGGGATGTCGTCGATTTGGAAATATTTTTCTGCGTATGTTGAATGCAACGCGATGATGATTAGTGGGTAACATATCATTATAACTGTAAAACAAAAAAAATGTAATTAGATGCAAAAGAATATACCTACCTTAGTTCATCTTTTAATAATCGTATTATGTCAACACACGGTTGGCAAAGCAAAGTGGTGGGCGGAGTGATTTTACACCCTTCATTGTAGATGAAGGGTGCAAAATGTGGGTGCAAGCTATAATTGACAGCAGTCTCAAATACATAAGTACTTTTGTACATTTGTTCATACAATTTTTGATGTCTGCACATTTTCGAGAAAAGTTTTGTTGTTTTAATTTTGTCAATAATTCATTGATTGAACCAACGTAGATTTTTAAATGAATTGGATTTTCTCAAGAGAACACACAAAGATAAAAATATATTGAAGGATGTTTCAAACAAGTTAGTTATATAAATATAATATTCTGTTGTATAATATACAAGACGATATCTTATTAGTAAGATACCAGGTGAGAGATGAATATTATTCCAAGGGCTATATCCATTCTGGTTCGAAGCCTGGTTGGTGTCAATCATAAGAATTTATGTTGACTCCCAATTTTTTTATGTGTACTGTCTCTCTGACCATCATAATTAATTTTATATGATTTGGTGTATATCATACATTACTTAATCTTACTGTTTAAGCCCAATTTGTGAAATATTCATTTGAGCAATTGCAAGTAAATTTGCGTAGCGATTTCTTGCAAGAAAAGTGTGTAGTTCATTACCTGATTATACTGATTACCGATTATTCCACATATCTGCCTAGGTGTAATGTTTACTTTAAAAATGGATTACAAATTGCTAGTACAAAACAAGTTATTTACAGCGTTAGATGCGAAACAATGTGCGTATCCTATATTCACCATTCTTCCGGTTTTTTCTCTTGTTTCCGGAACGACAAACGCGCCAGGTCATTGCATCGGCAAAAAAATCGTTTGTCCTCATTGACAAAATCACGAAAATCGGAAACAACCTTGGTTCGCACGGCTATGTATTACTGTTTTTTTTTGTTCGTTACATTGTGTTGGACAAGTTATATAAGTTAGGTACATAGGTTATATTATTTTGCCCATCTTGGGCAGTCTTCACAAAATTACGACAGTTGTATATTTTTTCCCAGGAGAAACTACTAGATAAACATAAAATTGACGTGTATATATGCTAAAATATATGTTAGACACTTTATTTGACTTAGAACTGCCTCACCCCAACCATTTGAGCTAAATCTGTATATACTTGCATACCTGGTTGTAATTTACCACGTGTCAATGCCATTATTGCTACAATACAAGCTACAATTACTGCCACAATTTTTGAGATAAAAAAGTGAAATTTGGAAAGGACGATATACTTACGAAAACATCAATTTTGCAAGAAAAGGAATATTAGGGTGTAATTTAATAGTCTAAATTGGAGAAAGAATAAAAAATATGTGTGGTTGAAAAGTCACCTATTATCGTTGAAATCACAAATTTTTATATCCTTTTAAGTTTTGAGATTTTGGCTATTTTTGGTTCGTAAGTATTTATAATATATTTATAATACCTGCATATATATTATTAATATTATTATCTACTACTGTATTATGTTGGTATGACATTTAATTATTTTATTTGGTGGCAATTGCTTTTTTCCCTGTTACCGGTACTGATAACAAATAATGGTCAAAAATGGGCATATCCTTTTTAATAGGTTCGCATTATTTAAAATCCTTTTAATTTAATAAAGCGGTGTAGATCAATAGCTGTGAACCGGATGCAAATAACGGAACCAAAATGGATGTCAGGCTCCATTAATTTTCGGTACTACGTTACCTATAATTCAATTACGGATTAACACAATGTAGCTTACACTGATATACGTAACAAAAAAATGTCTATTTGACTGAATCCTCTACAATTCACTGTATGCAAATTTTGTGTGAAAAAAAATTCGGTGCCTCAAAAGAAAATCAAATATTCATTAATACTAATATAAAATGATGGTAATATAGTAAATAGTTAAATATAGTAAACTTAATAAATAAATATGTATTTATAAATCCACATAGTAGGATTATTTCTTTAAATGAAAAATTCAACGATATAAACAAAAAATAGTAGAAATATATTTGCTTAATATGTATGTCTAAAACGTTCTATACTCAAAATAATAAATTTGAGAAAACCATCATACCTATCTGACTGCACGTTTCTTTGAATACATAGATAATATATCCTAAACGTTTTAAGATATCAACATGAAAGTTCTACCTTCACACCATAACAAAATCTGGAATTGATAAAGTTTTATTTTATTTAAAATCGATTAAAGTAGTATAAGATAAATAACTTAAAAGCCCACACATAAAAATATTTTTTAGTACTTATTGTTTTGATCAAAAGGAAAGCATTTCCTTGCATTTTCAATGAAGAGTGGCGAAAGTGATTCTTGACTTGATTACTTTTTTACCCACCGAAAACACAATGAACCATAGACATTGAATTGTTTGTGTATATTATGTTTCGTCAACATTTTTATTGCCATATTCCGTTTCCGCTTCTTTTCCTAGGACAATAAAAACGTTTTCGTACAATGAATTAAGCTTTTGAATTATCAAATAAAAAATTACAACATCGATGTTTTTTTTACCTTAAAAGATATTATACATGATAAGACTTTCTACACATTTAAACGACAAAGCGTTTCTGCGCATATGCTACACCCCTAAAGCACCACGTGCGTTGCTAACTAACTTAAAAAATGGCTGCCTTCTCCCCCACACTGCCTTCTCTTGCACATATATTTTCTTTTGGCTAGTAGTATTTGCTATACCTAAGTCAACACGGGCCAACCCTGTATATCTATACTATGAATATTATTCAATAGATAACGCGCAGAGTTTAAAGATGCCGGTTTCAAAATCAACAATAAATGCCTGAAATATAATATCGTTTAAAAAGAATTCTCATTGTCTACCCCATTAGAAGTTAATTTTTGAAAAATTATAAATACACACATACATATGTCCTGTTCTTACATTGTAGTGTACACATGTACACGACAAATATTAACAGAAAGACAGGTAAACCGACAGATGGATCTCGAAATTAAAATCTCGACATTTAAGAAACCTTTTTAGCCTGCTTAGACCGAATTTTCTCATCGTTATTATACCTACCTCCACTCCACCATATACTATAGTTGTGGAAGTATTGGAAGTATTAAAGATGTAATACTTAATTAAAATACACCGATAGTAAATGTTTTGTTCTCGCGTCGGCGACCAAATATAATCAATTAATCATCAATAATGAAATGATCAATATATACTGACGAAATAGTCTGATCTGATTTGTTGTTGTGAAACTGGTAACTGGTTTACACTATGGTTAAATAAATATGTGACAGCTGATGTAGTTAGAATAAAACTGTCGTATACAGTACGACAGTTTTATTCTACGTAACGCAACTACAACACATGGTATTCATGCGATGACTATATCTGTTCGGTGGCTCTGAGTATAATATAGTCGCATTTTTAAAAAATACGTTAAGAATTTTGTAACAATACCAAGTACAATACCAAATACAAGTATGTAATAAGTATTTCGACACTTTATATTTGTATAAAAAAATAATAAAATGGAACAAAAATAAATCATAAATGTATAATTTAGGCTGTTTATTTATGTAAAGGGGTAATAATACTTCTTAGGTCTTATAGGTGCAACTTAAATTATGCTTTCTTAAGCATTGTTGTAAAACTGATATAATAATATAAATAAATTAACAATAATAAATAGTGATACATACAGTGGCGGTTGGTGATATTTCAGTTAACCATATCTTGAAAACGATGCATGGGACCCACTTCACTTTTTAGGTGATGACTATTCACCTCTTACAGAAAGGATTTATAGTGAATAAACCGTCAGCAAAATTTGCGAAAAAATTTTCAAAAAAAAAACTGCAGAACACCCTGGGATCTCAGTAACGCTCTGTGGAATATTTGCAGTATATTTTTTTTCATAATCTAGAAACAAATATAAGGAGAGGTTTTTCGATTTGTTACAAAATATTTTTTTTCAAAAAGTTATGGCCATTTTAATTTTAATTTTATACAAACATTTTGTTTCCCAAAATTTAAATGGCCATCTTTTTTGAAAAAACAAAAAAAACATATTTTGTAACAATTCGAAAAAACCTCTCCTTATATTTGTTTCTAGATTATGAAAAAATATATACCGCAAATATTACACAGAGCGTAATTGAGATCCCAGGGTGTTCTGCAGTTTTTTTTGAAATTTTTTTCGCAAATTTTGCTGACGGTTTTTTCATTATAAATTCTTTCTGTAAGAGGTCATCACCTAAAAAGTGAAGTGGGTCCCATGCGGCGTTTTCAAGATATGGCTAACTGAAATATCACCAACCGCTACTGAATACATAACAATATAATAAATACTAATAAAAGTAATAAACACTACTCGCAAAATATTTTTGAAAACACGCATTCTGTGTATGTATATAACAATTGAGTTTTTCTTAAAACGTGTGAATCAAATTCCATAGTCTCGTGAGTCCCTATATGTATACTTACCGAAGTGCCGGTGTATGTGCGCTTGTGATCACTTCATGAACGACTGGGATTTACGTAAAACCTGCGCCACGGCCTACTGAAAACTGCTTCGGTGCTGAAAAAAAAACGGCGTACTTTCCGCAGCGCGAAAACGCGACGGGGCTTGGGGGTGGGGATGGGGGGTTACTGACAGCTTCCTACGGCGCAACAAAAGCAATCTTCGAAAGCATCGAAGGCCAATCACGAAGTGTATTGCACCGGCTCGGCCGTATAAAACATAATTAATGGACAATCATCGTATCTGTCGGCGGATACGCGAATGCACGGGGGCATCCGCCGTAAAAAAAATAAAAATGAAGAATATATACATAGCTATACCGTCGATAGGTAGCAGTTGATATTTTAGAATTAACAGTGGTTAATTTTCGCAATAAGCATAAGACATCTGAAGGATCCACGTCTCAGGGATGTAGGGGGTTCCCTTGAGCTGAATATCCGATGAATCGAATACTTTAGTTTTTCTATACGAGGTAAAAATGAATTATACTGACAAACTTTTAGGACATATTCAGGAGATCAAAATAATGCGAGATGAATTAATCGAACTTATTTAGTACGAAAATGAACTGTTAAGGATATTGCAGCCTTTTACAGGTAATAAAAGATTATTATCTTTTATTACCTGTAAAATTCTAATTCTAATCTAAAGGATAAACTACAGTAAACCGAAATTTTGCGTAGTACCTACTAAACATCGTAAAATTTCATTTTGTCTTACTTTGAAGTATTCTTGATAACAGTTGCTTTTTACAAACGGTATTTTAGACCAATGAAGCACTGATGTGAATTAATCCACGAAAAACTCCAAAATTAGAGAACGATGCTGACTCATCATGCCATGTCCTCTCAATGTAAGTTCAAACACACTTTAATTAATTACTATTAACTATAATATGTAAAATGTAGTGATTATGCATTTCACATCACGGAATTCCCAAGGCAGGCAAATAACACATTTTTACCTGTACGCCAGTCAATAGAGCTCAAAAAGAGATCAGTTTATGACACGATTGATACCTGAAATCCGACTACGGGATACTTTTAAGTTCAGTCCTTAGATGAAAACGTATACATATATGATTTGGACTATAAAATAGTTGCACTTTTTTTTAATAACTAATAATAAGTTAGTGAAAAAAAATTGAGTTTTTTGAGTTTTTTGCTTATAGAAGAAAAGCTGTTGAAGCAATCACATCGCATCAAACAGGAAAGTTGTAGGGAATACAAAAACCTTAAGAATTAAAAAAAAATCAAGTCAATCGGTGCATTTTTCGCTGAGAAAACTTGGAAAACCCGCGAAAAATGACCTTTTCTTAATAAATTCGTAATTCGAGTATGTTTGCATTAGAAGAGTCAATCTTGTGGAAAAATGTAGGTAATATCACGAAGAATGAGTGCGCAAAAACTGGATTATGTCGGATGAATAGTTTTTGCACAATAGTCGAACAAAGTTTTTTTACATCGTATTTTGAATATTCCATAACATGTCGAGCGATAGTGAAGTTATTTCTTCCGGGTTTTGCTGCGGTCGTCTAAATTGACTTGACGTTTCGCTGATCATGCTGACTTTAGAAACCTTCTGAAGAAGCTGACAGCATGATCAGCGAAACGTCAAGTCAATTTAGACGACCGCGGCAAAACCCAGAAGACAACTTCACCATTGGACAACAGCTGTGAAAGCCTGCATTCTATTATACGTCGAGCGATAGCTTAAATAACATTTTCTCGACGGATTCAGAAACTACAGAGTGTAAACTACAATTCGTCCATCTACTTTGTTTCATTTAAATGCCATTAAATTGGTGTAAAACGCCTCTGAACACCGCGCAAAATGTTCGGTGGCGCGCTGAGAACCGAGTGTGGTAGTGGAGGCGGGGGAGCGAGGGGAAGCAGCGGCAGCGGCCAGCAAATGAATCCGTCGAGAAAATGTTATTTAAGCTATCGCTCGACGTGTTATGGAATATTCAAAATACGATGTAAAAAACTTTGTTAACTATTATGCAAAAACGATTCATCCGACATAATCCAGTTTTTGCGCACTCATTCTTCGTGATATTACCTACATTTTCCCACAAGATCGACTCTTCTAATTCAAAAATACTCGAATTTATTAAGAAAAGGTAATTTTTCGCGGTTTTTCCGAGTTTTCTCAGCGAAAAAATGCACCGATTGACTTGATTTTTTTCATTTTAAAGGTTTTTAAATTCTCGACAACTTTTCTGTTGGATGCGATATGATTGCTTCAATAGTTTTTCTTCTATAAGCAAAAAACTGAAAAAACACCATTTTTTTTCACCAATATGTTATTAAAAAAAAGTGCAGCTATTTTCTAGTCCAAATCATATACGCTTTCATCTAAGGACTGAACTTAAAAGTATCCCGTAGTCGGATTTCACGTATCAATCGTGTCATGTCAAAAAGCTCTATTGATATTTACAAATATTTATTATAAGCAAGTAATAAAGACATGTAGAACTGAATAAACAGCCCAAATAAGACTTACCGCAATGTACTAAACCAATTAGCCGTTCCCCATCCTCTAAGGATCGACCATAGCCGGCCTAACTGTAGGAAACGAACAGGACTATAAGGCGATTTAGGTTTAGTTGCAATATAAACATAGCTCAAGTCCGAGAGAATATAGTCTTTTCTAATCAGAGCTGAGCGATTACAAGCTCCGCGCAAAGTGTCCAGTCCAACTCTTCGCCTGCCAAGAGTTTCCGGCTCACCTATTCGCATTTTGTAAGTTAGTTAAATAACTACCGCGTTTGCAAACCGTATTTCTGTCTGTCACATATGGACCTGAAGCCCCACACATCTTTTTCATTGTACAGTTCAATGTTTCTTGTATGTTTACTTTTCAAAAAAGAGTAAACTGCATAAAATTTTTCATATGTTGTGTGCACACTTTAACTACATGAGTTTTAATTTGGTTATCTAAATAATTTAAATCAGTCAATCGCATTTTTATCCAAAAAAAAAAAAAAACAAAAAAAACAAATAGCGCATTTTTTATATTACAACCGTAAATCTATGCATTTTTTTAAGACACTATCTGCACAATATTTAGGCCTAGAATAGATCTCCCGAGCCTTTTCGTTTCAGCTTTGTCTCACAAAGATCGACTACAGAATGGCTCTGCTATTAAACTTTGCATCAAATTAGTTTTTATTTACGATAAAAATACGCATACATTCACAAGCGATACTTTCTACACCGCGGCGGAACAGCAACTGGCTGAAATATGTGGTGTTTTTAAATAGCGCGAACAATGCGACGATTCAAGCGATTTGATAACGAGTACAGTTAGTGTACTATATAATTTTCTTAGGGTCAAAATAAGGTTCATTGTTAACTACAGTAACAAGCCGTTTAAAAGTAATATTTATTACAAATGCAAGCTTTAGAAGCTTCTTTGGTAAAACAAAAATTTAAATATCAAGTTAACAAAAGGAGGTGCACATATTTATTAAAAATACAATAGTATATTTTAATTGTTTAAAATACTGACAACATAATAAGCTTTCTGTAACATCTGTTTATAATAAAAGTTAAAATATACTAATAAACATAAATTTATAACACCGTTTTTTCATGAGAAAAAACTTTCATGCCTATTTACAAATTCATTAAAAAAAATAGTGAATAAAAATAATAGTAAGTCATATAATTACAGTTACAGCCTCGGTAGTTAACTATATAACCAACAACGATTTTGCTTTAAAAACTACAATTAAGGCTCTGGCCTCCCAATCTGTGGCAATTCCCTTCTTATTGACCTTCTCCACATTATTTTCCTTGAGGCTCTTCTGAGTCTCGTTTTCCACTTTGACATTGGACAATTGACTAGAGGCGGAGGGCGTGGCTACTCGACCTTGAATGGCTACCGCTAATCGGCGTCTGCACTTGGGGAGTGGGCGGAGTCTTGGCGCCGGGAGTGGAAATTTGCCCCGCCTGCATCTGCATGTGATACTTGTAGATGTTCTCGGTGGATTCGACGACGCCTTGAGTGAGGTTAAGGCTCCGCCCCCTGATACCGGTTTCTTTCGATTTTGGCGACCACCAATTGACGAAGGTGCCGACTATGGGGACATGTCTCATGATACCCTCTTGCCAAAGTCTTTCCTCATTTTCCTTCTGGAGATCCAAGGTCGCTGTTTCAATACCTGCAGAAATACACAGTGAAAGATGTTTCGGTACTTATAATAATAAACAGAAGGATAATGAAAAAGTAAGATTTGCGCACCTTTCTTGACTATTTCACTCATGGAATCAAGTACTCTCGAATTTTCCTCTACTGACTGCCCTACTCTAATAACTAAATTTAGCAACTCCTCAACATCGGACTGAGGTGTCAACATCCCAAATCGCACACACATGAGACCGTCAGCGTCTTCTCCCAGGGAAAATGCAGAGTCCGTTGATCGCAGAGAGTCTACCAAGGCCATGTTCAAGTGGTTTAGTTCTTCTTTTGCTTGGTCAGTGAGCAGTTGCTCCCAGCCCTCGGGACAATATCGGACACCGCCCATACCTAAAAAAAAGGTCAGAGGATATTTGGATTGTGTACATGAAAAGTAGTTACAAAATAAAGTGGACATTTCAGCAATTTCGTGTTGAATATTGAAAGATGGATGTAATTTTTAAGGTAATTTAGTTGAGACAATGTGAATTTTTAGACCATGGACACATGGAATGACCAGTTGGTGTTGTCACCATGGAATATGCTTGGTGGTAATACCAACTGGGAGTAGAATGGTGACATGAGAAAAATTACTAACAAAAATAATGAAAAGTAAACATCATACGCTAATGTGTTACTATAGACATTCATATACCACTTACCTGCCCAATCGGGAAGATCCACGACCTTCAATACAGGCGAAGCCTCTACCAATTTCCTAAAAGTCTCACGATGGTGTATAGTAGCACGCAGTATAACCAACTGCTGTTCCAGGCATTGCACGAAAGCCTGTGTCTCTTCTACAGAGGGCTGCTGTTCCGTAGCATTCTCAAATGGACAGAACCTCAGCACCACACCGATATTCTCCAATTCGCATATGTCGATGGGAACCTGCGGGGCATCCAACTGAAGGATCTGACCTAACCAGGAATTGAGCTTGTCATAGTAGGGAGGCACCTTGGACAGGAATTCACCCTCGTTTAGTTCAGGGGTGAACTGGAATACCACGCAGCATGCGGTCGACTCAAATAACAGCTGAAAAATCGAAATTGGAAAAATTAATTTGGTTATAAAAGGTGATTTTAAGTACTCACCGGTATGTTAGCCGGTTTCGATATTAGTTCTGAAACAGTGTAGGTTCCACTTTCTCCACCTGGTTTAGGACTCTAAAAAAGAAACGTGTTTCATTTTTACAAACACATTTGAAGGTTAAGTCAAATCACTATACCATCCCCATATTGATAATGGGAATGTATTATAAGTAAAGCTAGCAGAAACTGGACATGCAACAATATATTGCGTACAGCGGAGGTTGTACAACGGCACCAGCTGACACGGGACCTCTGCAATCAAATCGACAACACAACTGACTTTTCGTGGTCGGTAAATTCGCGGAACCACATTTCACATGCTACACGAGTTCCCTATCTGTCGCCTCACCGTATACCAGCTTTAATTATCAAGTAACCCAAACATAAAGGTTTATAAGTAACACTACATTTAGAGAGTCACGTTTTTTAATGCATTTATCCAAATATCTGTTGCATATTATCACGTTGGAAAAGTAACGTTCCTGCGAAAGCTTAGGCAATATCTTAGGAGACAATATCTGCGACAAAGCTTGACTAACCGATTCAGTTTCGAGTTGTACGAGTAAATATACGGGCGGTAATACAATAATTCGCGGCAGACCAGTTATTTCTTGTTTACACATTTCAGAGATCTATTGCATAGAAACTTTACTGAAATACAGTACAATGAGATAGCAATAAATGCACTTTGATATTAAAACATTGCAAGATTTTATTCTGAGTACTCTAGACAAAAAACTGCAGAATATGTAGATACTTGTCAAGAGCTAACAATTCCTCCTATATCACTTACCAAAACTCTGACGTGCCTAAACACGTCCAGTGCTGTCCAAAGTCTCTCGCTTGCGAGGAAGTCTTCTCTGATTCTAGTGTGTACGCCTTCTTTGCCAAGGCTCTGCAAGGCCGCCCACAGGGGTAATGCCAGTACTCTTCTTCCTTGATGGTCTGTATTTAGGCCAGCCAGCAGAGGAAGAGTACTTTCTCTGCTGGCACCGACCTGCTTGTTCCTGTTGAGGTTAGCAGAAGTATCCCATAACCTATACAGTGTCTACAAAATGATTAAGGAACGTTTGCCATAGAAATAAGAAAAGTCCTTCAGATTAGACAATAGTGTTTTTGGTAGTAGAATAAAATATCAGAAGTTGTTCTTAACCCGGTATTCCGATAGTGTCCCTTCATGTTCAGATAGAGAATAGCGAGTAGGTGTGGTTATGGTTAGTGATAATCTTATTGGAGTTATAATTTCTATAAGGTAATTTTGGCCACGCCCACTGAGAATCCCCATGTCAAGGTTAACCTCAAATGTTTCATTTCTAATGTCAATAACAATATTATAAGTTGTACAATAATTGAGTTACAAAAAGGATACCACTATTGGCAAACTAGGTATTCCTAACCAACTCCCTAGAGTCAGAGTGAAGCTGTCTGCAACAGGAGGAATCTGAAAATAAATACATAAAATAATGTCATCAGATTGCAAAAAAATATCAATATTTAAAATTACAATATGATGAAACAAAGTCAACAGAATAAAAATTGGAATATAGCAAAGAAGAAAAAGAAATGGAGATCAGAAGAAGTAATAAAAAATGAAGTGAGGTAGTAATGAGAGAAAGAGATTGAATGGCAATACGTAACACAGACATTAATAGAATTTTCAAAATATTCTTAAACATAAACTCACATGTCCATTCCGCTGATGATTGGGTAGGGCCAAAGCAGCCAAAATGTGACCTCGAAGATGTAACCAGGCACCATGCACCTTACATAGTTCCTTAATTCTAGGTATATTGTCAACGTGACCTGTTACGGGAGTGCCCGCATCAGCAATGACTAAGAGAGGCGTTCTACCTGTAGCAACATCGTCTGCTAGCATTTTTTGAAGTGCAGAAAGGTCCATCGTGTACTGTGAACCTGCAAAACGGCAATACTAATTTAAGTAAAACCATCCCTATGTATATCACAGAAAAATACCAACAGAAGTGAGACGACAGATAAGAAGCAACCACACACAAATAAAAGGTAGTGAGGGAATAAGATCAGCTCTCTCACCACCTGTGCTTGTTGTTAAAACAAGAAGTGTAGCATTTGTCCTTTTCCACAACTGGCCAATGTCGGCTTTACACAAACTGTATGTATCTGAAAATATAGGAAAACTGACACCAACATTTACATAAGTTTTTCATAAAACGAATGTGTGTATGTGGTATAGTTGCTGAAATCTGACTCTTTAGCATATATTTACTGTGTCTATCTATGGAAATCTGTTGAGAAAAAAACTAAAATTATTATATAGACGACAAAATACGATTTAGTTGTGGCCTAGCATCCACATAAGACTGACGGCAAAACACCCATAGTATACCAAGCAAATATCATCCGTAGAGAAAATTTCTATATTGGGAAAGAACCCATTTGAAGGACAAACCCAGAATATCTCTGGTATCAATAGCTTTTCAATTATCACTTATACATTTAAGATAAAATATAGATAAGGAAGCAATTCTTTTTTATAACACTAGTCTAAATGATTTCGCACGTAAAAAACATTCTTGTGTATTATCTTTTTCAATTTTTATATGTATACATAAATCCACTTAATCGTTAATTTAATCCATTATTCGATAATTACAATTGTGAAGTAGAAAGCAATCACAATAGTTCTTATATGATAAATATTCCTTACCGAAGTGTGTATTTACGGGAACAGGTCTCACACAAGCTAATGGCAGCCCTAGTTGTCTGCAAAGGTGTTGCACGATACCCAAGGGACTCGCAATGCTACTATATATTGTCGGTAAAGAAGAATTAAACGCTAGAGCTCCATCTTCCAAGTAACGGGGATATTTGTAGTGTAACATCATCCTTGTAACTCTGACCAAACCTTCCAAGTGGTCTTCATGATAAAAAGCAGAACAATCCAGAAACCTGGAAAAAACGTATAATTATAGAAAAATAAAAACGTAACTATCAAAATGTTGGTTAAAAGTTTTTAATTCCCACTTAAAATCTAAAACTATCGGGTATATTTAATCTGGGAAATTAAACACACATTTAAATTAAACATTTAAAGTTGTTGTGAATGATAAACAATTATAGATTTAGCAGATGGCATAAATATGTATTAATGGTAAACATTCCAGCAAAAAACGAAAACCTCAAATTATGTTGAAGGTTAATATCAAGGAATATCTATAATTAAACACACATCCAATTAAGTTTACATGAAAGATGCCATAAGAGTGTGATTTAATGGACACAAAGAATGTGGACTTACCCGAATATCTGACTTATCCATCTAGTAGTGTCAGTAGTAAACCTTGTGCTTAATTTCTGTAAAATAGGCCTCTCTAGCCCTCCACAGTATGCAGCCAAACTGTGAGACACCATAACTAGCTTGGTGACACTGTCAAGTGGAGGAAATGTGAGGGGCTCGCCTTCTTCATCGGTGCTTATCAATCCGTGTATAATTTGTATGATTTCATCTGTATGCTTTTTTTTCCAAGCCCAGAAACACAGTTGACTGATTGAAAGCATTATCAGCTATAGGTATACCATCCGCTACTTGCTCTAATCTACTTACTATCTCTGAAGCTTCTATGGCTATTTCACCCAACTGAGACTAGGAAAAAAAAACAAAGTATTGAACACTGTGAGCATACAAAAATATTTTGAATTCTTATACTTGAAAACATGTTTAATACTATTTGAAATAATTATATCTTACGTTTTTATTCGTTGCAGCGGTCATGCTATCTTTCCTCACGTCCACATTTACCGAATTTTCGATTTTTGGTAAACGTTTACTTTTTGGCGACGAAGCCATCGTGGCAAATTCTTAAAAGCTGCTATTTTTGTCTAAGACCCACGTCCTCAGTACACCGAACGCGAGAACAAAACAGAAAAATCACAAGTATGTCTGATATAGATCGATTAACTGTCATTATACGAAAATGTTTATCAGCTGATTGTCAAGGGAACAACATAAGAAAAATTAATTAAACAGTGTTAGACACGCAACAGCCATGAAATAGAAGTTATTGAATTAAAGTTGCACTAGTTTGTTTTGCATACTCCTCACAAGAACGGAAAATACGAAATTTCAAAAACTGTCCAAATACGAAATGTATACGAAAAAAAGTATGTTGGTAACAAGCTGACAAGTTGGCCTGGTTGTCGACGTTGTCACGTTTCGACAGTTGTCACATTTACTGCCAAATGTAGCATTCAATGAATATATGATTACCTATTGATCTGTGATTACCTATGGCACACAATTACTTACCTACCAACTTACAGATGAATACTTATTATATTACTGTATATGCTTTACATATACATATTACACATATTGTATGCACTATATTATTTAAATGTGTAGTCTATTTTTTAACCAACTCGAACATATTATAGGCATCTAGTATCTAATATCTTCTGGCATTCCTTCATCCCGCATTCATTTAAGTAAACAAACTTTTAAGTAATCATATTTCACTTTGCTAAATGTCTCATAACACCAAGTTTTTAAATATATTTGGATTTCAAAGGGCACTAAATTCGTCAAAATTTATTTCAGGTATTACGTTATTAATTATTACTACTTATTATTATTAATTATTTTATTACTACATTACTGTATTTCCTTATTTTTCATACAATGAGAACTATGGCAACATCGCATCACACGTGACCCCTTATTTTTGTTTTCATTTTGTAGGTGTCAAATATTCAGACCAAAGGTGTTTTATATTTTATACCCCCTGCGTTTGCTTTCAGAAAACATGAGTGCAAGGGGATGTCATCATCTTCAAACTTTTAAGAAGAATCCGAAAAATCTCGACTGTTTCAAGTGGATACATGCCGTTTTTGTCGTAGGAAATACGCCTAAAAGTAGGAAAACCAAGGTGAAACATTACATGCACATGGACATCTGTTTTATTAACTTATTATTTTTACCATCTTGTGTTTTAGATTTGCAATGCTTACTGTCGCACTTGTAAAAAGAGAGGTCCCTTTCTCCACACTTGCCTTGAATGTGTTTATTTCGGTTGTCACAAGCATATAAGGGAGCATATGAAAAATCAAAAACATATAATTTCAATGGATATTACTTACGGCCAGGTACACTGTTATGCATGTAATGATTACGTCTACGATGCTGACATAGATGAAATTACCATGGAGAATAAGATGCAGTCTGGGAAGTTCAAGAAAAGGTGTGGTAAAAAATAAAGTAACAAAATTGACAGTAAAATTACTGTAACACATCATATATCTAAAATATTTAGATTGCAGTATGTATAATTCAAATTTAATTGACTTATATTAGTGTATGAATGAAGATTCCTGACTACTAATATATACTTACCGTTTAGATTATTTGAATGGACATCGTGGGATGCTACAGAAGAAGAACGAGACCTACTGACACATAGAACTAAAAAAATATGTATTACGCCAGAGTCAACGATAGGGCTGAGAGGTTTGTTAAATTTGGGTTCAACATGCTTCATGAATTGCATTGTACAAGCCTTGATGCACACGCCTCTCTTAAGGGATTATTTCTTAACGGAAAGGCATAAGTGTAATGGGGTTCCCGGTACGTGTCTTGTATGCGAGGTTTCAAAACTGTTCCAGGCAAGTTATGAAACACATATATTCTTTTTCAATATGCCTAAACTGTAATAACGTTTAAGGAGTTTTATAAAGGCGCAAGGGTTCCTCTCGCCCTCCACGAATTGCTACACTTAATATGGACCCATGCGAGACACCTGGCAGGATATGAGCAACAGGACGCGCATGAATTTTTCATAGCAACCCTCGACATTCTACATAGACACTGTACCGACACGATGCCCAAGAATAACAATATCACCTTGGATAAACCAGCCAAATGCCCTTGCATAATTGACCAAATATTTACTGGAGGTCTTCAGAGTGACGTAGTTTGTCAAAAATGCAAGTAGGTGGTTGTAACTATGGCTAACAGCACTTTTCAGTTGAACTTTTTAATATATTTTTTTAGCGGTGTTTCGACAACTATTGATCCGATTTGGGATTTTTCTCTAGATCTAGGACCAGTCACGATGGGCGGTAGGCAACCATCCACACTGAATGACTGTCTGGAGAGATTCACTAGGGCCGAACATTTAGGATTTAATGCAAAAATCTTGTGCTCAAATTGTGAGTCTTATCAGGAGTCCACTAAGCAATTTACCATGAAAACATTGCCGATTGTTGTCAGCTTTCATTTGAAGAGGTTCAAACATTCAAAAGCGGTAAGCATATTGGACGAGTTGTATTCTAGTCTCTTGCGGTTGTAAATGACATTTAACTCTTGATAACTGCATATAGCAAACATTCTTATGCTTTTCAGATGGAGAAAATATCGACTGCAATATCATTTCCTGAAATGCTGGACATGACCCCATTCATGAGCAGAAACAGCAACGATACTCCGTTTCCTTCTGATAATAGATATTCCCTCTTCGCCGTCATCAACCATTTGGGTAAATCGATCAACACAGGTCATTATACAGCGTTTGTTCGACAACAGCATGATTACTGGTATAAATGCGACGACGATGTCATAACTAGAGCCAATCTTAAGGAGGTTTTGGATTCTGAAGGGTGAGAAATAAGAAATTTAGTTTGGTGTACATGTTTTGTATTGTTTTTTTTTTATTTGTTTCAGGTATTTGCTGTTTTATCACAAGCATGTACTAGGGTACGAGTAAATTAGTTAATTATGAAAAGGAGATAGTTGGAATATAATATATAGTTAATTTATTTTACGACTGAATATGGCAAGATTTTAGATTGTGATTATCGCTATTATGAATTTCAAATATTATGTGTCAATAATATGTATGTATGTATTTTAAGGTACCAATAATTATTTTGATGTATATTTTAAAAAAATGGATGTGTTATATTAAGTATTATAATAATTATGCAGTTTACAACTTATAAAGAGTACACAACAACAAAACTTTTTTGAAATAACATTATAACTAAATGTTTTTTAAATAAATCTTTCTTCGTGGTCATTTTTAAGTATAACCGCCGATACTTTTAATGTGAATGTATTAAATAAAGGAAAAGAGAATTGTTTAAATCATGACACCTTTTTGTTGTTTAGGATTTTTGGGTATATATAATTACATAATATGTAGGTATTCCATTCATGTACATCTTTCCATTCGTTATATTGTGGGTTTACTGCAAAAATCCATGTCATTCGAGTCCCAAAAAGTAATTGTCAAGATATCGATTAACATTTTTTTTAAGGATACTTTTTAGTTTAGGAAAACCTAAAAAAGCTCGTTTAAACAAATAGCACTGCAATTATTATTCTACTTGGCTTAATAGTTCAAATATCTCCAGTTTGGTCAAATTAGGACTTAGGGTTTTTGCAGTAAACCCAGAAATTATATGTGAATGGAATTGAATCATAACTGAGGAACTTATTCATCAGTAGGTACATAGACTATAAGTGCACAAAAACACCTGAATGTGTTTTACATATCAAGATCTCGTCAAATGAATGTACCACCTAATAAAATTTTGGATTGCAATGAAACACATCTTTGGGTGTCGATAGATTTCAATATATTGTCAGAGAATGAATATCTTAAATAATATGTTGAATAGGCAATAAAAGTGAATAATCTAAAAATGTCAAAAAATGTTTATGAAATATTTGCACTTAACTGATTAAACAAATAGTTTTTATTTGGGACATTTTTCTAATTTTCGCTAATTTACTGGACAATGTTTTTATTTTATAATTACAATTTTTTAAATAATTACTATTGCATGTTTATTGTACTGAACAGCTATTTTAAAAATTTCATACTATGTATCTATGTGGCTATTTTGAAATAAATATTTACAAAATGCTTCTGTACTGTAGTATGTCTACACACACACACATATACATATAAGAATATGTAAGAAATAAAAAGCGATTGTAGGTTGTATTATGGCATCATAGCTCAAAGAATAATCCAAATTTATATTGTAATTATTTATTAATGATTTGATTATGAACAGAATTCTAACTCCAAACTCTGTTTATAAACTTCGAAGATTTGAAAACGGTACCTATTTTTTTCAGGAATAGTTCAAATCTTACCATACTTTAGATTTGAATAAATTTCAGTTTGCCAAAAATTCACTGTAAAATTAATATCACTACTTACAATTTAACAGTCAAAATTTAATACTTGCCGATGTAAAACATTTCATCGTGTTCTAATAATAGCCACTTTCATAAACCACAGTATGTATAACCTAGTCGCACTTTAAAAATAGAACTTACTTCCGACTTCCTGTCTGATTTTCTACGCAGTGTTGACGTAAATGACAAATGACAATTTACGCGAACGCCTTAGTAAAGTGAGGTTATAAAATGGATAATTTGACGTTCGGTACGCAAAGGTAAACTATTTACATTAGAGTTTTACCAATTTCAAAACTGTCTTTTTCAAATAGGCTGGTGCATTTGGATCTCAAAGGCGCCCCGCCGAAGTTGTCCTACTTCGAGAAGGTAAATACTTGGCCCGTTTTAGCGTCTCGTCGTGAAATCAGTAACCTACTTTTTTTTGTCAAAACAAAAACAAAGGATTTGTTTTGACTGCTCTGTGACGCAATAATGTTTACACAATATCTGTTAAATAATAATGAGAATGAGGAATGCACTGTGATTAACTTTGCGCATTCTTTTTAGTTTTTTCCTTTCATAAAGGATTTTGGGGCAACAGGCATCCTATTAGAATGGGAGGACACCTTTCCCTTTACAAAAGAGTTAATCCAAGTAGGGGGCTTGTCAAACAGTGCCCAAGCAAGTGGGGCACCTTATTCTTTGGAGGAGGCTCGGCAGCTCTTGGATTTGGGTAATGTTGTCTCGTCCTCGTTACCTCATGCTTTTTTTATTACCTTTAAAGAGGAAGGTCGCCATTGTTCTTGATAAAGTACAACGATTTTCACATAATATACACAATATGTTACACCATACTTAAAATTGAAAACAAAAAAAATCTCATATGTTTGTAATTGCAACACCTGATAGCTTTAGAGATGCAGAATCTCCACTAAGTGATAGTTTTTGTACTTTAACGAGATATTTTTTCCTTTTAAGAAACAAAAAACGGAAAAACAGAAATTGATTAAGACAATAAGTAGAGGTACTTAATCAAAAATTTTCCAATTGTTCCCACTAAATTGCTATTTGTAGCTACTGGAGAGGAAACTAAAACAATAGTGCAGTACTTTGTTAGTTGTGTAAGTTAGTTATGGTGTTATTATTATTTTTTTGCAGTCTACGGTATGGGATAATGCATTTTTCTCACAAAACAATTTAATATTACGCATTTTAGTTGGTAGCAAAATAGGTATTACCATTTCCAATTCAATTAATCTTAGTTTAAAATTCAATGATTGATATAAATTCCAGCATCAGACTGTGATTTGACAGTAATACCATTAGTACAAACGTTTGGGCATATGGAATTTGTTCTAAAACACGAACAATGGCGGGGACTGAGAGAGGTAGAGACTTATCCCAGCTCCATGTGCCCGAGCAACAGCGAGACCATGCCGCTGGTCAGAAGCTTAGTAAAACAAACCGTTGCATTCCATCCTAACATACAATATCTTCATATTGGAGGTGATGAGGTAACACAGCTCAATTAAAACGTTATCGAGAGATAATTCAAATATTTCTGTCGTAGATATGGCATATGGGACTATGTCCAGCTTGCCAAAAAAGAGTACAAACTAATAAATACGGTAAAGCTGGTCTCTACCTGGACCATGTTACTGAAGTTGCTCAGTACATTAAAGACAATTATCCGAACCTCAAAATTATAATTTGGGACGACATGCTGCGAAACATTGACCTAAATATTCTACAGGGTGAGATAATAGTGACTGGATTTTATTTTTATTTTTATGTACGTGTTTGCTTTTAGATTACTATGTAGGCAACCTGGTGGAACCGATGATATGGCATTACAACTCCTTGGACACATTTCAGCTAGGCGGCTTACTGTGGGACAAATACAGCAATGTGTTTCCGAATATATGGGGCGCGACTGCGTTCAAGGGATCTACAAGCAGCTGTCAGATTATACCCGTGACGAAATATCACATAAGTAATCACGAGGCGTGGTTAACTGAGCTTGGGGTGCACGCTGGCAAAATTTTAAATTTCAGGGGTATAGCGCTGACCGGTTGGTCTAGATTCGATCATTACGCCACACTTTGCGAATTGTTACCATGCAGTATACCGTCTCTATGTCTGTGTCTGAAGACTTGGCTCTCTGGTGGATATTCTCAAGAATTGCAGGAGTAAGTGGAAGAAATAAAGTAGATATATTATCAGTGGGGTATTCAAAGGCGTTTGTAAATTTGTTATACTTGACATTAGATGAGGTAAATGAGAAGACTTCGGTTTAGAAAGATGGATAAATTTAGGAGTCGTATATGTATTTCGTAGAGGACGGTCCCCTGAGTATAGAGGCACAAAATTTTTTTTTGGAAACGACCCCTAAAAAAGAAATTTTTTTATGTCCCATGTTGTCTATGGAAACTTTTACTTATAAATATATGTCATAGATTGGCGCCAAGAAACTACAATATTGACATAAACCAACCTAACCTAGCAAGATGTATAGGAGATATGCATGACTTACAATAACATAATATAGACATCCAAAAAAAAAAACGTCATCAACTCTGGCTATGGACGAGAGAGATGGAAATAGCGGTTATGTCTAAGCTCTTCGGTTATGTCAAACTTTTGACAAATGACTGTCACAATTTGTAAAATAAACAATGGCTGGCATATGATGTGATAGTCTTTATAAGTAAATAAGGTTATAAATTCGATTGAGAATAGAAATACTTCTGTTTTTCTCGGCCAACTTTGATGACTTTTTTTTTGGATGTCTATATAATCTAGCCTAACCTATCAAAAAAGTATGTATGTATGTAGTATGAATTTTTTTATATCCCATGTTAAATGTGATGGAACCTTTATTTGGCAGTATATATCACAGATTCAAAAACTACAATATTGACCGAACCCAACATAACCTAACAAGATATATAAGACATATGCATGACACAATTACATAATATAACCTAACCTAACCTATCAAAAAAGTTATGAATCTTTTTATATCCCATGTTAAGTATGTCGGAAATTTTACTTGGCAATATATATCATAGATGGCATCAAGAAACTACAATATAGACCGAACCCAACATAACCTAACAAGATATAATATAGGAGATATGCATGACTTACAATACCATAATATAACCTAACCTAACCTATCCTGTATAAACTTAATAAATGAGGTACAACTGAAATATATCAAATATCATTATTTGGTCTAAGACAGACGGTATCTTTCACCTTCCTACCATATCTGTGCATGAGCAGGAATTTCTAGTATCGCTGTCTATGATTACTATTGCTAAATAAAAGTTCAGAGAGACTTAACATGGGATATAAAAAAAATCTTTTTAGGGGTCATTTCCTGAAAAAAAATATAAAACTGCCACTCTACTCGTGGGACCTTCCTCTATCGAAAAATATATACGACCCCTAAATGTATCCATCTTTCTAAACCGAAATTGAGCCTTAGATGATAATACACCACACCTATCTAAATGATAATGGTGTTTTAAAAAGGTTTTCTTGATATCATCAAAGAAAGGTTAGGTTTGTTGGTTTGAAAATTACTCTTTTCAGTTCTGTGGGAAAAGTATTGGGATACAATGACATATTTCCCCATCCGGACTATATGTACGTGAGGTCGCCTTTGTCCCTTCCGCAACTGACATTTCCTGGATGGCAGGTCCTGGTGGGATTCGAATGGCTGGCCAATCTGAGGGCACGGTATAAGAATATAGTTAATAGTGATCAGTAAGTGGTTAATATATATATTTTTTTACATATTATGCAATTCTGCTTCCTTTTAGGTTGCAGACTTGGTTTAACCCATGGCAGGTATCAAATAATTACACTAATCCCATGCAGATTGACACCATTTTGCCCGTTATCACAGAGTAAGTGATTTTGACAATTTTTTTTTTTTGTAAAAGAAAAATTACCACCCATTATGAAAATTGTAAAATGTTTTTCAGTACTCAGTTAACACACAGACAGAGTGTTTATTTCTGGGGTCTAGATAAATAATCGGAATGATTCTTTATCTTACCATATGGTGAATTAAAAAAAGATCAGTAAATTCAATATTTTTCCAATTTAGCAATCGTTTTTGATACAACTGTGACTAGACAAATAATGCAAGAGTAATAAAAATTAATCAATTCCAGAACCCTCATAGAAGTGACGTCGATCGAGACCTATTTAAAAGGTAACCTGGAGCACTTCTTCCACAGCCACACCGCAGAGGAGCTTATAGGGACCCTGGTAATGCCCATCAAGCAGCATTTGAAGCAGATAAAGGCCGACTGCGAGATGCAGTTGTCTCTGGGCTGTCGAGTGAGAGGTTATAAACGTTTGACTTTGTAAACTTAAGTTACTATTTACAATTACTTATAATCTGTCGCGTTTGTGAAGAAGGGCCCATCTAACTTAATAAGACTAAATCCAAAGAAAGAATCTTATTTTACTAATATGTTCGGTTTATATGAGTTCGTTATGTTCCTTAAGTACTTTGGGAGAGAGCCGCCATATACATATTTTCTTTTTATAATGGCAAATATTATTTATTGAACATGTCATTTTATTTCTCATTCGATTAATTTGGCACATTGTGATATTGCATTATAAGATATTTTATTCATATATATCATATATTTATATTAGAGTGTCCTAAGTATTTAAGTAAAATTTTAGATTATTATATTGTTTTTTTTTTGCATTTTTGAACTTGTTCTACAGGTAAGTGATGATCTTTAAGTTTAATTTTAATTTATAAGTTGTTCTGTATGAGAATCAAAATAACGAGCCATCCAAAAAAAAATCATCAAAGTTGGCCGAGAAAAGAAAAAGACGTATTTCTATTCTTAATCAAATTTATAACCTTATATACTTGTCAAGACTGTCACATCCATATATCTAATACTCCTATATTGCTAGAAGGGTCTGGAGATTGGCGAAATCACCACGGTGCAGACATATATGCATCTGTCTCTCTCTCGTAACTACTTCGAGTCTTACGCGCATGCCCGAGAATTGAACATCCAGTCACACACAGCCAATTGCCCCACCAGACTCGTGACGCTAGGGTCCTGTGGATGAAGTAAAAAAAAAAAAAAACATAAAAACTCCGTTTTTGTTAAATATTATTTAAGAAATATTAAAAAAAAATTCATTTAAACTGTAAAATTAGGAACAATGTTTGATTTTAAGGTCATTTAACTCACTTTCAAATGAGAAAACCTGGGATACATTATCTTTTTTAAAATCTTTAAAAAAATTCCTTTTAAATGATACCACACTTAATAGGTTAACTAATATTACATAAATGATATTTTTCAATCACAAGCTTTGAGGCAGAAATTTAAAAACAAAAACTGAAATTAAAAAAAAAATGTCAACAAAAATTAATTATTTTGAAAATTTCTTACTGAGAACGACTTGTAAATTGAAATTAAACAAAAATATACAGGGTGACCCATCTAAAATTCCTATTTTTTTTTCATATCTAGTTGGCAATGGAAAATCATGAAAAACCGAAATGTAAAAGTTATTGAGGGTATCTTATCTTCGTAGACACCCGGTATAAAGCATTTTGTTTACACTAAATAGTGATATATCATAACACAAACAGCATAAATTTTTATTACGTAGAGGAACTGACTCTGAAATATTGAGACTATTACTGTCATACATATTTAACATTTTTTGTATAATGACATCCTAGTCCTTCCCAGGCAACCATAAAACCCGTCACGGACCCAGCCATTTTCTAGTCTTTGCTCTGAAGTAGAAGTTGATGAGTTCAAGAACGCATCCATTACTCCATCCGAAGCCAGCCTGGATGATGTACTCGCCGCCACCACCAAACTGTCCGCTATTCTTCGCATCGTACTTTTCGAACATGACTTTGTTCTCGTGGAAGGCCTTGATGTTGGAGTTCACCCATGCGTGGGCGAGGTCTCTCGCGGTAGTAACCGCTTCCGGGTATCCGGTTTTGTGAAGGCCGATTATTATCAAGTTCTGATACGGGGCCCAAGCGTTGGGGTAGTCCCATTGCTGGCCGCTCGGAATGGAACTGCTGGGTATGCCTCCTTTGAAGTGGAGGATGCCGTTTTTGAGCAGATACTGACCGCTGTCCTACCTCTTTCTTCTCTTTCGCTTTCTTCATAAGCTCCTGCCCAAAGAGGCACCAAGTTACTGGCGAAGAAGAATCTTCTTTGTTTGCCGAGCTTCATGTCGTAGTCATACCTGAATGAAAGTATGTATTCAGTATAAATACAGTTCAATAATAACATATAACTAGTTTTACTGAAGCATAAAACATTTTACTGAAGGTAAGTCAAGTTAGTCATAAATAAATACATACATAGGTATACCTAAATCATCTAAGTAATATGTATAAAATTGCGATAAATGTATTCGTAGGGCTCAAAGTGGCGGCCTAATTTGTACTATCGAGTATCATTTCCTACTTCGTATTCTTCTTCTACATACATATATAATATATCTAAATACTACATAGGTATTTGTGCAGGTATTGTGCCTTTTTATCGTTCTCTAAAGGCCGCTTTACAGTTCGCAATTTTTATTGTTATCAAGAAAAACTGCAGCAATTTTTATTGCGCGCACGCCCTATCTACATATGTCTGTTTGGGCAGTTTTTTAACAAATAAACACACATACGCTTGCCCGCAATAAAAATTGCTGCAATTTTTCTTGATGGCAATAAAAATTGCGAACTGTAAAGTGACCTTAATATACATAATAATCTGTTATATGTATATGAAAATTATTTAAAAACCAAATTTTGTAAATCACATTTTGTTGTTTATTGCAAAATGTATTGATCATATTATCTGCTTCATTTTCCACCAGTAAAAAAAGATTACATAGGCATGGAATCAAAAGGGCTTTGTATTAAATTCGTAAGAATGTTAAAATTGAATTTGTAAGTAATTAAACTTTCAAAGTTTTCAAACAAGTGTCTAGTCCGATATTTGTCAATTCTGTTTACCGTCATTTTATATAATAATTACATAGTCCCAACTACGATTCCTTATCATATGAAACAAATCAACGTGCTGTTTGTTATCGCGTTACCATGGCTACGGAATTTTTTGTTTCATTTTTTTTGTCAGCTTTTTATTGTTGAGTAGTGCCTAATTCCTAATAAAATATACATACTTTATGTACGTACATACATTACACACAATATTTTTAAGTGTTTTATGTGTGACTGTACTGTGTTCAGTTTAGTTTAGACAAGACGAATAAACTTTCAATGAACAAATTACATACATATGTATATAAGTGAATCGGCAAGTTCTTGGATCATCCAGTGATGGGGTAAGTTGAATTTCATTTTCATTTTGTTTCATCAAAGCAGACATTGTTCTTAACGAAATATATTAATGGTTTCGTATGGTTTGAAGAGGAATATAGTAATTTTTAATTAGAAATTATAAGTAGTAGGTATCCAAATTTAAGCAGATTTTCAGCAACGACAGGTGCTAAAACGTTTGAAAATTATTCATTTTCATTTCAGCGAAAAGTGACGTCACTGATGAAAGCTTAAACGGGTTGTTCTGTTTTAAAACGGTCTGGTGAGAGTAGTTCCGCCAGTGGTGGGGGTGGGGAGCAACATTTTACAGTTTTGGGTTGATGGAGGGGGAGAAATCCATTTCAGCGATAAATAAATCAATACGCTTTGAAATGAAGATAAAATTTGTTTCGTCGCTGAAAAACGGCTTTATTTTTTGAACACAAAATACCTAGTCATATTGATTCGTAACTCGTAAACATCGTCTGATATAATTATGTTCATTGAACGGTTGATAAAGTTATAATAGAACTTGAATAGAAAAAACATATAACTACCGAAGTAATTTTGTGTAGTACTTATACCGAGTGTTTCCTCTCTGAGAAGTAATCTGAAGAAACTGAAACTTGCAAAGTGTTGTTATAAATAAGTTTTACAATGGATTTAGTTCAGTAAAACTCACATACCCACCTTAATTTTTAATACTTACCGGGTTTTTAAATTATGAATCAACTATTATTCTGAGGGAATTGTATTTATCTCTCAACATAAAGACTAAAGACAACATTCTGTTAGATTGCATGTCTCTAAATTCAGCAGTTTTCCTTTTATTATCAATAACATTTTCCATTGCTTCAAATACTTATGCTTTTGTCAACTTTGAGTACCTACCTATCCAAATAGTCATAGCCAGATAACCAAGTTTAAACTATGGTAACGAACTAGATACGTAGTAGAAATCCTTTTTAAAGTAAACTTGCTTACCTTTCAGTGCCGTTTAAATGTGTACATACATTATGTGTGGTGAATTTAAAACACCACTTAAAGATGGATTTATATTATCCGGTCAGACACGGTGCGGAAACGTTACGTGTCCAGCAAGACAAACATTCTTATATGTATTTCTTATAGAAGTATTTATATTTAGCGAATCGCTTCCGTTCAGGCACGTTGCGTGTCATACACATACCGTCCGTCATTGTTGAGAAGAATGCTTTTCTGCCACGATACGCGTCTATTATTTATTAACGAGAGTTCACTGTGTTCTTGCAATATATATATTTAGGGTGGTCCTAAAAAAAATTGTTCTTCCGGCCCTAGTCTTAAATCATAGTATTTGATTAGTTATTACTAATTCCAGAATATTAGCTCATTTAATTAAGTTTTAGAGGTCGCTCATTGGTGTTTTATTTTCTCATTCAAATTACATGGGAAATGCGTCATTATTCGTTCGTGGTGCTGTTTCGCGAACAATTATTAAAGAAATGTATGGCAGCTCATATTATTTTCTGGTAGTCAGGGATCGTAGAAAACATTTTCAGTGTCAGTAATGTAGGTCTCTTTGTATTCTATTGGAATTTTTTATCCTAATGGCAGCGTTGAACGTAATTTGAATGGGAAAAAAAACACCAATGAGCGACCTCTAAAACTTAATTAAATGAGCTAATCTTCTGGAATTAGTAATAACTTATCAAATACTATGATTTAAGCCTAGGGCCGGAAGCACAAATTTTTTTTGGACCACCCTAATATATATATGTATATCTGAAGACGAGTGATATAAATAGGACTGATAATATAAACATATCCCGTCTTTGTCGGAACGTTAACGCTACGTTCCCGCACCCTGTCTGACCGGATAATATAAATCCACCTTTAAGGGTAGTATGTAGATAATGATGGCGACTGATGGAATTTGACATGCTCGTATTTTCTTAAGGAGGCATGGGACCCACACCATAATTTACTACATTGAGACGGTTACTAGACTAAGTAGAAGGCTATCTATAATGACAAAAAAAAAGAGGAAACGTTTTCAGCGAATTTTTTTTCCAAAAATGGCTGCCTCCTGGCGGATCTTGGAAAAAGGCTTGCAAAATATTTTTTTTTCATAATCACCGAGTAAATACATAGTCTTTTTATATTTGCGATTTTCTTGACATTTTGAGATCTGTAAAAGTTATGGTAATTTGAATTTTTATTTCATCCTAACATTTCGTCTGTGAGATTTTATAATAGTTGTATTTATATTTACGCAAAATAAGAATTTTGCAAAAATCACAAGTATAAAAAAAAATTGTATTTACTCAGTGATTATGAATAAAAAAAAATTGCCGTAAGATCTGCCCGGAGGCAGCCATTTTTAGAAAAAAAATCGCAAGTTTTCCCTGAAGATTTTTTGCCATTATAACCTTCTACTTAGGTCTAGTAACCACCCCCTAAAGTATAATGTACGTGCCATGCCTCCTTACGGAAATATGAGCGTGTCAAATTCCACCGGCCCACAGTGGTGCCAAATCCCAAAAACCTGGCCAAAAGTCAAAAAGTATATGAATCGATTTAAAAATCTTTACTCGGGAGTTTTTAAGGCCGCAGATTACAAATCCGTTATCAGATTTACAAAATGTCAAAATGGCGGAGAGATACCGCGCGTGCGCACATGGAAAATCAACAGAAAGTCAAGCAACTGCTCTGAATTTTGTTACTCGGGGGTTTTCGGTGTCGCTGATTACGAATCGGTATCGGAATCTGAATTTGAAAATTCCTATGGCGAGTCCGATACGGCGGAAAATTTTAAGGCGGCAATTTAACCATTCTTCATTTTTTCCCAAAAATCTTTCTATTCGATTAGCTGAATGTCATTTGCCTCTAAGCTTAGAAATTAAGGAAGTAATATATTTTTGAAGGTCATTCGATATACAATATTTTGACCCACTTCTCGAGGAAAAAATAATTTTCAATTTTTAGTAGCGGATTCTCATCCATATTATATTTCATTAAGTTAAATACTTATTTTCTTGTGATGGAAATATCGTGTGAAGTACTAGTATCTACAAATCATTGCAATCTGTGAATAATAATAATTATTACTATCAGATGAGTAAATCTTGAAAAACAATTTTTTTTTTTGAAAAAACAAAATTAGAAATCTGGAAAAATGCGAAAAATTTAAAAATTTTGAAATGGTGAAAATTTTTAATAATTTGCGTCTGAATATTTTCTATTATATTCAGGCCCAATGTACTATAGCGATTTACATATGACCAAGTTTTTCAACATTTATCGCATAGTACAACCCACACTATACAGGATACCTTTCCAAAAAAAAAAAATCAAAAAACGCAGAGGGGCAGCTAGGTGCAGCTGAAATTTGTTCTATATAATAAGTTATAGTCTGATATACAAATTCCTAATAAGTTTTATGGCGGTGTCGCGCAGTACCACGGACTTAACCAACAAATAAGTGAGCTTTTTGTCTGCTTCATCGTGTAAAAGTTTCATTTAATGATTATTCTCTCATAATTTTCCGATTTAATAGGTAATATAGATTGCAAAATATTTCATTATATTCTACTCACCTTATTAAGATTTAAGATTTCTCAACTATTGAAACACTTGGGTTTATTTTCTTTACGACCAATGCGTATGGCTTCAGAGAAGGCGGGTTTTCGAATGTTTTACCGGAGTCTATACAAGCAATAAAGGACTAATAGTAGTGAATACATAAACTACAAGGGTCCCTATTGTCAACTCAACAATAAAAAATTCAAAACTATAAACTTTTTTGGGGGGTTTTGGCCAGGTTTTTGGGAATTGGCCCCACTGTGCGGCCGCCACTGGTAACAGGTGCAATGGGACGTAAATTGCTGAGTGTTGGAGGGATTTATGTTATATTTTGGACGCTCCCTATGTCCCTATATGTATTTTACCACATGCCGTCTTCTTCCGAGAACAGGACGTTCTTCATGCTGATCCTCCATCGGTCAGACAAGTCCAACCAATATTTCGCTTCTTCCGGCTGCCGCAGAATGGTGTAGAACTTGTACATCTCCTTGAAGCATTTATAGAGGAACCCGTTGAGGTCGGCGGGAATGGTCCGCCTCGTGTGAATATGGTGGATCTCGGTGGTGGGGTTCCCCTGTTTGTCGTAGAACCATCGGGCGGTGAAATCCCACCCGCTTTCGGCTCCCCCTTTCAGATCCGTGTAGCATTCGTACTGCAATTAGTCAAAATAGTTAACCAAACAACACATGCAAGGGGGGCATTCAGCAAAATCGGTGCCTAGTCTAGCACAATAAATTGTTACCCACTTCTTATGTTTGACACAATTTTTTTTCCTTTTGACGTGTTATTGAAAATGTATCAGTTTCAGTTACCCAGCTTTACAATAATTTAGGTTACTTACGTCCAGAAAATATTAATCTCACTGTTTTTTATGCTAAAAACGCTGGTCTAGATATTTCTAGTCGTAGATATTGTTTGGCACGTCCGATTTTGGATAATGAATGTTTCTTAAGAGTATTTTTATCATAAAAATTAATTCTTTCTATTATTTTACGTTTATCACTTGAATTTCAAAATAGCGAATCTTATATGACAATGTTGACCCATCATATTAGCTCTGTGCAGAGACACTGATAGTTTCCAACCGTCAAAAACATTGGACCAGTTAGTTGTATCTGACTGAGGACCCGAGACAGACGATTACTTTTGATAGCACAGCTACACAAAAAAATCATGATCCTGGATATTGACCTTAGTACCCTCATGTATAGAGACATCCAAAAAAAAACGTCATCAAAGTTGGCCAGGAAAAAAAGACGTATTTCTATTCTTAATCGAATTTATAACCGTATTTACTTGTCAAGATTGTCACATCATATGATAGCCATTGTCTATTTTACAAATTGTGACAGTCACTTGTCAAAAGTTTGACATAACCGAAAAGCTTAGACATAACCGCTATTTCTATCTCTCTCGTTAATAGCCAGAGTTGGTGACGTTTTTTTTGGATGACTATATTTTTCGACGCTGAATTCGAATCCAACCTCAAGAAAGTCAATACACCCTCAAAATTTTGAGATACAGCGTTAAAATAGGGTAAAATCAACACTGATATATGATGACAAGAAGTACGTGCAGAAATTACTCCTGATGTAAAACCATTAGATTGCGTAGGTTGGTTATTTTAGATATAACTATTGTCATGACAAGAAATTTATTCTAGGAGTGAAAATCACGTAAAATACGGGTTGAAAGCGGTAAGAAATGAAAATTTGACAAAATACGCAATATATACCCACCCGAGGTTGATGATTTCAAATTTCAACATGCCAAAAGCAGGAAATGTACCCCAGAGGTGAAAATCGAGTACTTATAACAGGGGTTGAAGGGGGTGCGAAAATGGCTGTGACAAAATACACAAGTTTTGTTCCAAAATTATATTTCCAGGGGTTCTAGAGGTTGCTGATTTCAAATTTTAACATGGCCATAGCATGAAATTTGTTTTAAGTGTGAAAATTGAGCAAAATAGAGGTTGAAAGGGGTGCAAAACGTTAATTAAACAATATACGCAACTTTTACGCCGAAAGTCTGTTTCTAGGGGGTTTTTTGAGGTTGGTGCTTTCAAAAATCAATATGCCAAGAACAGAATATTTTTTTGCGGACATGAAAATCCTGTATAAAAGAGTGTAAATTTGATAAGTTACGCAATTTTTTTTTCTTAGAACCTTAGCTGTTGTAATGAACTGAATTTTATTCTAACGTTTCTTGTGATATCTATAATTATAGATATCACAAGAAACGTTAGAATATCTAGAATTCACTTCACCCTTAGAATATATTATTTATCATGACAATATTTATATCTAAAATAACCAACTTACCCAAACTAATGGTTTTACATCAGAAGTAATTTCTGCACGTACTTCTTGTCATCATATATCACTTATATCAGTGTTGATTTTACCCTATTTTATCGCTGTATCTCAAAATGTTGAGGGTATATTGACTTTTTTGAGGTTGGATTCGAATTCAGCGTCGAAAAATACATCAGGATACTAAGGTCAATATCCAGGATCATGATTTTTTTTGTGCGTGTAGCTGTGTAGTTGGAAACTATCTAAAACTGGCTATGTGAGCAGAGCTGTCATTATTAAAGGCGGAACAAGCAACCGATGACCTACTCAATACCAGCAGATTTTTTTGACCATTTTGAGAATCATTTTAAAAAACTAAACTTACATATGAATCTTAGCAAAACATAAATATTACAGCGGTAAATGATTTGGCTTACTAAAAGATTACTAGATACTCAAGTATTCATTTTGAATTCAAGTACTTACTTTCAGTGCTGGTATCAGAAATATATAAAAAAAGTTTTACCACAATAAATTCAAGTCAATATTTTTACCATTTAACCTAATATTATTCTAATACATGAAGTGGTAGGACAGAAATTCTGCGGACAAAACAGTGCTATGTATTATTGAAGAAATTATTTGTCTATAATGCTCTTGGGTGTTTTGTCAAAATATCTACCAAAGTTGCATCGCGAAAGATTTACCAACAGAAAGCAGATTAAAAGTTTTTACAATCTCCACAAACCCTTTCGTCTTCCGTCTTTCGAAGCGAACAGGTCTCCATATCCTCCAGATACGATTCCGGCCTTGGCGTGTCGCTGGACGAGTCGTAGTGGCACAAAATGTAATTCTGTCCGTCCTTGTTTATCGACACCGCCCTCTTGGTTAGCCAGAAATTCAACTCGCTCTCCAGCGTTTTTATGTTGTGCCTGGCGAACTCGAAGTCCTTCGTCCACTTCACGTAGTCCGCCACCATAAGGGTGAGCAGGGGTGGCTGCGAGCGATTCAGATAGTAGATTCTGCCGCCGTTGGGCACGAAACCGTAGCGCTCCACCATGGAGAGGATGTTTTGGATCATTCCGCGCGCAGTTTCGTACATCTCGCTCAACAGAAGTCCCTTAACGATCCAGTAGCTGTCCCAGTAGTAGTACTCCCTGAATCTCCCGCCGGGAACCACGAAGGGATGTTCCACGGGGATCAGGGAGTGTGTCTCAGGTTGTTCGAAGACGTGGTAGGACACCTTCCGCGTCAGCATCGGCCAGAGGCTTATCAAATTCTTGGTGAAGGCCCTCACCACGGGTTCGTCGATCTCCTTGACTATCTTCGGCTCCGGTTTGAAATCCCTCGGGTAGTACTCCTCCAGTTCCCCGATGCTGACGAAATTTTTCCGGACGAACTCCTGGATCTGTTCCCTGCTAGGTTTCTCGTCGTTCTCCACCATCATCTGATAGAATTCGGCGAGGGTTTCGTTGACCGGGTTGACCAGAGCCATGTCCACGAATGTCTTGGAATCGTTGAAGATCTTCGCCGTTTGGATCACGTGGAGTAGGTCTCCCTGGCAGTAGACCGGACTCTGGCATGATTGTTTGGTTTGTCCAGTGCAGAGTTTTATGAGTACCAGCAGCTCGAGTAGGAGTGGGAGGATCTTAAAGGAGTAGGCGGTCTAAAAAGTAAGACGTGATTCTAATCGTTTGGCCAATTCTCATTAGACTTACGTTTAGTTTCATTTAGCACTTTTAATTTTGGATTATGAAGCAGAATGGGAATGTCACATTGGGAGGTTATACATATTTTGAAGTGTTAGTTTCTAAGGTAACGACAATTTGAATTGAAATGTTACCAGTTCTCATAGATATGTATTACAGTTGTTTTTTTATCTATGTATGTCGTGTTTCTGAGTGATAAGAGAGTCTTTTATAGCTCCAGAGACAAAATGCCATAGCATTCTTATGAAAAAAAGGTATTTGAAAGATGGTATGCAAATAATATTTTGATTAACTACTACTCCAAACTATAAGTTATACGACAAAAATAAAAAATACCATATATCATTTTTTTATTAAAATTGTCTTAAGATACGCCACTGGTGGAATACAAATAAATTCTTTCTTCTGATCAAAAAGTGTATTTATAAACTATAATGACCTTTACAAAATTTAGTTTAATATTTCAAACCGTTTTCGAGATCCACCGAAACTGAAAACTGAACCTGAAAAAACAACCATTCTGTATCTCGAAAATTAAGTAACACCTTGTAGACGGATATACATAATTGGAAACAATCATAATGTGTTCAAATTTCCTGGCTGTTTTGGATTCCTCATTTTTTTAAACATTTGCGCAAGTATGAGATTCGAATACATAGTTTAGCTTTATTTTAACTGTTAGTTAATAAATAACTTCTTTTAGTAATAATTTACTCAAACTTATATTTACTCAAACAAAATGCTACTTAAATATTTACAAATGGATCAATAAAATGACAACGACCAGAAAAATTAAAATATAGTCATTTAATAAATACATATGTTCAATATGCACCATTGTTATTTAAACACAATTCGTAACGTTTTCTTAGTTTATTAGAAGTTTAACTATGAAAATATTATTTTCTGAAAATATTTCCACCTAATTCAGCACAGGCAGCACTATTTTTTTGCTTCAAATCAAAACACAAATTGTTTTGTGCCCAGCTCATTTGTCTGTATTCGAATTCAAAAAATAATAACAATTGCTTTAATAAATAAATATGTATTTACTTAAAGTTAAGCCAAAAAACTGTTCTTCACACATATTTTTACTGTTAAATCCTGGGAGTTTTGAAAATTGAATACGATTTATTACTCAGTTCCTATTTGCATTAGAGATGTCCTCAATGGTGTAACGTTTAGAAGTGGACTGATATTTTTAAGCGGATGTTTTAGTAGACCAAATTAGATTTTGGGGATCGGACATAATTTTTGAAATAATGAAAATAGAAAGAGTTCAAAAAAATCAAAAACTTTTACGAGTTATAAAGAAGATTTATTGTTTAAAAAATCGAGGCGTCGCTTTGGTCACCATCGTTTTCTATTAACATCGTCAGCAAGCTATATTTTTTATTTGTGTCTTAAAATGCAGAGGCTTCTGGCTTTATTTTTCTAAACTTTAGTTTAAGAAACTAAACTTAGTTTAGTTTATCTGCTTTAAGGAAAGTAAATTGATATACTCTTTACAGAAATTATTTTCATTTAGCTAGCAGTATATGAAAAAAACAGATAGTGCAAGATAATTTTTTTTGAGGCGACGCGACGCTTAGCGTCGTTAAGGCATATTTTTTATTGTTGCCTTAATTTTGAGTGAAGGTGATTCCTATGATAAATCGATCACCCTATGCAAGCGCCTATTTTCTCCTTGCTATATACAGGGTGGTCCTCCGGGAACTGCATCGATCGATTATGGGAAAACTATAATTATCAAAAATCGATGGGGGATTGATTGATTGATTGCGTATGGGGTAGGTACATGCCCTGTGCACTTAAGCGATGCTTATTGTGCCCCCATAGTCTAGTCATTCCATTAGTCCTGTTTCCTTAAGAAATTTAAGGACAGTTTCTAATGGAGCGTCTGTCACTTCTTTTGGTTCTATTGTTATAGCCCCAAAGATCGAATACCTGGCAGCTGCCAGCGCCGGGCATTCGCATAATATGTGGAGGGAGGTTTCTTCCTCCTCTCCGCACCTTCTGCAATCGGGATGATTTTTCACCCCGATTGTCGTAAGATGTCGCATGAGTGGACAGTGTCCCGTAAACGGTCCTACTATCCATCTCAGCTGGTTTCTACCCAGTTTTATGAAGTCCTTTGACTTGTTCCAGGATGGTTCACCAATGAACATCCGCGAGTGTCTCAACCCTGGGACTTTCGCCCAGTGCGATATATGTTTTTCTCTTAATAGGTCCTTCATGACCCTCCTGGCTGTCCGGTAAGCCAGACCGTAGGTGGGCTCCGGCCCTATCAGTGGAACTTCCGCCCCTTTCTTTGCAAGAAAGTCCGCTCTTTCGTTCCCTACATGGCCTTGGTGCCCTCTCATCCACTTGAGAGTGATACTGTTGTGTTCCGCTAGTTTCGTTAGCGAATCCATACAGTCTTTAACTACCTGGGAATGTATTTCTACAGCTCCCAGGGCTTTGAGTGCTGCTTGGCTGTCGGAGATGATCTGGATCCTCTTATTTGTGTAAGACCTCCTAGTCATCTCCTGCGCGCAAGCGGATATTGCAGTTATTTCTGCCTGGAATACGGTTGCTTAGTTCCCCAGATTTATGCTAATTTCGCAATCTGGGTATCTCTTTTGTTGCCCCCGCTCCAGTACTTTGTTCGGTTTTGGACCCATCTGTATACCAGGTGGTTCCGTTCTGCTGGATTGGTATGTGACTGTCTTCTCCCTCCTTCGGTACGATCACCCGATAAGGTTTGTGGAAGATTATGTCACGACCAATTCTGTCCGACCGCATGTTTAATATACGGTTTTGCTTTAATTCTTTGAATACCTCTGTGTGGAGTCCCCCTTTTCCCCAAGGCCGATGGGGGACATACGCATAAAATATTGTCACGTCAATCGCACTTCCGGTTATACCGAAAGTAGATGTCAACTTTGTTATTTTAAATGGAATGCCCTGTATATTAATACATTTTTAGATTCTATGGTACATTCTAAAAATATTTCATGTATAATGTCCTATACCTAAGTTTAAGCGGTTTTGATATAATTAAGTTTTTATATCAAAAATGACGTCTGCAGGCCCTAAGATAATTACCAATTTTTCCTATAAGAAAGCCTTTGTTATTCAATTTATGTTACTTTACTTTATTATTTTTTTATCAAATAAATTTATATAATCATCATTTGTATAATTTAAGCGTCCCGGTATTATTATTAATAATAATTTTTAAACGGTAACTGATAGTTGTGTAAACAAACATAGCAATCGAATATTTTCAACATGGCCATTTTCGTCATGGCCAAGTAAGAGTAGCTGCACTTAAAATCCGCAACAAAATCGCTATATAAAAATTTAAATTGGCAATATTTTCAAAACTACAAATTTTTAGAATAAACAACCTTATACAAACTTACCCTTATTTTTAATGCTAAATAAGATAAAATTAGGAAAATTGGGGGTTTCCATTTGAAAAAAATCGATTTTTGGCATTTTTCTCAATTTCATTCTTGATCTCATTTTTTGAACACCCTGTAATTATACATAATTATCAGAATATTACAAAAAATCTATTAAAGTGGATCCTTTTCAACAAGGAATCCGACCCAAATTAAATAATAAAGGTTTTCTTATAGGAAAAATTGGTAATTATCTTAGGGCCTGCAGACGTCATTTTTGACATAAAAACTTAATTATCTCAAAACCGCTTAAACTTAGGCCGGTATAGGACATTATACATGAAATATTCTTAGAATTTACCATAGAATCTAAAAATGTATTAATATACAGGGCATTCCATTTAAAATAACAAAGTTGACATCTACTTCTGGTATAACCGGAAGTGCGATTAACGTGAAAATATTTCAGGCGTATGTCCCCCATCGTCCTTAGTATGTCACCAAATTTTCAGATGTTTACTAGTTATAGTTTTCCCATAATCGATGGATGCAGTTCCCGGAGGACCACCCTGTATACCTTTTAAACACACTGGAACGGGATGAATAAAAACCATATCGTACACAACTTTTATTTATTAAATTCATTATTTTTCGTCATGCCAAAGGTTCTGGAATGTATCCAAGAACGTACCTTTACTTACGGGACCTTTTTTCACGTAATACTCGTCGATTAGCGATAGCGCCACCCCGTTGGTCCACCCGAACCCCGTTTGCACCGTGTACTCCCCCGCCCCCGCCGTACTGCCCGGACATGATGGCGTCGTACTTCTCGAACATCTCGTTGTTCTGATTGTAACCCCTGATGTTGCCGTCGATCCACCTCTTTGCGAACGTTTCCGCCTCCTGTTGGGCTTCCCCCTCCCCCGTTTTCTGCAACCCCAAGATGACGAGCTCCTGCAGGGGCGGCCAGGCGTTCGGGTAGTCCCACTGTTCGCCGCTCTGCTTCAGCGACGTGGGTATGCCGCCTTTGAAGTTGTTCATCCCCTGGTTCTTGAAGTACTTCGCCGCTTTGGAGCCGTACTCCTTCGCCAACATGGGTTGGTAGGATTGGGTCCACAGCGGAGCGAAGTTGCTGGGGTAGAAGGCCTTCCTGGGTTTAGACAAGACAACGTCATAATCGTACCAGATTCCGTCCTCCTTGTCGTACAGAACTAGTTCTATGGATTTCCGCCACGTGGTAGACCTTTCCTTCCACTTGGCCGACTTGGTGGCGTCTCCGAGCTTGAAGTAGAATCTAGACAGTTCGTCGAAGGCCTTGCAGAGGTAGGCGTTGAGGTCCACCGGAATTACCCGTCTGGTTTGGATGTGGGTGAGGTTGGAGTCGAAACCACCCTGAGGGTCGAATATCCAGCGGGAGGAGAAATCCCAGCCGCTCTCCGCGCCCCCCTTGATCTCTTTGTAGCAGTCCTCCTAGAATATTAATTTGGGTGAAAAGGATTTAAGAGGTTGGAAAAGTATATAAGTCTAAAGGTTTTTGAAAAATAACAAGAGTACCTACTGCAGATAACAAGAGTATTTTATTATTTGTTACTTTGACTGTCAGGTTTATGCATCCCTTGCTTACATGTTTTAATAATATAGTATCATCCTGGAGTTGGTACTGGAACCTTCGGCGTATAAACAAAAAACTGGACATTTTCCACAAAACACTGACCTACTATGTTTTTTTCGACGCGCGTTTCGCCAACCAAGTTGACATCTTCAGGAGAAAATTAAAACTAAATTCTAGCCTACACACTTACACTATTTATACCAAATTTGTTGCCACGGTTCACTGAACCGTAACTGTCTTTGTTTATCAGAGCAAACAGTGGACTGGTGGGTATCGGACCATTGTCCTTATTCATACTATTGTTACACTTAATGATTTCTAAACTTTCAAAAGCATCCAACTGTCTACTGTTTGTTACATTTCTAATTAATTTTAAATTATTTATGTCTATCCTATGGTTATTGTCAAAAGCGTGTTGGGCAACACAAGATTTTTTCGTTCTGCCATATTTCAAATGAGCCATGTGTTCTTTAAATCTAGTCAAAATAGATCTTTTTGTTTGCCCAATATACTTTTGATCACAGTCTTTACAACTTATTTCGCATATTCCTGACTTTTCGTTATTGTCGATTTTGTCTTTGGAGTTACCCAAAATAGTCTGTAGTTTATATTTAGAATTATAAACCAAATTGAATTAATATTTTTAAAAACTTTATCTAGTTCGTGTGTAAATTTAGATTCATATGGTAACGAAACAAATTTCGAATTGTCAGTATCTCTACGAAAAATCGTGGAATTGTACATGATTCTCTTAAATGTATGCTTCCTTATTAACTTATCTATTAATTGGACTGAGTAACCATTATTCTTAGCTATATTCTTAATTAATTTTTTCTCATGTTCAACCTCTCTTTACTAAGGGGAAATTTAACAAACGATGAAATAGAAAACTAAAACTGGTGGTGTGAATCGTTGGGAATATATCTAAGAGCCGCGGTTTCTTTCCTATATACATCAAACTCTAACTTATTTTCACTATTTCTAATAACTAATACATCTAAAAATGGTAGCTGTTCATTATGTTCCATTTCATATGTAAATTTTACGGTAGGGAAACGGTTATTTCATTTAGCAACAAATTTATCTAAACTAATTGATTTTGTATCAAATACAGCGAAGATAACTGTAGAGAAATACTCGAATTTATATTTTGCTTCTGTCTCAAATTTACGCATAAAAATATTTGCAATGAAAGATGACAAGGAGTTACCCATTGCCGTTCCCTCATGTTGTTGAAAATATTCACCGTTGTATTGAAAACAATTTTTATTCATACAAACACGCGTCGAGAAAAGTATAGTAGTTCGGTGTTTCGTGGAAAACGTCGTTTTTTTTAATATAGTACCAGTCACTTTCGAGAATCCTGGGTGGACACCATATTTTTCAAATATTTTTCATAAATTATATTTTTATATTTGAATTTTGAAATTTCGCAGCTTTCAGTTTTGAGGAAATTCCCCTCGAAATAATCGAACCTCATTGTTATTATTTCTTAGCATGATGCTTTGATGACATCATTTTTTTAAAAGGTTGTAATGACTACTTCGTACTAAATCAAATTACCTTTTCCCTTTTCATCAGCGTAACTCGCGCAAGTCCTAATATCCTCAATATACGACTCGGGCCTGGGAGTACCGCTGTCCGAAGAAAAATGCGCGAGGGTATACTTCACCCCGGACTTTTCCACCACCACGGTTCGATTGTTCAACCACCACGTCAGCTCCTTGTCCAGAAATCCAATGTTTTTCCGCAACCAGTTGTTATCTTTCGTCGCGTCTACGTACAACCCCACCATGAGGGTCAGAAGGGGCGGCTGGGACCTGTTTAGGTAATAAACCCTACCACCATTCGGTATATAGCCATACCTGTCCACAAAAGTTATCAAGTTTTCTAACATTCCCCTCGCCGTCTTGTCCATTTCGCATATTAGCAAACCCTTGATTATCCAGTAGGAGTCCCAGTAGTAGAGCTCCCTAAATCTTCCTCCGGGAATTATGAAACCGTTCGGTACCGGTATCAGGGAGTGCCTGTCCGGATTAGCGCTTACGTCGCTCTTTACTTTTCTTGCCAAAGTGGGCCAGATATTTACCAGGTCTTTAGCGAATTCTCTCACGACCGTGTCCTCGATTTTTTTCAAAAATCCAGGCTCTGTATTGTGGTCGCTGGGCGACCATTCCTCCAGTTCGCTTTCAGATAAGAAATTTTTCTTAACAAACTCTCTTATTTGGTCGGTACTCGGATTGTCGTTGGTTTCTCTCATTAGGTCCTTGAAATTTTGCTCGGTCGTTGCCGGAAAGTTGACCTGGGTTAGATCGACGAACGTCTTGGAGTCTTCGAAGATTTCCGCCCTCTGTACGACGTCCAGCAGCTGCCCTTGGCAGTACACGTGACTGTCGCACGACTGCAACGTCTGCGACTGGGCGCTTTTCCAGCTGAAAATCGCGACTAGGACTGTGGTTAATTCTTTCATGGTCGCGGCCTACTTGAAAGAGGGCGAGGAGTTGGCCGGTATTTATATCGCGAATTTTCAGGCGAACTAATGATTCAATTTAGTCCGCGATAACCTACAAAAAAGTGCTACAAGGTTGCTGAATTGTAAATGGCGATAACGATAGTTGTACATTAAAATTAGCGATAGTACCTGTAAAGATAGTGGTGTATCACTAATATACGTCCATCGAGGAGGCGCGTATCATACATAAAAGTAAAAAAAATTGCTTATAATGTTGGAAAGAGTAACAGGTGGCGATTACTGAAAATTTATATTCATGGAAAACTAGAACAAAGTGTTAAATTTTACACTTTAAAGCAACTTGTATGGGAATTCGATTTTAACGAAACTAGTATTGTTAGTGGATGACAAACAGACGACTGTTTTTTTTTTGCAGTTTAGGGTGGTTATTAATTTTTGAAATTGTGATATATTGTGGTGCAATAACAGAACCGCGTTAAGGCAAAGTAGGTAGAAGTGACGGAGGAATTAAATGTTCTCGTATTGTCGTAAGAAAATATAGGACCTCCATCATATTCTGCGGAGCGAATATTACAAGACAAAAGGCAATAGCAAAAGAACTTCAAATGAAACTTGAAATTAAAAAAATCGAAAAAAAGTCCTGCTAATCAGAAAATATTTTGTTTTCGTAGTTATCAAGCGAAGTATAAACACGTATTATAATTTAAACTTCTTATAATTATAAATGAAATGCTGGTATAATTATAATTCCCATAACAAATCTTGAGATTTCGAAAAAAGTAACAAGAATAAAAATAATTTGCATTTACTTGGTCATTAAAAAACAATGTTTCGCAAATATTTTGCCAACCTTTTGTTTTTTTTTTAAAGTTTCATTGAAGTTTTTATAACTAGCATATCATTCTGTTTAGGTTTAATAGTCGCTTCCTAAAATATCATATGAATTCCATGTTTCCTTACGAAAATCACTATTACTTAATTTCAAAATTAATTTGATATCAGTCACTGCTACTTAATTTCCCTTAATGCATGGTCCTGTTGGGGTCCGAGAATGTATCGGCTCTAGTCTATAAGTATATTTAGGAAAAATCATCAATATACTCCACCATCACTCCGAGTGTGAAAAAATCTGAATATTAAAAGAACATTATACTGTTGTAACTATTGTAAACAATATTTAACCATTTTAAAAGAATAATCAAATTCAAAAGAATAAATTCAAATACGTATAATGAAAACAGTCATATGTCATAAATAGAAGGAGGTTAATAATAAATGCCTCTACCAGGGGCGGCTCCAGGATATCTATCAGTAACGTTACGAAATATTAAACAGATCATACCTTATACATGTTGGGTGATTGTTGTAGTCAAACTAGTCGGCAAGTCACAAGACACAGACCTTGCATACTCATAGAAAACGACGCTATAACACAGACATGTCCGTACTGCCACTCGAGTTCCCATAAATTATTAATAACTATTCCATATGTTCAGGAGTTAAGCTCTGGCGCCTGTCACTTAAAATCCACTTTTAAGATGAAAAAGATCGTTCAACGTCTACAGACATAACTGGGCATATTTAAAATAAGTAAAGTTTTCTAAGGACACATTTAGATCTTGTTCAGATACATCCTCTTATTTTCCTGTAAATAAATCCATAATATGACACAACGTGGGAAAGTTAAGGTTAGTCAGTGGCGGTGCGTGATATTTCAGTTAGCCATATCTTGAAAACGACGCATGGGACCCACTTCACTTTTTAGGTGATGACTATACACCTCTTACAGAAAGGATTTATAGTGAAAAAACCGTCAGCAAAGTTTGCGAAAAAATTTCAAAAACACTGGAACACTCCCTGGGTTCTCAGTAACGCTCTGTGGGATATTTGCAGTATATTTTTTTTCATAATCTAGAAACAAATATAAGGAGACGTTTTTCGATTTGTTGCAAAATTTTGTTTTTTCAAAAAGTTATGGCCATTTTAATTTTAATTTTATAGGAACATTTTGTTTCCCAAAATTAAAATGGCCATAACTTTTTTGAAACAAAAATATTTTGTAAAAAATCGAAAAACGTCTCCTTATATTTGTTTCTAGATTATGAAAAAAATATACTGCAAATATTCCACAGAGCGTTACTGAGAACCCAGGGAGTGCTCCAGTGTTTTTGAAAAAAAATTTTCGCAAACTTTGCTGACGGGTTTTTCAGTATAAATCCTTTCTGTAAGAGGTGTATAGTCATCACCTAAAAAGTGAAGTGGGTCCCATGCGTCGTTTTCAAGATATGGCTAACTGAAATATCACGCACCGCCACTGAGGTTAGTAACATCCATTTTTTCATCAATACTAAGCCATATAGGTTTATCATGCAGTTCCAAATTTAATCTTTATGTCCTCACACGGTTATTTCTGCAGGCAGACTAACTTCGCCATACTTTCCACTCACAGTATTCTGGACAAATTGTCTGAACCCGGAGTGATCTAATTTTACGAATGTAATATTACACGCTACCGTCATTTTGACTAAATCCTAGTTAAATTATCTCTGTCTGTCTCGCGTACTCACATAACCACTTACACTTTTATATTTGTCTGTAGTAATATGCTGCAAAACTGTTTTACGTGCCACGTTAGTACACTGTCCCACATGGTAAAACGAAGTTCACTGCCATTAGAGGTCAGTTCCGGAAAATTGTTTATCCAACGCTCGGCCGTAACACGCGACGGATACTGTCCCGACATTTTAACAAATCTATTCGACGTTTCGTGCACACGAATGATTGACATCGACCACCGCATAGTAAATAATACTAAATATATAATTACGTTTCCTTCGCAAGTCGACTTTGGTTGAAGTGGGGCACAGAACACGACAGATGGGTTACGGTATTCTGGAGTACATATAATGGATTTATTTGATTGAACTATGATTGTACTTACATCTCGGTGTTATAGCTACAAAATAAAATGGCAGACTGTTCCCGCGGTTGTTACGTCATGGCAGACAAATTCAAAATTAAAAAAAAAAATGTTTTCAAAAGTATTTTATGAAACTTGAAATTTATATGTTATTCTTGATAGTATTAGAAGCATATACTTTTCAAGACAGTCGGGTATGTCGGTTGCTTTGGCCTGGCAGAGAGTAAAATATTTTCTCCTGCGCGAGCACACAAATATATAGAACTTCCTTTCAATATATGGAATCTGCTGACTATTTCATGAACTAGGTACTATGAATATAATAAATAATATGAATCATATAAATGATCATACTGTCGTTACATGGATTATGGGGAAAATGGGCCATTATAAACCTATGTTCAGTGGTAGAGGATAATAATGATATCATGAATATACAGTCTGTGTAAAACCGACATCGGCCAGTTATAAAAAAGGACAAACAGAAGTGAGATGACAGATATGAAGCAACCGCATACGCATCGAAAGTAGTGAGGGAATAAGACCGACCCTCTCACCACGTTAGAAAGAGAAGTGTAGACTCTCCTTTTTCACTTTCGGCCGATGTCGATTTTACACATCCTGTATAAATGACAATGTTATCTTTATTTTTTAATTAAACGTAAATTAAGAATGAAATTATTAATTGTAAACAATATTAAAATGAAAAAATTGAATCTGTAGATTCGAAGAATTCAGATCCTTATATTCTCTCTTCATACTTCAGTGTCATCTAGCATAGCATCTAGACGCTAGCATCGTATTATATAGTTTTACTCCTGACTAGCTTATACCTATAGTTACAGGTCAGTAGCTTGGTTAGTTTTTGGACGACAGCATTTTTAACAAGACAAATTTAGTGTTAACAACAATGCTCCGGCCCATCGTTCAGTCATTGCAATGGGAAAAATTTGCGAATTAAAGTTCGAATTGCTTGAACATCCACCTTATTCGACAGATCTAGCACCCAGTGACTACCACCTGTTCCCTCCGAAGATATCACAGCAACGAGGAGGTCATTGAGGCGGTAAACAGCTATTTTGAGGACCTTGATAAATCGCACTACAGAGATGGTTTAATTAAATTAAACCGAAAAAAAAAAATAAAAAAAATAATGTTTAAATGTTGTTTTCATTGAGAGGCCCGGGACTTATCAGCCGACCCTTAAATATCATAGAAAAGAAAGAGAAAACGAAAATCTCTCTATTCGGTATACAACGTATCTACTACACATAGGTATGCTCGAGCAGGAGAAAATATTTTACTGTCTGCCAGGTCAAAGCAACCGACATACCCGACTGCCTTGAAAAGTATATGCTTCTAATACTATCAAGAATAACATATATATAAATTTCAAGTTTCATAAAGTACTTTTGCATTTTTTTTTTTTTGAAATTTTGAATTTATCTGCCATGACGTAATAACCGCGGGAACGGTCTGCTATTTTATTTTTACGTAGCTATAATAATATGGAGACATCCAAAAAAAACGTCATCAACTCTGGCTATGGACGAGAGAGATAGAAATAGCAGTCATGTCTAAGCTTTTCGGTTGTGTCAAACTTTTGACAAGTAACTGTCACAATTTATAAAATAAACAATGGCTGTCATATGATGTGACAGTTTTGACAAGTAAATAAGGTTATAAATTCGAATAAGAATAGAAATACGTCTTTTTTTCTTGGCCAACTTTGATGACGTTTTTTTTGGATGTCTCTATATATTTTGACATACCAAAACGGCAGCTTTCATCAAATACATTTTTAATTTGGCAAATTAACACACCTGTCGCCCCTGTGTGACGCTGAACCTACCGCGACTGGGCGTAACTAGCCCCCATCCCATGAACGGTAGGTACAACTGAGTAACTGAGCAAATTTGAGGCTTTCATGAAATATGTGTTGCCATCTGTTTACTGGCTCTTAGACTATATCAGGGGGGGGGGCAACCTGCGGCTCGCGAGCCACATGCGGCTCTTTGAATGATTATATTATTTGTGGCTCTCGATAAATGAGGAGCTTGCGTTCAAAACCGGCTATATCCATATTTGACCGAAAATTATTCTTTGTACTATCTCATAACTGCTCATAGAGCTCTATCGATTCCCGCAATCATTTTAGTCCAAAACCAATTATTTCTGTATTAAAATTCCACTTAAAAGTGATGTTTTGAAGCATAACCGGCTATATTCAAGGATACGTTTTAAAACGTATGTTATATGTGAAACGATTGGGACATGACTGGCTATACAATATTAAGGATCTAGAAAAAAAATACAAAAAAAATTAAAGGAATTTCGGATGCCAAGAGAATTACTATTAAGAAAAAACACATAAAAAACAAACAGCAGGCCCAAATAACAGTGTCTTTACACAAATACTACAGAAATAATAAACAGTTTCATGTAGTTCAAACTCTAATAAAAAAGGGAAAATGTATGGAGTTAAAACAAGTCGAATTTAGAAACCGTATACCGGAAAAAAAAGAAGTCGAGTCTATCTCATCTAATGAAAGAACATTTCGGAAATAATTGGGAATCCCGTGTTGACCTTGAATGGTACAAGAAACTTTTGTTTCAAACAGAAGAAGCAGCTGCAGAGGAAAGCGGACCTGGTGCTTCAGAAGATGATGGTATAGGATGTGATTGCCTTCATGAAGAAACCGCAGTAAAAATTTAATAAAAACATTGGTTTTTGAATTTTATATGTTCCATAACCTTAGAAGTTAGGATATTTGTTTTGTTTTTTTATTATTATTATTATCATTAATAATGTAATATCAGTTTTAAGTTTTGCTTCGTTTTACATTAGATTTTAAAGCATATTTTCTTTTTTTTAATTAGCTTTATCCGGGGTTTTCATTTCTTTTAACAAGATTTCGAAGCAAAACCGACTATATCCAAAGCTTTTTTCAAAATTTTGAGGAAACTATAAGGTATAAGTTAATTTATCTTAATCAAGCCAAATCAGTATACTGGATAGAGGAGGTGTGTTTTTGTTTCTTTTTTCTAACTTTAAGGGTCATGAAATGAGAAGTTTTTTGCCTTCTCCGTAAAAAAAATCAAAAATTGATATAGCCGGTTTTGCACGCAAGCTCCTCAAATGTACCCGAGTTCCCTTTTCATTTTTGTGCTATTATATTTAAAAAAAATATTATCGTTCCGTATGTGTTTCAAAATGTCTTTTAAATTACTGATAACAAATATGAAAGACTAAGTGCAACGTTGTAACAAATTTCATTTCCTCCAAGTTAAAAATGATATGACTCATCGAAAACGGCGCGAACGAACATAAACAATGGCGTAATCGTCTGTAATCGATTATTATGTTTTCAATATAATAATCAATATATAAACGTTATATGTTTTCAATAAACATAATTTCTGTAAAAAAAATTTAATACATTTTTTGCATACCTTTTAAATACGTATTTAATTGCGGCTCGCGAAAAATTTCAAATTTTGAAAAATGGCTCGGACTATCAAGAAGCTTGGCCACTCCTGGACTAGTAATAGCACAAGATGTGAGGACTACTTTTCTCACTAGCATGATTGCGTCAGGCATATGCAATTTTCCACACTTGTTGCACAATATGCTACCATACTCGCGTTCTGCTTGAACGTTTATTATAACTTGCAGCGTATTGGAAATCTATTCAATTCTTGGTTTTAAATTCGGTTAATTAAATGGCTTTTTGCAGCCATTTAGCAAAATTTTGCTGCCAGAGATATAAAGTAATGCGTCGTCTCTCCACTTAATTCTATAAATATAAATAAAATTACTTCTCATGAAACAAACATTGTTCTCTACAATTATTTACAATTTAATGGACGTTATTCAAATGAGGTGAATTTACGTAAACTAAAGGTACCTACTAATATACATAAATATGTATGTATATTTCACAAGCAATTTGATGACAGTATAGAACTTAACGAGGTGCAAAACAACGATATATGCAACAACGTTGTTTTTAAGGGTGAAACATTCCTTTGCATTTATTTATGGCTTTTTATTTACGTTAATTGTTTTTATTTGAATTGACCATACAAATGCTTTTATAAAAGTTGTAGCGTGTAATGCCTTTTATTTGCAATTATTATTTTATTTGCAAACATTAGTGCAGCGGATGTTCGCCCTCCATTTCTCCTATTTCCAAGTCTCCAGAAGGGTGTCAGTTATTATAGCGTTTAGAGGATCGATAAGCATATAATTTTTTTCAAATTTTCTTTAATTTATAAGATAATATTTAACTTTAAAATTATGTGTAACCTGAACTGTATAATGTAATAACAATAATGCAACAATAATTGCATCTGGGTCCAGAATACCCTATATTTATCATTGTCTTTTGTTATTGTAAACATGCTCCTGGAGTGGGTATTGGAACCTTCGGCGTAGAAACAAAAATCTGGACGTTTTCCACGAAACACCGAACTACTACACTTTTCTTCGACGCGCGTTTCGCCAACCAAGTTGGCATCTTCAGGAGAAGATTAAAACTAAATTTTAGCCTACACACTTGCACTATTTATACTAAATTTATTGCCATTTCAAAAGCATCCAACACTGTCTACTGTTTGTTACATTTCTAATTAATTTTAAATTATTTATGTCTATCCTATGGTTGTTGTCAAAAGCGTGTTGGGCAACACAAGATTTTTCAGTTCTGCCATATTTTAAATGAGCTATGTGTTCTATTCTATCTAGATCTATTTTGACTAGATTTAAAGAACACATGGCTCATTTGAAATATGGCAGAACAGAAAAATCTTGTGTTGCCCAACACGCTTTTGACAACAACCATAGGATAGACATAAATACTTTTTATCATTACTGTTTAATTATTGATATAATTAAACAGTAGACAGTTGGATGCTTTTGAAAGTTTAGAAATCATTAAGTGTAACAGTAGTATGAATAAGGACAATGGTCCGACACCCACCAGTCCACTGTTTACTCTGATAAACAAAGACAGTTCGGTTCAGTGAACCGTGGCAATAAATTTAGTATAAATAGTGCAACTGTGTAGGCTAGAATTTAGTTTTAATCTTCTCCTGAAGATGCCAACTTGGTTGGCGAAACGCGCGGCGAAGAAAAGTGTAGTAGTTCGGTGTTTCGTAACGTATTGGAACGTATTTCTGTAATAGTCTTTCAATTTTTACAGCATTTAATACATTCTTTTATTTTTCATGATACGCCTAGAATCCAGTTGTTTTTATATAGAGATCTTGTGACAGTCTTGACAAGTAAATAAGGTTATAAATTCGATTAAGAATAGAATTTTTTTTTCGTTAAATTTTTTATATAATCCAGCGTTTTACGTAACATTCCCTCTTCATAAATAACTTGAGTTAATAATGCGGCACTTAGGGATTCCCGTCTTGAATTAATTCGGTGAAAATACACGTTAATCTGTATATCATAACGTCACTGGTACTCTGAAGCAGTAAAAATTTCAGGTTACTTTCGCGACTGCTTTTCCACGAAGTAAGTGGCCATTGGAGATATCTTAGTTAAATTGATGTGTGCCATATCATGAATATTAATGAATTATTTTGGGTGCGTTGGTTCTCTCATAGTGAAGCGCCAATTCTAGGTATTTAAATGTGCCGCTTCGTACACATTCCTAACTTTAAGTTTCAACACTGAATGTTTTTTCCGTCGATGCCTCCACATTAGGTGTTAGTTTTACTGCACTAATCTTAGGGTTCTTTTTTTACATGACCCATAATATACCCTTCATCATGGAGTGTAAAAATTTTTGGACGATAGAGGTTTAGAAACAACAGTTCCCGTAGCTTTAAAGTTTCCAATCGTTCTGAATTATGGAACGAAATCTTCTTAGTATAGTTCCAATTCCCAAAAGTATTCTGCTCTCATCTACGAGGTGTGTAAATTAAGTAATGAGACTGGCAACGTAGCGCCATTTGTTTGTTCTTTGTGACTGTTTTCGTAAACCGTTTTTTTTTTGTAGTGCGTATTAAAAATGAGTGACATTAATTTTGAGCAGCGGTGTGCTATTAGGTTTTGCTTCAGACTCGGACATAGCGCAACAGATAGTTTTGTAAAACTTTCGGTGGTTTAAGGCATTTTCAGAAAGAATAGAGTTGATTGAAGATGAACCACGCAGCGGAAAGCCTTCATCTTCAAGGACCGATGAAAATGTCGATAAAATACGGGATCTTCTGCATTCAGATCGTCAGTTAACGACAAGAATGATCGGGGAAGAGTTAAATTTGAATCCAAGCATCAAGAACAACTGGATATTGCCACACAGCCATTTCAGTAAACGAGTTTTTAGCCAGTAAAAACATTCCTGTGGCTCTGCAGCCTCCTTATACGCCTAACTTGAGTTCTTGTGACTTTTTTCTCTTCCCAAAATTGAAAAATCACCTAAAGGGACGTTAGGTTACAACGTCCCAACAAAAAATGAAACGTTTTGGGTCCATAGAAAACATTCAAACGGCTGTAACCGACCAGCTAAATGCTATTCCAGTATATAAGTTGCAGCACTGCTATGAGGAATGGAAGAACTGTTTCCAGCGCTATGTGGATTCCCAAGGAAGTTAATTTGAAGGAGACAATACTGAATTGTAATTCTATTCGAAAAAATCAATATCATTACTTAATTTACACACCTCGTATTAGATTGATTATGATACTACGTGTTTCTGTAGACAGTTCGCAACCTTTTCTCTTTATTTCTGACTTATTACATTTTCGTGTTTTAAAATATGTATATTATTATCTTTAATAGACAATGTGTATTATGAAATTAATAACCAGCCAAGAAAAAGAGAAGGAATTAACACAACTGAAAAATAGAGTAATACTACTGTCCGTCCGTAATAAAGTCCCAATTTATCAGGCACGCCCCACTCAACAGATGGGTCAGTGATTGTGTGGCGGGACGATGTGCATTTGTGGGCGATTTTATACCCTCCCTATTTCAATCGGAACCGAGCTCTTGCACAACTGCCGTTTAATCATCTAATATGCTTTGCAACTTACATGTATAGTAGACATACAATTGAAATGTATCATTCTTAAATAAACCTTATTTTTCTCCAAAGCGATTTTTTTTAGAAGCTATTTGTATGCAGACTCGTTTGAGCCGCTGTAAATATTTTAAAGCGTTAGTGGTGTAATCGCTTATTAGTCATAATCAAAACGCGGTATGCACTCCGCTAATAAACAGGTCTCGATGACGCGTTTGGGTTCCGCGCTATAAAAACCAAACACCTGGTCGGATTACTTCAGAGATCGTTCCGCATCCGCGAAAAGTTCAATCGGTCACCTACCCGTGTCGCGACAACTATGACTCGATTGGTGCTGTTCCTGGTGATCCTGGCGGCGATCTGCCTTTCCGCCTCCGCCGACAGGTGGATATCGAAGTACAGCGAGAACGAGTGCATGGCAGAGTGCAGGAGCAATTGTCGTGAGTACGGCTACAAGGAGTGGTCGTGCGAAAACAATGGCGGGCTGCTGTTCAAGGTCCACGAATGCCGATGCAGCGGAGAAAACTACATAAAATATGGCAACGGAGATTATTACGACTGATCGCAGTTCGAAGTTTTTAGGTTAGATACGTTTATGGATCGACAGAGGTACTGAATGGACGAGTTGATTGGACCTTGGGGTTTTTGTGTACGTCTGTTACAGTGACTCTCAAGGAATTCGTCGTATTATTTGCATTTCGTTTCTTTATTGTTTTGTATGAATACTTATGTTTACAAATAACAATACATGTTTTATTGTAATGAATTATGGTAAAGAAGTATTTCTTGTAATTGTTACAAGCATTCGACAAATACTAATAGCGTATTTTCCGTTAAAACTAGTTTTAAGAAAGCGGTCAAACGTTTGAAGGTTGAAATATACAGAGTGAAACGTTATTTGTCGAAGAGTTTTATTTTTCGTTTTTATTTTCGGCAGTTTTTACAACTTAATAATTATATTATGTATATTATAATAACTAATTATATACAATTATGTTATAATAACTAATAAAACTTAAGTAATGAGACTGATTTTTTATTTTCTTATTCGAATAGAATTACAATTCAGTATTATCGCCTTCAAAACAACTTACTTGGGAAGCCACACAGCGCTGGAGATGGTTCTTCCATTCCTCATAGTAGTGCTGGAACTCATATACTGGAATAGCTTTCAGTTGGTCGGTTACAGCCGTTTAAATGTTTTCTATGATTCCAAAATGACGTGCCTTGAGGTGATTTTTCAATCTCGGGAAGAGAAAAAAGTCACAAGGACTCAAGTCGGGCGAACTTGAGGCTAAGGAGGCTAAGGAGTCACAGGAATGTTTTTACTGGCTAAAAACTCGTTTACTGAAATGGCTGTGTGATAAGGCGCAGTGTCATGATGCAACATCCAGTTGTTATTGATGTTTGGTCACGCATAACACTTTTTCGAAGTTTTTCAAGAACCTCTTGTAAAGGTGTTGATTTACTATTTGGCCTGGAGGCACAAACTCTTTGTAGACAATTCCCGGGCTATCAAAAAAGCAAATCAGCATGCATTTGATCTTCAACTTGCTCATTCTTGCTTTTTTTGGGTTTTGTAAAGCTTGAAGTGTGCTACTCCATGCTTTGGCGCTTGGTTTCAGGGTCTTACTCAAACACCCAAGTCTCGTCACCAGTAATGACACGATCAATAAAATGGGGATAATTTTTTATCGATTCCAAAGAGTCAAGAAATCTTTCTCTTCTCCTTTCTTTCTTTCTCTATGTCCTTTTTTATCCTACGAAAGGTTTTTGGAACCATTTTTGCGCAGATTTTTCTTATCCCCAATTCGTTAGTCAAAATCTGATGAACAGTGCTGTGATTCAAATTTAACCCCCAATCATTCTTGTCGTCAACCGACGATCTGAACGCACAAGATCCCGTATTCTTTTTTGGCATTTTCATGGTTCTTGAAGATGAAGGCCTTCCGCTGCGTGGTTCATCTTCAGTCGACTCTCTTCTTTCTGAGAATGCCTTACAGAACCTGATAGCACACAGTTGCTCAAAATTAATGTCGCTAACTTTTAAAATGCACTATAAAAAACCGGTTTACGAAAACAGTCACAAAGAACAAACAAATGACTCTAACAAGTTCAAACTTGTACTGAAGGTGCATTACATGTTAACCTACCGCCCAAGTCCCGTCTTCGCAGTATTTCTAGATCGGGAGCTATTTTGCCAGTCTCATTACTTAATTTACACACCTCGTATGTTACTATGTAAACTTATATTATAATTGAATAGGGTATCAAAAAAATTTTCATTCACATTCTCGTCTCGTCTAAGTTTTTTTTTACTTAGGATTATAAAAAAAACAAATATGGATTACAAAACTAAAACTGTTTTTAATTCCCTTTAAACCATCTTGTTTGGCTATCCCGCTTTCAACTATGTTTCGAGTATGGTTAATAACATTTGTGATTTCTTGAGGAGCCCTTTAATGTACATCGAAATACGAGCGAGTTTAACAAAACACTAGGTATAACAATATTAATTACTGTCATAATACTAAAGTGGCACAACGAATATCAAATGCTTCCATAGATATATGTTTTTAATTGCCGGTTTTTCAGGAAAATCAAATATATTCAATAACGGCAATTTATTGTACGTATAATGAGTGGATAGGATTTTCAGACCAGTATATAGGATTTCCACTAATTTTATAATGTTCAAAAATGTGGTGATAATCTGAGTGATTAACAGAAAATAATGGAACGAGGTTGTATAAATAACTTATGTTTTATAATAAAACGTTAGGGCACCTTTGAAAAATGCTTATTTGGAGCACCGTTGAAGGTACATTCCTCAAATTTGGTATTGTGGTTTCCGAGGACGATTACTAAGAATATTGTATAAATTTTCGCCTAATAAAATCGCTAATATATACATATGTCGGTGGCGCTACCATGTCGTCCCTTAAGAACATTGGATCACCGCTGACCAGTCAATCCCGTGATTTCATCTTTGCAGGATTTGCAGAATCAGCACCTTCGGATGACATCACCCCAAATTCTATAACATTGCCTTATATGGTCATGCGATTGGTTGTTTGATTCTGGGAACGCGCAGGGGATTCCCTACTCCCTGCGAACGGAACAAAACCGAAAACCCATGCTGACATTATTATTATAAGAGCTTACGATTGGCGAAGGTACGCCTATTGATATAGTGTGTTTGTCTTGGTGGCAAGGGTGAGCGGTGGCGGACTGTTAGTTTCCAGTGAATGTAAAGTTAATCAACATTAAATTTGTAATTACTGGAAGCAGTATTAGGAATATACAGTGTCACGTCCATTTCGAGTGTTATTTTGATTTGAATACAAGATGGAAAGCCCAGGGGTGTCCAACCCTCCAACCTAACAACAGTGTCTCCGACATATATATTTTTTAAACCCCACTCACTTTCTCCATCGTAGAGCCGGACGCATATGATCATATTTTTTCATTCAATAATTGAAATTTCAAACTCTTTGTCAAACACAATGTGAAACAATAACAATAATTGCCTTATTGATGGCTTACTGGAATTTCAAATATTCTAATTAGGGACTTTGAGAAGAAATAGTGTAAAGACAATCTATTAACTACAGTGTTAATTGACGAAATGATTATTTGGAGGTGCTGTTTCTTCAAAATAAATGTTTAAATAATATTTTTGGGTTTTATGATTTCTTCTTATGTCTGCGCCTTTAGGAAACATAATTTTTTTAAAGGAAATATAAAAATAGCTATACTTCAAACGTATAACAATGATAAAAATTGCGGAATCTTCAAAATACTTAATATTGATTAGTAGGCCATGCTTTCATATTTGAGTATTCTTAATAACTTTTTTACATAGCGTTAATATTTCAGGTACTTTACTATTCATTATTATTTAATTTTTGGTATTTCTGAACACCCTGTATGTTAAATTGAACAAACAACAAACTTTCTGGACGTTTCAAGACAAGCCAAACTTTTTATGAAGAACGAGTTTTTGTCGAAAAATTATAGTTTTACGTTTAAAAAGTATTACGAAGTATTGTAATTAACGCTTAAAATTAGGAGTGTGCGAATAGCGTTCGAATCGAATAGTACTATTCGATTCGAACTTCAAATCGAATAATTCGAAAATTCGAATTGTTTGAAATATTCAAATAATTCGTGAATTCTTCGAATAATTCGTTATTATCTTTTTTTAATAATTTGAAACATGTTATCAAATCGCAAATTTTTCGAATTCATATTATAAAGGTTAATAATGCAATAACGTTTTCATATGCTGGTTTTCGAAAACTGTTCATCTGTCGCCCTTAGGCTAATTTATAATCATACTGGATGTTTAAATAGCGCGACTTAATTTTACCCAATAAGGAATCGTGTCCCATTTTTTGAGAGTTTCCACTAATGACTAACTTCAAGACTTTCATGTATTTTTATTTAGAGGAACAGAGTATATTTAGCGTTGTTAAATTTCTTCATTGGATTTCCACTACGTCGATAAAGCAGTCAGAAGAATCGATATCTAGCAATAGTAAACAGTCAAACTCAAAACGCACGATATCATCCGACTTGGATTTCGGATTTAAGTTCTATACCCCACTTCAGCTCTCTAAGGTGAGAGCTGCAGCTCATTCATCTTCAGAATTCGGCTATTTTCGGTACTAATCGGTTGTCAGCTGGGCAGAATAGTAAATAAACAAGCTTTCCATTCCGAATTTTTTTACATATTCCTTTGTGCCGTATTTAATTGACACTTCTAGATTCAGGTATTCTTGCTACAGCATCATTGACATTGTAAGAAATTTAAGTAATTGTTTTTGTTTACATAATTTATTTATAGCGGTTTAAATAAAAAAATTAGTACTCATTAATAAGATTTATGTAATAACCAACATACCGGTTAGGAAAGTGCAAGATTTCAAAGCCGAGCATTAATAAATAAGAAAAGAATAAACTCTGACAGATAGAGGAACTGACAGAGAAATATTAGATCCATAGTTGCCAGACTGACATGTCATTTTAAAACTCTGTGGGCATTATTCTCTGTCTTTCGTGATAGGGTAGCAATAAAATATGTAGGTGGGACCCGCCCATAAATTATAATGCGCACGTATGAATTGAATTATTACATCGTTATTGGTCTACGGGAAAAAAAGCACTTGAGTATTCCTTGCGTACGCAGTTGGTATTTTAGGCGATTGCATCGTTGGCCATTTTTTATAAACGGTTCCTTAAGTGCAAACAAATATTTAACAAATAAAACAAACTGTTTACGGACATCAACATGAAAAGCCACGAAATTTAAATGATTTACGGGCCAGAATTGTACAAGTCCTAAATTGTTACTCTTAAGAAATGTTAGAACGCGTAAGAACTGAGTTTTACGATAGACCAGGGTTTTGCGAAGAACAAAGGGGCGACATTTTGAACCACTTATTCAATAGGCATTTTTTCTTTCTTTCGTCTTATAACCGGGTTGATTTATATTTATATATTTTTATTTTTTATCGAACTTCAATTTTATTTTCTTGCAGACCGGTTAGTTAAGGAATACAAAAATTTGAAAATAAATACAATTATGTCCGTACACTTCTTTTAAGTGTATGGGATAATTTCGTTAAAGTCAGAATTACGTAAGAATTTCGTTTCATACAGATAAGTCGATGTACACCCTCATTGCTGCGAAAAAGTACTGAGTTCGACTCGCTCAAATTCGTTAGGTGATGGGCGGTGTCTCTCCACCTCCACATTCCAGTTTCTGTTAACGCGCTTGTAACGTTTTACATCATACGTTTCTAATACGTACACAAGCGTGAAATTAATATTAATATTCGATTCGACACAAGCGCGAATATTAATATTCGATTCGACACAGATAATTCGTAAATCCGAATTATTCGCACACCCCTACTTAAAATGAAACTACAAAAATTATCTTCGCCTAGCTCTTTTATTATACTTGCTCTCGTTGCTTACATAGAAGTGATTTATGATCGACAGCGCCACCCCGTTCGTCCAGCCGAAACCCGATTGCACAGTGTACTCCCCTCCGCCACCGTACTTGCCCGAGTGCACGGCGTCGTATTTCTCGAACATCTCCTTGTTGTCGTTGTACCCCCCTGATGTTGGCGTTGATCCACCGCTGGGCGGCGGCGATCGCCGCCTTCTGCGCGTCCACGTTTCCGGTCTTCAGCAGGCCGACGATGACCACCTCCTGCAGGGGTGGCCACGCGTTGGGGAAATCCCACTGCTCCCCGCTCTGCTCCAGCGAGGTCGGAATGCCGCCATTGTAGTCGTCTATGCCCTTGTCAGCGAAGTACTTCGCCGCCCTGGATCCGTACTCCCCTTTGGAGGAGGCGTCGTAACATTCCGCCCAGAGGGGCGCAAAGTTGCTGGCGAAGAACATCTTCCTGGGACGGTCCATCTCAGCGTCGTAGTCGTACCAAATGCCGTCGTCACGGTCGTACAGCACCTGTTCGATGGACTTCTGCAAGGAGTTGGCCTCCTCCGACCACTGGATGGACTTATCGGTGTCGCCTAGCAGCTTGTAGAATCCGGACAGCTCCTGGAACGCCCTGCATAGGTAGGAGTTGAGGTCTACGGGGACCACCCTTCTGGTTTCGACGTGGGTGAGGTTGGAGTTGGTGCCGCCGTTCGGGTCGAATATCCAGCGGGAGGAGAAGTCCCATCCGCTCTCGGCGCCGCTCTTTAGGTTCTTGTAGCAGTCTTCCTGCAAATGGAGCGGTAAAAACATAAAAGAGTGTCTACCAAGATGACATCAGGTAGTCAGCAACAACCAGAGTGTCCTTCTCAGAAGCACACTCTAACATAGATTTATACTCTAACATTTAGAAAAAAAAATATTTTGACAAAATTAGGGTTGTTATTTAGGCAATTATGAATAACATACAAATTTAAACATTATATTGTATCCCTTTGTCGTGTTATGAATAAAGCGTCTAGATTTAACTAGTCGTGACTAGATGGCGCCAAGAGTTATGACTTATGGAGTAACAAGTTACTTCATAAGACTGTATTCTGTATTCGTGTAACTGACGTAGTTATTTCCAAGACTATTTATATTCTTTTAATAAGCTCCAGAATTAGCCTCCTCCTTCTCATTCGAGGTGATCGCCATATCTCTTTCCCGCGAGCATTTTTTTTTTGAGATTTGCGAACAAGTAATAGTCGCTGGGGTCTAAATCTGGAGATGGAAAGTGCAATTCGTGTAATTTTGCCATTGTTGCGATCGATTTGTGACTCGGTGCATTGTCGTGATGAAAAGGCAGTTTTTTCTTCTTCATTTCGGTCATCCTTTCGCGATTTCGTCCTTCAAATGCACTAATAATGCTGTGTAATATTCACTGTTGACTCTACCAAGATAGTCAATGAATATAATACCATGCGCATCCCAAAATACGGACGCCATAACCATCCCAGCCGACTTTTGTGTTTTTGATCGCTTTGGACGGCTTTCGCCAGTTGCTGTCCACTCAACTGACCACCGATTTTACTCTGCAGTGTAGTAATAGATCCACGTTTCATCCATTGTTACATATCGCATGAAAAAATCCTTTTTATTTCTCCTAATCAGCTCCAAACAGTGCTCTGAATCATCAATGCGTTGTTGTTTTTGGTCAACAGTCAGCAAACGCGGTACTTCGAACAGAGCTTTCTCATGGACAAAAAAATGTTCATGCAAAATAATGAATACACTGCCTTCTGATATCTTTAAAATGCCAGATGTCTCGCGCAACTTAACTTTGCGGTCTTCGAAAAAGGTTTTGTTCACTTCTTTATGTTTTCTGGAACAACAGCCGAATTTTGGCGACCAGAGCGTTCAGCATCATCGATGTTTACACGGCCGCATTTAAAATCAACAAACCACTTCTCTACCATTTATCTCGATGGAGCAGACTCCGAATGATACTTGTCAAGCCATTGCTTTGCTTGAACGGTACTTTTCTCATTTAAAAGCAATACTTTGAAATTGAAATTCGTTGTTTTGAAAATTACAAAAGTAGCGTCAATAAAACCACTGTAGCTTGTAAACTACAATGAAAATTTGACACACATCGGTTGAAGGTTGGTACTTGGTACTGTCTAAATATCATATGGATTTGTGAATAGTAGCGCGATCTATATATCATCCAACGAACTTATTGGGTAACATTATGTAGTAGGCATGTGTAAGATCTCGATCCTCGAAACGAGAAAAAAAAGTCGAGACGAGACGAGACTCTCGGTCAGTCAAGAAATCTTGAGATCTCAAGATTTCTCGAGATTCTGAGATTTCTTGAGACCTAGATTTTACTTGAGACCCTGAGAATAGATTACTTGAGATCCCGAGATTTCTCAAGATTCCGAGATTTCTTGAGATTTTATTATTTTTTTAGATTCCTATATTTCTTGAAATCTTAAGATTTTTAAAAATACCGAGTGTTGATAAAAATGGTAAAATATCGGACGAAGTGTAGAAATATTTCGAGTAGTTTTGATTTTGTACGAGAAAAGCAATCACGTAAGTATAATTTATTCGCTGTGTGGACAAGAACTTTAAGAGGACAAACACATTTGAGGCTGTATCTTCAAAAATTACAACGTACTTAGGTCTGGAATTTCGTAGGCTTATACTTTAATATTTCTAGAGTAAACAAAGATACGTTTCTAAAAATGGATCAAGATTTAATTTTCAAATGTTTGCTCCCTTAATGCATAAATCAACTTTTTTCATACGGTTAATTTGAAAAATTGATGATATGAAAACAGTTTTTAACTCACTGTATTATTTTTAGCTGAACAACCTCCTTCAAAGGAAATTTCCTCCTTCACGGAAATTTCTTTCCTCAGCTAGAAAATCTAGTACAGTAGCGGATATTGAGTATAAGTTAAAAAATCGAATGCCGAAATTATTTGGAGGATATGCCTTCATTAACGTGGTGGAAAGAAAATAAAAGCCCTACCCAAACATCGCGGTAATAGCTCCAAATTATTTGAATTTAAACAACTGTAAGTATTAATACATTAATTTCACCTCTTTTTCGAGAAATTTCAATACATCAAGAAATCTCGGTATCTCGAGAAATCTCGCGATCTCGAGAAATCTCGGGATCTCGAGAAATCTCGAGACTTCGGGAAATCTCGAGTAATCGCGAGATCTCGGAAATCTCGTCTCGTCTCGAAAAATGACTTCTCGTCTCGTCTCGAAAATTCGAGATCTAGCACATGCCTATTATGTAGTATAAAATAGATACAAACCTTGCCAGTTTCGTTATACGAGGTGCAGGTCCTCACGTCCTCATAGTAGGACTCCGGTCTCGGGGTGCCGCTCTGGGAAGCGTAGTGGGCCAGCGAGTACTTGACGCCGTCCTTCTCTATGTCGACCACCCTGTTGCGGAGCCACCATTTGAGCTCCGCCTCGAGCGTGTCCACGTTGCTTTTTAGCCACGCGATGTCCTTCGTGGCCTCCACGTAGAGTCCGACCATGAGGGAGAGCAGGGGCGGCTGGGAACGATTCAGGTAGTACACCCTGCTGCCGTTGGGAACGAAGCCGTACCTCTCGATCAGCGACAGGAAGTTTTCGAGCATGCCGCGCGCTGTCTCCGCCATCTCGCTGAGCAGCAACCCCTGATGAACAGACAGACAGACATTAAATAATAATAAATCACACCACAAGATTGTTTGTGTGATGATTGTTGATGACATTCTCCTTCTAGGAATCATTACGATTAGGTGAGAGGGATAGTACACATGGACAAGACATAGGACACAACCAAATCCTGTGATAGGTGCCAATTACCGCAGGTGGGAGTACCAGTAATGCCTAATAGCGCTCTACTGACAGACTTCCAATGGTTCCGGGCCGCTCTGATTTTCCTGTTTTGATGCCTCGTCTGACTTTAGCTTTAAAATTGCCGAAATCATTTCGAAAATACGGCAATGGAATTTCGAGTTGGGTGTAAGTTGTCCCGGTTTTGGAAATGTTACATTGAGTGACAAGTTTCGGGTCTTGTATGAATGCTGCATAAATGGAGTGGTTGCTAAGGATTGGGATAGATTAGGACACGGTAACTCATTTTTTAATTACATCCTAAATCGTTTCCTTCGGAATGGTGTCTCATTTGATAAATAATACGTATATAATTTTATCTTGTGAAATATAAGATGGTCAAAACACATTTTGGAAATAGTTAAAGAAACATTTTATCTAATACTGGTACTAGCGGCCGGAATAATCATCTTGACTCTTTGATTAAACATAATATGACCTTCAATTAGTCTTTGGAATGAGATTGTGAAAATACTTTTTATAGTAACATTGTTTTCACGAAAAAACGATTCAATACAGTTTTTCTCACTTAATTTTGTATCGTAGGTGGCTTCACATTTGTACAAACGGATGAATGACTGTGATCATAAGTATACATTAATGACCTCAGTTTTTGGAGGTCAAACACCAAGAAAGTTACAAGTGTGTTACGTTGAGACACTCTGTATGAGATATACTCATTAGAATATGCTGATGTAATGCCAGTGGATATGATTTATTGTCGCAAGATTTATTTTATCTGAAAACACCTGCCGACAAACAACAGTTTGGGCAAACCGCAAACAATGGTTTAGATTGGTTTTCCTAGAAATATAAACTGGCTAAAGTGTTTCGTGAAAAATAAAGTTTGTATCTCTTCGTAAGCATACTAAGTATTTAGATTTTTTTTGTAACGCAGAACAACTTTTTCGCTGTCCAAAAATAAGAATAAAATGATGATAATATTATTTTTTTAACGTCAGAAACGATATCTGCTTTTCAAGAAATTATACAATATTTTAATGAAAAGGTCAAGTACCGAAACTTTGCTTGATGGTGAGCAGTAACGGGTGATGGAATTTAAATTCTCGTATTATTACTAGACCCAAATGGAAAGCTACAATAGCAAAAAAAGTTCTACGAAACGTTTTTAAAAAAACGTCTGCACTGCATTATCAAGCAAATAAAAATATAAAAATAGTTTGGGTCTAGTAATAACCCTCTAAAATTTGGTGTAGGGCCCATGATTTCTTACAAAATACGAGAGTTTCAAATTCCATCACCCTGCACATTACACCAAAAAGCCTGCCATTCATGTTCTGCTTCAAAGTTCATCAAGATTCGAATTTTAAACACTACATTAACATGAGATAAGTTTTCTATTGCAATTTTTACCTTGATAATCCAGTAGGAGTCCCAATAATAGAGCTCCCTGAACCTGCCGCCGGGCACGATGAACCCGTTGGGTACCGAAATCAGCGAGTGCCGGTCCGGGTTCGCCTTCACCTCCTCCTTCACTCTCCTCCCCAGCGTGGGCCAGATGCTCACCAGCGACCTGGCGAAGTCCCTCACCACTATATCGCTGATCTTCTTCAGGAACTCCGGGTTGCTCTTGTAGTCTGTGGGCGTCCAATCCTCCAACTCGCCTTCGGAGTCGAAGTTGTCCTCGACGAACTGTTGTACCTCCTCGTCAGTGGGCTTGTAGGCCGTGCTCTTCATAAACACCTCGAAGTTTTTCAGCGTCACGTTCGCGGAGTTCACCTGGATCATGTCGACGAAGGTCTTGGAGTCGTCGAAGACCCTCGCCCTCTGCACAGTGTCGAGGAGTTCGCCCTGGCAGTAGACGAGGCTGTCGCACGACTGCGGGGTGTCGGACAAGGCGCTGCTGGTAAGCGCAGCGATCAAGAGTACCGACAACTGTCTCATGGTTGGTGTACGAGTGAGCGGTGGGATCCTCGTTTATTTATAACCTGCAAAAGACACGTGAAATACTTGTTAGGGACTGCTTTGTCGATTGGGGTTTTTCGGAGCACGTCACCGCTGCCCTGGTTTCCGATTTCTCACGAATGCATTTGCGTTCTTATGGGTTATTTTTTCATCGGTTATGGTTGCGCAATAAGATGTCGTTTGGCGAACCATTTTACAATGTGTTTCTGGTATAGCATAAGGTAAAAACCGCGTCCATTCATTTGGAATTAACTAGCCACACTCCACTCCCAATTTTTTTGTGAAACTCTTTAATATACCAAAAGAACATGAAGATGATGTGGATTTTGACCATATATATTAACTATGCGCTTAAACCTTATTTGCATACAAGAAATATTTTTTGCCAGTGAAGATAACCGAATGTAAATAACACAGTTCTTCAAAAAGAAATATCGTGCACTAGAGTGCAAACCTCACTGTTCCTGTCTTTTCACGTTCTAAGAACGAATTTCATAATCAAAAATCTTTTGACGCGTCAATTTTTCTCCACAACTTCCAGCGACCCTCTGAGAGGTTCAATTTTCAACAAAGTTTTATAATGCCCTTCTGTTTCCTAATTTTTTTAGCGTTATCTTATATTGATCCAGCCTCAAGTGTATACCTCTCTTAATTCCCTGCCTAATTCACATCCTCTCTTATTTGATCCGTTTGAATGGATTCTCGCATGAATACAATTTTTATTGAAAAATATGATTGTGTAATACATTAAATATGGACACTTAATCTTTAAAATAGGTTAGGTGTCTTTTAAAAATATTTAACCTTTAAAATATTAATTCAAGTGGAAAATTGAACTTTGTCACGCACGACTGGATATACTTACGTTTATTTTTTTGTTCAGTTGGCTCATTTTTCGTTATAACAAGTGCTGTGGTATATCTCTAAATATTTCTTTTTTGTAGCTAAAACACGAAAAAGTTGACGTTATTTTCGCGGACTAAATTCTTAAGCGAGGTAATGATGCACGGATTTGGTGCATTAAGAGGGGTACTAGTGTAATCAAATGGATTAAGGTCTAGAGACCTGTCTGACCATATATGTGGCCCACCTTGTCCTATATATTACCGAAGGTAATGCTGATTCAAGTAAAGCAACCACTGCCAGCGAAAAGTTGTTTCTAGAACTCCGTGCAACACCCTGTATTTTGGGCATATTCGCCTTTTTAAGGGGGGGATTCCCGTTTGTTGGATAAAAAAAACCAATTTTTTCCGACGGATTCTTGTACTTTAAGGTCATAATAATAAGTGTACCAAACTTAAAATCACAATTCTTAAAATTGCCGAAGTCATAAACCGACTTGGTGGGCAGCTAGAATTTGGAGCGCGCGGCAGTGCGCTCCAAATAAACAATTAGAGCGATCGTAATGCTAAGGTCGTGAATGCATTAACAAAAGAAGAAGAGGAAGAATGTGTATTGTATGGCCCTGGTACAGCCGAAACAAATAAATACGGTAAGTATTTGATATGCCTTTATAAATAGTATCTACTTACTAAAAACTTTAAACGCGTTTCTCTCATAACAACTTTTTCATGACTGGTTGGCACGATATCTCTAAAACTAATGAAGCGATTGACTTGAAATTTTCACTGTATGTCGAGTAAACATTATTTTATCGTATTATGAACAATAAAAACTATAAGTGCTACCAATTTTTTTTAAACTACAAAAAATGTGGAAAATTTTAAGGGCAAAATTGACAATTTCTGTTTGACAAGTCACCATTTCCTCAATTATTGTTATTATTTTTTTTGGTTCGTCATACGATAGCCATATTTACGTAAAGTAAAATGCCGTTTCAATTGTTTGTTTCAGATGATTTAGTGTTTAGATATTACGCCAACCAACAACCGAGGGAGTCCGAACGGCGTTGTGGTCGAGGACGAGCAGCAAGCGTAATTTCTCACAAAAACACTTAAAAAAATACTGTAATTAGACTAATCACGTACAAATATTTGTGTAAAATTTAAGAAAAATTGAAACAATTGCTACATTAATAATTTTTTTTTTTAAAAAGCAGTGTTTTTAGTTTTAGAAAAAGGAATCCCCCCTTAAATCGAATCTGATCACTTCGCGTCTGACATTTCAGTATCCAATTTGTTCTTGTTTCTTGACGTACATCTTTAACGTTCATATATTTTAGTAGTACTATGAACCTACATTGGCATTTCCGTAAACAATTTGTGCTTAATTATATGTACATAAATGCATTATTTTACGACATAACTTCATAAAGTCTATGGTTAGTAATTATCGGTTTGACAGTGACGTTTGCGACAGTTCATGTTTACTTAAAAAAACCTAAACCTCATGCCTAGAATAGCATCGGTTTATATCTTTTCATCGGTCTTATTTGTTTAGAATATACAAAAAATGCAAACTATTTACTTATGTGGAATTCGCAAATAGTATTTGACATTGCTGTAAATTAAAAAACTACATGCGGAAATAACTGAATAATTTAGTCGGGTACTTTTTAGTCGCATTGTTTAACGATGCCATTGTTATTAACAACAATAATCTACTTACGTAATGGAGCTTTGTTAGTCAACGGATTTTTATTGCTTAGAGATGCATATAAAGTTTGTGACAACTTTGACAGTAGTTAATAGAGTGCTTTAAAAACTCGGTAGTTGTGTCTCAAGTTCCTTTAGAGTGCGTTATCAAAATAAAAATAAAAGAAAAACGTTCAAAAGACAACAACTAGTTTTCGTTTATGAGATATCCCTAATACAAAAACACAGGTACTACTTTTCAAAACGTTCAGAACCATTACTTCAGTTAATAAAAATCATGATTCAAATGAGTTCCTTCTCTTCCATATTTGAAGTGAGTTATGTGTTCTTTAAATCTGGTTAAAACTGAACTTTTCGTCTGTCCAATATAATTTTGCTTTTGAGTTATGTATCCTTTACTTTATAGCCACCTTATTTTCCTTATACCCCTTGTAGTTATTGTCCACAATATACAGTTTTATTTTTAACACTTAATATTGTATTATTTATAGTCTGCAATTGTTTTATTGCTTTGCTATAATAGCCACACTAGTTATAAAGTTTGTGTTAATGTCGTTTTATGCAAATTGGTGTACCCCCATCTGCGGAATAGGCAACATTTATCTGGATTGACAAAATTCACTGTTCCACTGAACATAATGTAGCAACTTGTAAAAAATGGATTTATTTTATTTATAATTTCTGTAGAAAATATCTTTTTTTGTGAAAAGTTGGCCAATAGTTGCTGTTTGTATACAGTGAGAGTCAAAGTTTGGGATAAAACATATCATTTTGACTTAATTTTGTAAAAACCTCCGAGGCAGGTCGGCTTTATTTTTTTTGCTCCATCTTTTACAGATAAATGACATATTTTCAAAAATGCATCCATCCCCACCACCATCACTTGTAGAGTTGTGACATAATACTAGAATTTAACACATTTTATCTTATTTTCCAACAATAATTGGATTTGTAATAGAAGGCATGAAAGATAAATCAATACAGTAGTGTACTGTGTAGTGTATTCATTAGTGTATTAACAATGCACAGTTAGTGTGTGTCAGTACGTCTATTATGGTGCATACGGTATTAAAATTTCAAGCGAGATAAATAAATTTAGGTATTATTAACAACCAACACATCAATAATTGAGATAGTTGAGATACTTGGAGTTGATACACCTTTTTGTTATACATTAATCGATTCTCTGAACCAACAAAAGTAACTGTCCCATACAACCTGAAGTTGTTCAAGATCAGAATGAAATTATAATGGATAATGCAATTAATAACATATCTTGCGACCTAATGAGTTAGTTTACCTTGACTCTGCAGGTAGTTACATCTTTCTATATACACATGTATATATTAATTATTATCACACACATGGATTGGCACACTTTGATTTGAAAAACGCGTAGACGAATTTTTATATGCAACTGCAACGTTACTGTCCACTTCTGTGTTATAAGTTGTAATCACTGTGTATAATTGCGTCGACACTTGCGGTTGTTGCTTGCGGTTGGAGCATTGGAAGTGGATTTTTTCCCAGTACATTATCACCTTATATTTTCGCGCTTTTACTTAATAAAAATAATGATAATTTTATATCAATACTATATTTTAATTAGGTAATATAATATGTATTATATACGAAATGAGTTGAAAATGTGACGAACGGTGGATGTGATTCTAATATGGTGATAGGTGTTCTAATAAACTGCTCGACAAAATTAACACTTTTTTAGACCAGCGCCAGTTGCGTTATATTGAAGTTAGAGACTTTTGGTTTTAATTTTTGGTAGCTTATAGGGTTGGTTTTAATGCTCCAAAGTCGCTACGCTGTGACTTAATCGATTCGCCGTCCACGCCCCAAAAAGCAACCCCATGTCGAAATTTGAATGCGCAAGATTTTGACGGCAGTTTTAGAGACCTACAGGATCGAATACGAACGATGCTGGTGGGTAAAAACTCCATCCCGGCACACATTAAGACCTCCCCAATAATTTCTGTGTATTTGGTCGCTGTCCCATCTCTTCAACCCATTTCCAGACCCACCCCTAAGCCACTCCTTTGCATTTACGCAAGGTTTTGCGTGGTTTGACCTCTGTTGGGCGAATCCATTGATCCTAATGCCGCTTAATAAATTGGTGTGGGGTGTCACAACTCACTTCCACACTTTGACAACTCGAGCGCTCCCAGGCCACACCCACACCTACCCCCTCTGGTTTCGTCCTTGTCAAAGGCTACGTCGGATGTCGTTTTGTCTCGAATTCATGTCAAGGCATTACTTGAAAGGTCTCGAAGTTGGCGGGACACCCTGCGAATGGCCGATTGAGCGCCAAAAGTGATATTCCAACTCCAACTCACAACCTGAAAATTTGCAAACCTAAGGGATTGTAAGCAGGTACATGTACAGCATACGTGGTGACTAAAAAAGCTTTCCTGAGGATGCATGAACTCTTTTTTGCACTTGTGTAAATCGACAATCGCCAAATTCGAGAGATGGGTACGCGCGACAAGTGTTCACTGTGACTGGGCTCATGAACTCTGACTGGGCTAACTCTTGACTGGGCTAGCATAGCAGACCACCCAAATAGCACTGTAAAATTATTTTATGAACCTCGGCTTCTGGAAGGCACTATTTGATGTGTCCTTTTTGGAAAGTGTTTATTTTCAATTACGTTTGTCCATTCAACAAATACTGTTTACTTAACAAAATCTATTTGACTATGAAAAAAGACTGAAAAACTTCAAACCATTCGCAACAGTGGAAACACAAAACGCGTATTATTACTTCAAAAAGTTCAAAAGTTTTTGGTTATGCCCTAGTTTCGTAGACATCCGGTGTAACCATAAATGTCACATCCACCAAACAAATAAATGTATAAAATTCATCCATGAAATTTAATTTAAAGAAAATTTTCCTTGATAACATTTTTTTCCATATTTTTCAATATGGAAAATATTCTGTTAGAATGTAAATTAGTGACGTTAGTTAACAAATTTTCACGTTGAAAATTTTCATATTTTACGGGAAAAACTTTATTCTAATATACGTAATATTAACCTACCCTGTCCATTTTTATAGACGAACATCTGACCCTTATTGTAAAGGAAAAACTTATTTCTTAAAAGTTTTCAGGAAAATATGTCAAGGTTATTTTCAGTTCAATGTTTTTTAATTTTTTTATTTGGGTCACCTTTTTTTATTGACAAATTGTACTTTTTAAAGATGAGTAAAGATGATATTCATTCTGCCTGTCTTCGCTATCATCTATTTTACATGTTAAACATTCCATCACACGAACTACACGTACATAATCAATATGGTTGTTTATTATTGTTGAATTTAAATTATTAGTTATGTAATTATCCGTTACATAAAAATAATAGGATTTATCATTGATATGCACGTACATCTTATTTCTTTAATTACTATCATGTTTATAAGTCGCTTTTTATTGCTGCATTTGTGTGTTTGTTTTTGTGGCTTCTTAGTAAGCGCATTATACATACTTCATCATGTTTAGCTATGGTCAATTAAAGTTTATAATTATTATACTTTTTTTCTTAACGGTATTCTTAACATTTAACATATTTTTTCTCTGATAACATTTAGAATTGATACAAAAAACTACAATAATAGTAATAAATACGACATAAAAATACATAAATACGTTCTTACAATACTCATGTATTTTGGTTGAAAGTTTGTTCATTTCTTTTTCAATAATTTCTAAAATTTAAATTTATCTCAATATTACATCTACTTTTCAACTGGCTTTATCACAGCTTCTATATGACCTTTTCGAAAAATATTTAGGAAGATACCTACACAGTTATAGATGGCTTTTCGCCGAAATTTATTTTTGTTATACAAAATATCAATAATTTCACGGTCACAATTCCAAAATTTCTGGACCGTACTAAGAAAATTTTCATTTTTTTGTCACACAGATAAAGAGAGATAGAGTCATCACATATAAACTGGGGTTTCCAAAAATTGTCCCCTAACTCCCTCTTGTCCTGACTTATCCCCATGTGATTATGACACGTTTGGGCCACTGAAAGAAACACTAGGAGGTGAGCGATTCACCGATGACGCTGGTGTTGAGATTTTCGTGCGCAATTGGCTGGAAACGCGCCACCGTTCTTTTTATGATGATGGCATTAAAAAACTTCCAAGCTGTTGGGAAAAATGCGTTTGTATATTGTACCAATAAATTTAAAAAATGAAAATTCCGGTTCATATTTGATTTTACCCTGGTATGTTATATTGTATTGCTAATTATTGACTGAATAAACCTCGTTTCTTCCTGCTGTAGAAACGATGCTGCTCCCGGCACTGCCAGGTCTCCAAAAATTGCAGGACCGTATTATGAAAATTTTGGTTTAAACTATTCAGTCAAAAAAGTTCACCCGGATGTACTGGGTGAAATGACTTAAATTTCACATAGCATTTTAAATACACATATAAACCAAGATGATGCCAGTATGTCATGTAATTCAGAAGGAAACCTGTATCCATATCGAAAAAGGAATACAAAAATCTTTAACTTTTTATTCTTTCTGGAGCCAAATAAATAATTTACAATCCTTTTTTTTTATGAACATAGTTAACGCATTACTTACCAATAATTTTTTTTCAATAATTCGTGGCGTCCAAAAGATTATATGGCCTTCATAGAATAGACAGACACATTAGACTATTGAACACAACTGATTCGATAATACAGAAAATTCTGTGATTTTATATAGAAAATATTATCATATCAGCTTTTAATTTAATGCATGCGATTAATTGGAATTTGTATTCTTAATTATACTACGAAGCATTCGGTTTTCACGCAACTCTGTAAACAAAACTTGTCTTGATTTTGCTTTAAATCTACCGTCTAACAACCAAATAACATTTAGTAAAAAAATGTATTGTTCAATCCCGTCTTATTTTTTTCGCGCAAAGATGGTTGCCATTATTAGAATTTATGTTGAACCTTATTTATATTGATTTATCAAACTATGAAATGTTTGAATAATTGAGACAAGGAGGAAGGGAAGAATTTGTAATTGTTTAAGTTTAAAAAAAATTATTGCTGTATGTAATAAATCGCAAACGATAACTTGTCTCAAAAGAATCATTATCTCCTGAATGTAATGAATTGTGAACCCATGCAAAATTGACAACTTTGACTATCGATATCTCAAGAACCAAATGCTGCCTCAATTTAAAATTTTCAGGAGATGAAAGTCTCATCATAAACTATTATTTAGCATAGATTTGAAGTTAGATTTCAAGGGCTGTGTATACGGCATGTTTTGGATGTTGTTTTTTTCTCAACACTAACAGTGGCGTGCATGTGGGTAGTCACTATAATATTGTTATGAAAAAAGTACGCCACTGTCCCTCTGGCTTTTTTAATACAATTTTTTTAATCTCCGTTCAGTGTTTAACAAAAAAACATATCATGACATTTTTTGATTTAGGATGTGGTTTATGTAGAATTAGGTCATTTTTATAATAATCGCACAAGTTGTAGTGGCCTATATCCCGAGTTTGTTTTATCAGAAATACTTCTATCACACATTGTCACCAAAATTGAATCGAATAATAATAGAATTAAATAAAAGGAGAGCTTTCACTGTACTTAGGAAACACCCTGTACATAGATTATTACGTTTCTCAAGAATAGAAAAAAAAACTTTTTTGAATCCATCTAACCTGTCTGTGTTGTTGACAGGTATTATAAATTTTCTGTGGTATAAATACAAAACGTGTAGGGAATCACAACTGTTACATAAAACCTATTCTTCGTAAAAAATCACAATACAATACTGCATATGTATAAATATAAAATATACCAACCTGTACACAACAATATCAAAATGTATGTATGTGTATGTTTCTAATAAGTCTGTAAAAACCAACAATTAAACTTACAGATAAAATAGCAAAAATAGATTGAAATTGTTATAACGCAAACAATCTAAAGAAAAATCGAAACACCTGTTGTTATCTTACTGCGTCCTATAAAAATAAAATGATAATTAACAATACTGAAATGAGACTTACGTTTCGAAATAAATTTCTTGACAAAAAAGATACTAATGTTTTTGGATTAAGTAGGCTGAAATGACATATAAATGAATAACTCTCGAACCAAACCTTGATACCTAAAACAATTATTTAAAATACATGGTGCTTTAGAAACACCTTGTATATGGAGCTCTATGAGGCTGTGGAAACTCAATAATGTCAATAATTTGTCGTAAATGTTTATATGTTTATTTCCATAATATGTTTAACCGAACTTTCAAACCAATAAACTTTTTCTAATCTCCTTATTTTTTCCACATGTGTTTACATCGTTTTGTAATAATCCTTCTTTAGTCCTATTCTGATAAGATGAGTGTCATCGCATGGCATCGTCTGATTGCCATGTAGATGTTTAGGTTTTTCCGTAATCCTATAGAGCACTACTTTAGCTATCTACTCTAGTGACTATCGCTGCTGTGAACCTAGTTGTTGCATTTAATCTTTTCATATAGGCATTCAAGTTTTCCTTCGTTAGAGTAAATTGCACCTACACGATATGCCCATACTTCATATAATATAAAAGCGATACGTCATCAAACATGTGTTAACTTTTTAGAGCCGCACTGATGCAGATTGTTATAAAATGATTTAGTATTTAGGAATAATTTTGACTAGCAGTTTTAACATTTTGCAAACAGATATGACAGCTACTATAACCCTTTGATTGTTCTGAAAATAACAGTTTTTTAATGGAAAATAAAAGTTTGGAGCTCAAAAGAGACAAACCACTATAAGGCAATGTAAGGTTCAGATAATTTCAGAGCACGAAATTTAAAATTCCATAAAACATTCTATTATTTCAACATTAATTTCAACATAGTTGAGTGGTGGTATCACTGCACATTTAATAGCGACATCGGTGACGTGCGCAAGTTTTATTTTGTACAAAGTGCATACTTAATATTGTATATACGCAGTTTAGTTATTTTGCCTCTACTGATCAGCCCATAAATGTTTGCATCATTTTGTTAATATTGCTAGGCGTATATGTACATATGTATGTATCTCATATTAGTTGATTCAAAACGTAATAGTAAAATAATAACAAAAATAATCCAACAGGTATTAAACGATTATAGATAAAATACTTTAGTTATAAACAGTTACACACTTTATGGGGTACTTCCACCAGAAAACGGAATATTTTTATGTTTATACTGTTTTGACGTTAGTAGATCAATTTATTGGTATATGTGTTTATGCTCACATTTCTTCTACAACAGCAGTTTACGCCAGTAAAAAATTAAATTTTGGATAAAAGTATAAAAAAAAACTATGTTTGAACAGAGTGACACATTTGATATATTCAATCCAAGAGCTCCCGTAATATATTTTAGGGGGGTCAAAAATTGAGAAAAAGCCTTAGGGATATTTTAACAGAAAAATGACTTTTAGAGCGGAGTAGAGTTATCTTCACAGGCGAAATTAAATTTAACAGTTTTAACAAATTTAATATGGTAAAGGTGTTATAGTGTCTGGGTGTATGGGGTCTGCCAGTGATGTGGGAAGTTTAAAACTTATCAGCGACATAATAAGTAAGCATAATCAAATATACTAACAGAGAACTTGCTACTGCCACTGCCAGTAGTGCCACCTTAGGTAGTGCCACAAATTTAATATTGAAAATGATAGTTCCAACACGACATGACCCTAAGTACACCTCGTATGTTGTGAGGTAGTGGTAATAGTCATCAGTAGAGTAGGATAATCGGTACCGCGTTCTACTTCGTATACTACATAATTCCAATGCAGCCACGACTCCCTCAAGTTAATGATGTTTAAGAGGGTAAGAGAGTAAGTTTTAAATTTTCGTTTAAGTATTAACATGTACAGATACTCACAAAAAGTATTCGGCCACCCCTAGATATTGCTAATAAATTGACATAAATTGACATAAATAGTTATCACTGACTGGCAAACAAGAGAAATTAACACAATGATATATGAACATTATGCTTTACTATACCACATAAAAAAAGTAATCTAAACAGACACAATTTAAAAACTGCCGACAATACACGATAATATCCAATTTATATGACACAAAAGTATTCGGTCACCAAAAGAAAAATAAAATAGGAAAGGTACAAACAATTTAAAACGGCACATCCTAATATCTTGTCGGGTATCCTTTAGAATTCAGAATAGCTTTCAGCCTATTTGGCATTGAATGCACCAGTTAACGGGTCACTTCCGGGGTCACATTACTCCATTCTGTTGAAAGATGATTTTTTAACTCTTCTTTATTGGTAATTCGTTTATTTTGCAGAGATCGTTTTAGATGTGACCATAAGTGCTCGATAGGGTTAGTACTGGGCGACTGCGGCGGTGTTTTCAATTATCGGTACATATTATAGCAGACATTCCTGCGTTTTACAGGCACAGTGCTTAGGGTCATTATCTTGTTGAAAGATGTAATGATCGTCCAATCCCAATTTTTCGGCACTAGCAGCTGTAGATGATGCCTCAATATATTAATATAACAATATTGGTTCAATATTCCTTCAATAAAATGAAGGTTACCCACTCCCACAGTCGCCATACAGCCCCACACCATGAGCTATCCACCGCCGTGTTTTACGGTAGGTTTTTAAGTTTTCTTTATTTAACGATATACCAGGTTTTCTCCATACAATTTGTCGTCTGGACGAATCAAATATCTCAAATTACATTCGTCGCTAAAGATAACCTGATCCCAGAAGTTTCAGGCTCATTCACATACTGGTCAACGAACACAGTCTTTTTTGCTCTGTTGACCTTACTAATCCAGGGTTTCCTTCGGGCAACTCGGCCGTGGTGGCGCTTTTTTCTTAAAGGTTCGACGCACTGTCTCAGTACTAATATTCTTTCCAGTACTCTCCTGAATATCAGCACATATTGTTCTGTATTGTTCTCTGGCATTAGTACTTGGATTTTCTTTTATTTGTTAGAAAATTTGCCTTTCATCTCTTTGAGTTAATATTTTGGGTCGCCGTGATCGTGTTGTATTTACTACCGTTTTATCGATTTAATATTTTTTTATTATACTCTGTACAGTACTTCGTAGTATGCCTGTGTCTCTGCTAATTTTACGCTGTGCAATATCTTTTTTTGCTAAGGAGATAAGATGCTGTCTCTCTGGTACGGTGATTTCGCGTACTTTTGGCATTTATTGGCGTGACAAGGGTACACTTGTCTGTAGAGAGCACGCAGTCTATACCAGTTAATATGTAACCTTCCACACACTAATACTATGGTCAAGAACCCTACTATCTCTATTTACCCGATTCTCCTACTCTAGTCATCAGCTTCCTATACCTCCCGAATCTTCTAACTTAAATGCAATCAAGCATACGAGCATTTGGGAAATATCAGAACTCAAAGATAAATATACGGAATAAATTACCGGAAGAATTGGACAAGATAAAGCCGGATAATACGTCAAATTGGTATTTTCCCTCACTGGTACACACCCCTTTAAAACTGACTGCCTTTAGACTTGTTTGAGCCACTTTTACATACACTGGCAAATATTTTCCAGAAATTTCGTAGACTAAAAATAGATTTTTTTGTTGAACACTATATAAATTACCTAATGAAGATACTAAACAAGTAAATAATTCCAACGTACCTAATGGTATTGAGAGAAAATCCCAACCACTGGTATAAACAAAACACGACACTTGCATTGATTACTGCAGAGTAGCTAATGCTTGTAAAACCCGCTATTATCATTTTTGTGCAGAATTATCTAAGGCAGTGATAAAAAGAGATAGCATAGTCGTGATACATATATCTCAGTGTTTTGAAAGTGATACCAAATAAAAATGGCAGGTTGACGGCATGATTAGATAACGGGAAAAACCATTCGGTTATTGCTTATCAATTTTATACTGGAATGAAAGGAGCAAACAATAAATTGCTCAATAAATTACCACCTACTAACTAGAGATCTCAGGCGTGTTCCGGATCTTCGTAATAGTAATAAATTGATTTTTTTCTTTTTTCCAGTGTATTTTATTAAGATCAATTCTTCGAACTGTTTGCTTCAATCCAGAAGTTTTTGTTCATGTTTTTTCGTTTCGTTTCGTGTCTTCTCAGTATTTAATTCAAAGTAATTACACAAGGTCTTAAACGCGAAAAAAATATTTTTCGCGTTTACCATATTTTCAATTTATGGTATAAATCCAGTAATTCTAAAACTTTAATTATTTCACAAAAACGCTGAAAAAGATGGGCTAATGATGATGTCAATATTTCTAAGGCGTGAAAAATAGCCTTCTTTATTCTTTGAGTTTTTTCCATTAAACATTACCTGACGTATTAAATAGTCCCACATCGGTTAGCACTAAATTGGTTGCACATCAAATGAACAAACACAATGGTTTTCAAAAAAAAAGGAAATACTAAGTTTTTACCGTAATTAACAAAACTGTTCACCGCGCACCGTCCATTCTACCCACTACCCAGTCGTACTAATTTCCTCTTACTTTGTTTTATATGATAACCTTTAGATACTTACATTATTATTACACCGTTTCTGTATCAATACAAACCTTGTTCTTGAGGTAGTATTGAATAAATTCCACTATTGAAAAAATGCTGTAAATCGTGCATGGTCACGATTCGAAACAGAGTCGAGCACTGAACAAAACCTAAGGAACAATGCCATCATAATTAACTAATTACAAGGCATCCGTTAATTTTGGTCGAGTGAAAGAAAAAAAAAAGTAATTAAGTTCTGGGATCTTTAAGTCGTTTGAACTTGAATGAACCTATATGTATGTATATACGTCGTCAATACTATTCCTAAGGTATGCCTACGTTGTGTTTTTTTTTAACGGTGCTCATTGACCTTAGTTTTTTTGAAGTTCCTACTACCGATCATATTGTGCTTAATTTAGAATCTAGAATTTAAAATATAGAAGCGTTTTTTTACACATTTAATTATAGACGACCTATCGCGAGATAAATTAAATTTAGTTTGTAAAATTCTCCGTTTAATAAGCCCATGTTGAAGGTGATATGATGATTGTTTGAAAAGAAATCGCCGAAAATGTAAAATTGCGATGTTTTCAAAAAACCATGAATAACTTCGAAAATATCAAATCCATTTCAATGTTATTGGACTTATATTAATGGGAAATCGTCAGAGTATCTTTCTGATTAACTGAGCCACTTTGTAAAAAAATTCTAAACATGAAAAGTTTCTAAAGATGAACCAACAACGTCAAGAAAATTAAAAACTCCACCATCATTACAATAATTTTCAAAAAAATTGCTGATCATGAAATTTTAATGAAACACAGTGTGTTATATTGCTCTCTTTCTCGCCGGGATGGCGACTACTGCGTATTCGCAGGTTCTGGAGCGTTATCGGAAAGGGCAGTGCCGTACGTAGCAAGGGCAAGAAATACACCGGTATATAATTTACAAGCCACTCCGGACCCTAATTATTAAAGTTCGAAAATTTGTGCCACAACGCAGGGCTCGACACTATAAAACTCTATGATAATGAAAGTATAAACCGCATTTTTAAGCGCCTTATAAATTATATACGCGTTTATTTCTTACCCTTGCATACCTACGCCACTGACCGAATCTTCCGATGTCCCGGGACTCACATCTGCGCGCTAGTAAGCCGATCTCATGCGGGAAGCCGGATAGGTAAATGCAGTTTTACATGCGGTAAGCCGGAATTTCCCAACTCCTACTAATTATACATAAAGTTTTATAGTGCCGAGACCTGCGTTATAGCACACATTTCCGAACCCTAGTCATGAAAGTACATAAGAATAGAGTAACGGTAATATGACATATGAAATAACCTAGCGTAACGCCTTATGCTAAACTAGTAAAATATATTGTTTGATTTCATTTGATAAAAGCTCACCCCTATGCCATATCACGCCCTCATTATAATATATACGTTGATTTGAACACACCTATTAATGGACACGAATTCGTGTCTTGATATACTGTAGACATACTGCGATCTTAGACATTGGCGTAACTAGAATTAGCTTCTGAGGGGCACACGATTCACAAAATGTTCAAAAACAAATACATTTAGTGAGAAAGTTATAAATTCAAAAGTTAATTTATTTAATACACACCTTAGGTATGATGTTTACGAGTTTTTTGTAATCAAATTTTAAAGTAAAACTTCTTAAAAAATATTTAAAATATAATATTTTTAGACTATTTGTATTATACCTATCTTTATTAGATGCTGAATTGTATGGTATATATCAATTTTTTGTATTATAAAAATCGCTTATATGATTTTTCACATTTGTTTCATTAAAAATCGCAGTATGCTTTGACTTTTGTAATTGTGAATCAGGTAATATATATTTTTTAAATGCTCAGGGTGTTAAATTTCACACTGAATACGGAAGAGGTTGGTGGTTCGTTTTTCGAAATTAGTATGAAAGTACTAAAAATTCCAAAAAACTTTTGAAAATTCTATACTATTATGTAATAATTATTTAATTCACACTTAAACATTTTTTTCACTTAATTCGCATTTAGACAACTATGTTGGCATTATTGGAGATGGTTAAAACTCTATCTCTCTCTAAAGTATATGTAGTAGTAAAAAAGTCGTTTGTTTAAGTAATGCCTCTATAAAATGGTATTTTATTATATGGTGTACTCAATTGATACTTTTAACTAACTCAATTAATAACTCAATTGATACTTTTTCCAAAGACAATCTTTATAAATCCTTCTGAACAAGGTGATATGAGTAGCGAAAGTCAAGCAACAATCGACGATCAAGGCATACACAGAAGCAATTTCTTCAATCGACAACGTCCTTTTCATAATACCTTGCCCTTCATCAGGTAAGAAGGTATTCCTGTATTTGTACTACCAACCTGGTTTTGTTACTCTGAACTGTCACTAGCGTAAACAAAATCCAGAGTAATAAAGCTACGAACAAATATCTACACGAATATGGAGACAATCTGCAACCCAATCGGAGTAATGAAATGTATTGACCAAGGAATGAGATCGGTCGGGTCACAACACAACGGTCCCTTTCCAGTAGGCAGGAGACTTTTATGTGTTCTTGAAACATTCCCTTTATGTATTTTTTGTGAGAATACGAACGTCGTCCGGAGAGTTGAAACGTCCGGCTAATATTTCCAAACTAACAATTTATGAAAAAACATCTTCTTTTCACACTTTCAAGTTACAAAAAAAAATTCAGCTCGATGCGTTAATCACTTTTCGGGTAATTAACGATCGATTTTTTTTGCAAGCCTTAATTAACAATGACGCCATTTCTTTGTTTATTGTACGATCCTGGAGTGGGGTACTGGAACCTTCGGCGTAGAATCAAACACTGGACGTCTTCCACGAAACACCGAACTACTACACTTTTTTCGACGCGCGTTTCGCCAACAGTTGGCATCTTCAGGAGAAGATTAAAACTGATCAGTTTTGATCAACTACCTATTTTGACGCGACGTATATTGTTTTATCGTTGCCGCTTCGAAATTCTCGAGTATACTTGAGTACGCTTCAAGACGCGTATTTAAAAAAAATGGGCGTCAGGATATTATAGTCACAATTCCGAGAATTTCGAAGCTGCAAAGGTAAAACAATATACAGTAAGCGGCAACCTAATGCGTACATAGCCGAAATGAAAGGGAATTGATAATTTAACTTCTTTGTAAGTAGAGTAAACTTGAGGTGAGAACAAATAGCGATCCAATCGCTAGCTAAGGCGTATGAAAGGCATCCGGTTTGTCGGTAGGGCTGTTCGAGTTAAAATTTGAAATACCATTTTATATTTTATACTAGTCTAATTCCTGATTAGAAAAGTGCGTAGTTACGAGCGTATTGTAGAGGCACAACATACATTCAGAAAAAAAAAAATGGATATTTATCACATTGACGAAAAAGTTCAAATAATTAAATGACAGAGAGGTATGAGCGCGGCCGCCGACAACCGCGGAGATCCGTGACGGGGCAAGGAGAGTGCATTAGTGGGTGGAGCTTAGAGAACCATTGGACCATTCGTTCTGCCTTCGTTCGCTGCGTGCGTTCGCTGTTGTCATATCATCATAATATTCCTATTAGATATTTTAAAATTGTTTCACAGCTGTTTAAAGTAATATTAACTGTTTAAATTATTTCACAGTAGTTGGGTTGAAAAAGATAACAGTAAACTTTATTGCCATACCGATACGCAACGCAGTCTGAAAACTAAATTGACTTATATTGATTGATCGTACATCAATGCATTTTGTAAATATAGGGTTTTTTATAAAGACTTATTATGCAGAGTTAAGAGTTACAGTTAGTTCTGGCAACGTTGCTCTTTAGATTTCCGGTAAGCACCTCTCTTGAGCTTTCTGTATAAGCAACCCCCGGCCCAAGTAACGCCTAACTATGACATAAACATGTATCATTTAAACCCAGTCAATATCGTACGATAAACAAATAAATGGCGTCATTGTTAATTAAGGCTTGAAAATATTCGATCGTTAATTACCTCGAAAAAGTGATTAACGGATCGAACTGAACCTGTTGTATAACTACATACTACAAATAGCAGTCCCTACAAGAACTTTCATGATCATAGTCGCCCTTCTTTCGAAGTAAACAATAGTGAGAAAAAGCACTGTTTCAACTTCAGCAGTCATTTGCAAGTTAACAATAGCACTTTTGGAGACTTCGGGGTTGGGCTTAAAAATTTGGAAATCAATAGGGCTACAACTTCTTAAATGCATATGCTATATAAAATATGCCAAGGAACGGAGATATAAGCGGAAATGTGAAAAAAAGACGTTTTTTTCTCACAAATTGTTAATTTAAATAACTAGCGGACTGTTTCAGTTCTACGGACCCCGCGCATTGTGTTCTACGTAAAAAAATACATAGTAAACCGTCAAAACTAGCTCCTATATGTTTCAAGAACACTTTTTGTAATGATTTTAACTCCTGCCTATTGGACCAAAACAAAAATAAACAAAATCAACAATCGATCATTTGAAGCCATGGCAAAAAAGTATTGACTAGGAAAGCGATTGTTCACCAATTTTACAAAAGTGACTAGAGAACCAAAACACTTTCATCTAATTCTTTTTCACATGTCCATTCAAGACCTGGTCTGTAACTTTCTTTAGCTTGACGTTTTTTTGGGACATCCTGTATAAGTTGGTCAATAAACTTTACACTATCTGTCGCACATGGAAGTAAATAACCATCTGATTAATTCGATCCGTTTAGTTTAATCCGATAAGAAAAAATCATTTTCATAGTTGAAACTCGGTATTATCGGGAAAATCCAAATCGGGAGAGTAAGATCCAGGAGCGTCCTGTTCCTCGCCGTTTTAATAAAATTTTATTTCATTTCGGCCGTCTACTTCGCAGCGGACGTATAAGGCTGTAATACTTTGTAGGGATAAGCGTTTTTATCTCCTACACTCGAGTATGTCACGCGTAAAATGTGGGTAGGATAAAAATTTAGATTGAAATTGACAGAGAAAACACGTAATATAGTAATACAGGGTAGGGATTATTTGATCCTAAGTATTAAAAATTAAATTTTTCTCCGTAGAAGGTCACATTTTCGTTTATACAGCCGAATATTTATTTATAAGGGTGATATATTTACGAGAAAGTCGCAGCAGGCAATTTTCTCCAATATTTAGTTAGAAAACGTGTCAGAAAATATGATGGTCATATTTAAACGCCATATTTTTGACGCCGGAAATAGAGAGAGCAGAAAAGTTTAAGTTCTGAAATGTCCGTGAGTAATGAGTGACGGTAGAACAAAAAGCTTTTATAAAGCGAAAGGTGGAAGGGTTGTTTGAATATTTTTTTTTATTATGTATTATGCAGTGACAATGACGTGTAATTAATAATAAAAACTTCAGAACTTGAGAGTTCTAAAAGTGATGAATTAAAACATGTGGGATTTTTATTTTTGTGTTTGCTGTGAATGGTTTTCAGTTACAAATTCAAGGTTGATCAAATTTTTGATTTTATTTTATTAATAGAAATATTTTGGTAGGTTGCCAGTTTAATCAATTAATCTGTCAATTAATCAGACCAAGAATTTATTAACCAAAACTAGTGATCATTAATATCCAAAAAAATAAATAAATAAATAAAAAAATTAAAAAGTTTTAATTTGCACAATTTTTCTATCTATTTTCGTTCTCCAATAAAAGGTCTGGGGCGTCTTTATTGAAACACCTCGTACATACAGAGTTAGTTTTAATTCGTCGCTTTTTGAGCGGTGCAATCTGATCATGGTTCTTAATTGGGGTCGTTAAGTATCGCCGCTGCTCGATAAACCCTTTTTTGCCAATAATAAGTAAAAACGCCAAATAACGATTATCGCAGTGGTCACCATACGCGTCCAGTTTATACCCTTTTTCGTTATAAAAAATGTTTTAAAATCTCGCTTGTGTAGCCGTTATTCGCCATGTTTCACAAACATTATTATTCGTGGTTAGTGCCTAACTTAATGTGAATTTTTTGCGTCTTGTGTGTATGTGTTTCGATCGTTTTTAATATCAAAAACTGCGTAGTGCCCAGGACTTTCGTTATAATGTTGTGTAAGTTTTGTTAAACTATTTTATATCTTGTTTACTTTTTTTATAGATTCCAACAGTTTATTTTGGCATCTACACATCGTAATTTTGTCAGTTACGATTTTTATTGTATTTTATTGATTTAATCGAACTGAATTTGTCATATACATACCTAAACAAACGACTTGTTTGGTAGCTTATAAGTAGAACAGCACCTGTACAATTCACAATATACAGAGTGTGCCACAATGTTCGCAATATATGACAAACATTTTTACTATTGAATTATTAAAAACAAATTGGTGATTGGTTTTGCTTCGGTTCGAATACTCTAAAGTTGCATTTTGACGTCGGTCACGTGATTAGTGATATGGCGGCAAATTTAAGTAAGACTAATTTTGAGATATAAAATATTACTTAAATGTTTAATTAAATCGGGAACACCACATTTTTCTTCACAGCGCATTTTATTATACAACTTTTGGCTTCAATAAAAGAAAATCAATATGACAAAATAAAAAACAGTACCCTATTAACGACAATTAAACAGTAAAAAACATTTCTTATAACAATAAAGTTTATGTATTTTTGGTTTGTTGTATTTTAGGTCGGGGAATAAACAACTATTAAACAACGGGTTTAATCAATGTTGTTATTAGTGTCATATAAGGTGGTAATTATGAGGTAATAAGGTGATAATAACAACATTGATTAAGCCCCGAAGAAGGAGAAATAAATCTCCGAAACATTGACAAAAATCAAAAAGAAGAAGGTCGCCAAATTCCCCATGGATATAATGTTTATGTTTTCGACAAAAAAATCTTGTTCTTAATTACTTAAACATTAGTAGGTAATAAAATTACATGCGCAGAAATAAATCAAATAGTAATGATTGAATACTTACATAACATTTGCAGCCGGTTTTAAATTGCACCACGTCCGAGCATTAAAGCAATTAAAAAAATATGTCCCGGAAGCAGTGCGATAATTATACACAATAACAAATGAAACATAATTACACGTACCTATAGCTTGATAGTTACGCCTTTAGAAGAGCAATTATTAAGCAATTAATACGTATGAAATGAACACTATACTCACTAATTTGGCTATCGCGTTTAACATTATAAGATGATGATTATTTATTGTATTACTAAGAAACGTGTATAACATCATTTCTTTTCGGCCCCATTAAAGTAGTGCCGTAATGATTAAAAATTTAACGCTTCCCAGCTCTCATAACTACGGTTCAGTTGACTGTAACGAGGTACTGACATGATAAACTGTTTATTGAGTTTGTAACTCATTATTTTTCATTATATATACTTATTTTATCATATATACACATTTATATTTATTTATTTATTTTTTAACGATATGTGATGTACACTGTATTTTGTTATGTGTATGGCATATTGTATTTTTTTATGTGTGTAAATGTTCACATATTTGACAATGCATGTTCATGTATTTAGTTTTTTATATATTATGTCTCCTTTATTTTTTACTTTACTTTTAGATTGTTGTTCTATTTTATTTTATTATGTTCTTGACATGTCCTATATCATACGACTGTGATCAAAAGGATGAATAAATATTATTATTATTATTATTATTATTATTATTATTAGCCCATATTAATTGATATAAATTGAGGTTTAGATTGAACGGGAAAATTCAATAGCAAGATATTTTTACATACAATCACTATGGTCAAGAGTAATCATTTTAAGGTTATAAAAATTTTTCAAATTTTTTAAATCAATTTTTTGGATTTTGCAAATAGTCAATTTTTGCAAAATTTAAAAAATTCCTTAACAAATTCTGAAAAATTCCAGTGCATTCCTTGAATAATTTTAAGATCTTTTTATTCTTGACAATTTATAGTAAAAATTCATTGTTTTAGAGAAAAAAAATGTAAAGATCAAATTAGTATCGAAATTTTTTTTAGTATAAAAATTTTTAGTATAAAATTTTTTCTCCGAAAACAGTGCATTTTTACAATACATTGTCAAGAATAAAAAGTTCTAAAATTTTGTGGTTTTTTTTAAATTTTGCAAAAATTTATCATTTACAAAATCCAAAAAATTGCTCAAAAATTTTTAAATTCCACTACATTCTTTGAGTGATTTTAACAACCTTTTTTATTCTTGACAATGTTTTGTAAAAGTGCATCATTTTCCAATAAAAAATTCTTGGAATTTTTACTCAAAATTTTTCAGTTCAGCCGCCATTTTGAACGTATAAGGAAAAAAATCTATCCTTAAACCGCGTATACTTAAAGTTCAAACATTTATTCCACCGGTTAGTGAGGTTCCAGGTCCATTGCAGCCCGGAAACCCCTTGAAAATTTGATTTAAAAAAATGTGCAAAAAAATCGTGTTTTTTAAAAAAAAATCATCTGTTTTCATAATGTGTTTTCATAATTATTATTTTTTTGGAGGAACTTCATAGACACCATCGGAAAGGGCAAGTCTTAAACTTCAAACGTACATATGTCCCTCTCAATTGTTTCTGTCGCAAATAATATTAGTTATATGTTATTTGACTTGTGGGCACACAGGACGGTGTGGGCCACACGCTCGGTATGGTACAACTTTTATGTGAACAATATAAGTTTATCTTTTATCTATATAAGTTTATCTCTTTAAGTTTTACAATTAAAACTTAATCCTAATCCTAAATAATATATAATATTTAATATAAAAAAATAATATATATAAAAAAATACATATAAAATATAATAAATATTTAATCCTAAATAAGAATTTAAGCATACTAAGTGTTTTAAAAGATGAAAATTTGTTGTTTCACCCTGTAAATTAGTTAACGACTAATGGGTTAAGTGTCTTCATTTAGTATTTATAAATTTCGCACACAATGTCCTTTCCGAAATGTCTCATTAGGTCATGAGCGGCACTGTTTGGACATGGGAAATCCAATTATTTAATTAGGTAGGGTCAAGTTAAGAGGGGGTTTTCATTTAATATTTATTTTGTCGGTTTTTTTCGCTGCAGTACCTTTATACTTCGAGTATAATTTATTTAGTTGAAACGTTTTCCACGACGCAGATCATTGTTACAGTCTTCTCCCATAAATTACGTTTAGTCTCTACATAAATAATGTGAACTATTGCAATTCGAGTGCACGGTGTATATAAAACGTCTCATGTTCACTGTATGTTCAGTAATTTTTTATATCCCTGCATGTACAGAGAAAGACAAATTCAATAAAAACTCAAATTTTCGAAAAAAAAAACGAAGCAGGTCAAATTTTAATTACAAAAATGCATATTTTGACTGCCAATTTTTCCTGGGCATTGGATTGGTAGAAAGAGAGTGAGAGTGGCCTTTAGAGTGGCCTCTAAAGTAGAAAAGGGCAGAAAGAGAGAGTGGCCTCTCAAATTTCCAGATCTTACGCCCCACTCCTTGACTTTTGGCCTTGATATTCGAATATTTTTTTCGAAGACATCATCATTATTGTTTAAATAGTTAATAAACCATTGGCAGAATTATAATCTTAGAGGTCCATTCATCCGTTCTGAGAACTTCATATATTGGTTGCAGACGATATGGATGAAGCACCAAACCATTTTTTAGAATTCATTGACACGTTGTATAGGGGCAGATTCACTTGTTGGCTCAGATGGGTAATTGATGTTCTTGGATTGTCCGTTATCAATTGCCTAACCATTTCAACGTTTTCTTCTGCCCTTTCTTGATCTGTAACTTCCTTGCTTCCAATTGACGCTTCCAGTTCGCCGGTACAAATTTAAGAAACGTTTTACTGATCGGCTAAAATTGTGTCGAAGTGAATAACTGTCTTTATTTACAGAGTTATACAGGTTAACAGCATTATACGTAAAAGATCTCTGAAACATATCAGTTGAATGTTTTGGCATAGTTAGCATGGACTTGTGTCTAATATTTCGGTCATGTACTGATTCACGAGTTATTAATTTTTCTATAAGGTAGATACGCGTAGAAGTAGAAAGAAGCTGGTGTACAAAAACAATACTATATATATTTATTTTATTATTATATTTTAGTTCTACCAATTTATCTATTTTAAGCCAATTTAAACTGTATTTTTTCTTTTCTTTTTTTACTCATATCATATTTCCGTAAACCAAAAATTAGTCGACAACAGCTATTTTAATTTTTTTTTAAATCCGGTTTTTAAATGTTTTATCTAAACATGGATTATAATATATGTACCACATCACAGTAACCAACTACTGATATTACGAGGGATTCGCATAAGTCTTTTGACAGAAAAACTTAAGTAATGTCTCTGTGCATGCAACAATTTTAAATTAATTTATGTTCTTTGTACTATTTTTATCACGTGATCAGAAAACTTAATTGTTCGTCAAAGATTAAACATACATTTTTTGACCATTTTTAAATTCAATAATAATAATAATAATAATAATAATAATAATATTTATTCATCCTTTTGATCACAGTCGTATGATATAGGACATGTCAAGAACATAATAAAATAAAATAGAACAACAATCTAAAAGTAAAGTGAAAACTAAAGGAGACATAATATATAAAAAACTAAATACATGAACATGCATTGTCAAATATGTGAACATTTACACACATAAAAAAATACAATATGCCATACACATAACAAAATACAGTGTACATCACATATCGTTAAAAAATAAATAAATAAATATAAATGTGTATATATGATAAAATAAGTATATATAATGAAAATAAAGGTGAGATCACAGTCTGTCGAAATAATACTCATTTAATGAGTAATAACATTTATTTAGTAAACATTTTTTAAGTTCTATTTTGAAGCGCTTTTGTTGGATAGTTCTTAATAGTGTTTGGAAGATGATTGTATGCTTTTATAGCTAAATATTTTGGGCATTGCTGATATTTTGCCATTCTGTGTCTCGGTATTTCCAGTATTTTATCATTTCTCGTATTATATGTGTGGTGGGAATTTATCGTGTTTGTAAAAAGTTCAGTTTTAGCATATGTTAATAAATTTAATAATAATGTACATGGTATTGTTAATATTCTTAATTTTTTAAATAAGTCCCTGCAGCTTGCTCGTTTACGCGAACCAGTGATAAAACGCACAGCTTTTTTTGCAGCCTAAATACTCTCTCACTTTCAGTAGATGCTCCCCAGACTGCAATGCCGTATGTTGCTACGGAATGAAAGTGTGCAAAATAATACATAACTAATATCTGTTCACTGACAATATTTCTTAGTTGGTTTATACAGTAACATACTGGAGCGACTTTACAAACGCTATCAATATGTATCGACCAAGCACAATTCTGTGATATATGCAGACCTAAAAATTTAATCGATTCTTCTTGTCTCACAGTAGCAGTGTTTATTTTTATTAAGAGACTTTGATCGTATTTTTTGTTAGAGTTACTAAATCTTAGAAAAGATGATTTTTTATTATTTAAAATGAGGCTATTGTCTCTAAACCAATCATTAGCGTCTTTAAGTGCTGCATTTGTTTTCTGTACAACTTGTTCTATTTTGACTCAGCTATTAACAACGAAGTGTCGTCAGCAAATAGTATTGAGCCATTTACATTAAAGTCATTAACATATATGATATATAACAGTGGACCAAGTACTGACCCTTGTGGTACTCCAACAAAATTCGGAAGAATATCCGACTGATTGTTATTTAATTCTACATAGTGACTTCTATGTTCTAGGTAGCTTTTGAACCAGTTTAATGCTTGACCCCTTACTCCATATCTTTCCAATTTCCTATATAATTACGGCATGATTGACTAAATCAAATGCCTTGCTTAAGTCGAGAAAACTCCTACACATTTATTGTTACTGTCTAAATTTTCGTATAAGGTGTCAATAAATTTAATAATAGCTGTTGTTGTAGATCGTCCCGCCCGAAAGCCAAATTGATTATCATTAAAACGTTTATGTTTATCAAGAAATATTATAAGTTTTTTAGAAACATATTTTTCAAATATTTTGGAAAATGAGCTCAAAATAGATACCGGACGATAATTTTCTAAACTTAATTTACAACCAGTTTTATATAATGGTATTATTTTGGCAGTTTTAAGTTTCTCCGGGAAGATACCTTCTGATAAAGAACAATTTAAAAGGTGTGCTAAAGGTTTCAAAATATAGGGTCATACATCTTTTTAATAAATTCACAGAAATGTTGTCGTTACCGACAGAATTTGAATTTTTTAAGTTCCTAATAATATCTGCAATTTCTGGTTCAGTGGCAGGTTCGAAGAACATTGAATAAGGATTACTTTCTATATGTTGATATGATATATCTGTATCATTTATTTTAATATTTAATTCTGATTTAACAGTTTGTTTATGACGTTCAGAACATAATAACATCGCGGCACATTTATCAGGATTTAATTTCAAATTGTGTAATTTTGAAAATATTGATATAGAGTCCAGGTTTGCATTTATTTTTGCTGAAGCTTCACTTACATCGGAGCGATTAAAGTGATATAATATTTGTGTATCATTTGCGTAGGCTTGTGTCACTGAATGTTTAACATTTTTAAAAATATCTTCGGTATACAAGTGAGTAGAAGTGGTCCTAATATAGATCCCTTGGGGAACGCCAGAACATCCATGCTTTTGTTCTGATACATGATTCTGAATTTTAACTCGTTGTGAGCGATTTTCCAAGTATTTATGAAATAAAAAAAACTCCAGCTGCCTCCGATTTGATAGATTTTTAATGCTTCAAAATGTTAATATTTCCAAACTAAAAAAAAACTGGAAATTTAAGAATTCGTTATGTTTATTGGTATTATAGAATTTAACCATATCATTACATAAAAGAGATTTATTATATACAGTCAAGAAATGATCATTTATTTTTGAGACATCACATAAATCATCTGGTATATTTGCATCTTTATTTGATCCTTAATCTTTTTCCAAAAGTTTTTATTGTTTTGTTTATATAAATAATTAAGATATGCCGCTTTTTGTCGCCTATCTGCCGAGAATTTCACCCAGAGTTTCGTACCCCACTTGAGAGCGTCGAATGATTCCGGACTAACGCAAATCTTAATTCCGCGTATTCGGAGAGGGCTCGGCGGGGGCGCTGGCGGGAAAAAATGTGGACCATAAGATAGGCAATAATCTTACAGCCCACGGGAGGTTCCCCGCCGTTTAAGGAATTGCCATTCGGATTGGCTTATATATTTTCTCCGATGCCGAGTGTCCCTCCGAGCTACCCACTTGCCAGGGGTCTTATCTCGCGCGTTGCATATCATCGCTTTCCAGACCGGCTCGGGACTATTCAGGACCCTCGCTTGGACTCCTTCTTCTCGGCTGTATAAAACGCGAGGCGTTCCTTTGTTGTCCCAACAAATGAACAATGTACAATGCGCGTCGTTTTATTTTGTTCCGGTTTGCCTCGAGAAGTTATAATTTTTATTTTTAACGTCTTGGTACGTATTTAGAATGGTATCGCAGTATTGCGGACAGTAATTTCTCCGTTTCTCCGTTTCGATTCATATCTTTTTTTGTGGTTACAGTTATTACAAGCGTTTCTTAGGGACGCTGTTTGCTAAAAGATTCTGCATGTACTTGTAAAAATTGAGATGAGTATGACACAATTCTTATTCACGCTGAAACCGTTCGTTGATAATAACACAGGTCTACAAAAAAAAAAATTCTGCTCTAGGAACTAAACCTATCAAATCCGAAGCTTTCTTTTGTGCCTGAAACCGAATTTTTAACTCAGAAAACTTTCTACCCCGTAGATTCTCAGTATATCCCGATTTTTTGTTGTCAAAATACGTTTTCATGCGAAATATTTTTTTTTTGAAATATTAATCAGATTTATCATTTCTTAACCAGACATGTCTTTCCGCAGTTTTTTTTTAAACGCTGAATACGATTCTGTTGTAAAAAATGTGTGCTAGACCCTTCCATTTAATATAAATTAGAGTTTAGGGTGAAAAACAGACCAGAAATGGAAGAATTTGTGTTTTTCAAGTATTTTTACGCGCTGAATACGACACCGTTGTCAAAATTTGCTAGATCTCATGATCATGACAGACCAATTATTTTGAAAGGTTGAAAAGGTTCTACTACAATTAATAAGGTAAGGTCGGGTAAGTGGGATACCGAGGTATCTGGGCCATAGGATAGTATCTTCATTGTTTACTTATAATTTAAACGAGCGCTTATGTACTTTTAATGTACGTGTTGCCATATATCCCTAGCAAGTGAAATAATAAATTGTGACATCACATGATGGTAGTTATGGTGGAATGTCTGTGAGACGAGTTCTTTCGTTCCAACAAACTCGGCGTGTAATACATTGGCAAATAAATTCTTTAAATTAGTAGTTATTATAAACTTTTTGTGTTTCAATAACATGAACATGCAGTCCTATCTTAAACAGCATACTTGTTATAGTGTAGTTCTGTTCAGGTTAGATGCTAGATAGGAGTCCCAGTTGCCCCAAGAATATGTTAGAAAGAGGTAACTGGGGACCTACATGTCTGGGAAACTGGGACATGACACATCCCAGTTACCCCGGAAATATCCCAGTTAACTTTACCTAAAAGGAGCTGAAATAAATTTGTTCTGTCTCGTTCGTTTCTTTTTCAGTAAAAATGGTTCGTAATTATATTAGAAAAACTACGAAAGGGGCAGACGGCAGTCGGTATATCAAACTCGACCTAGAAAATGCTATTAGGGAAGTTAGAAATAATGACATGAGATTGAATACTGCGGCGAAATACTACAATATACCAAGGAGCACCTTAAGACACTATATTTATGGAACTAGAGGAAAGGGTATCATTGCAAAAAGGGGAAAAGGAGGCGGAGGAAAATTGCCAATACCACTAGAGGATGAAAATAAATTAGCGGAATGTCTTATAGTCACGGAAAAGTGGGGATTTGGACTTTCACGCAACGAAGTGTTAGATGTAGTTCAAAACTACGTGATAAATAACAATCTAAAAACCAAATTTAAATATGGAAGACCTAAAGAAGACTGGTTTTTAAGTTTCAAGAAACGGCATAATTTATCAATCAAGAAGGAATTGAATACGTTAGAATTGACTCCACAAACTACATTAAGATGAAGAAAAATTTTGTACAGATTTGATGTGCCTGTTTGTTCAAAATAGTTTAGTACTTTCTTATAATAATAGTTCTTATACTTATATTATATAAAAAATATTGCATTACTCATTTCAATTTTTCTTCAGCTAATTTTGCAACTTGAAAAATAAACTAATTTTTTTGTATTACTAATCCAAATTTGGAGGCATGGTAAATTAGGTAGCTAAAATTGGCCCAGTTCCCCGATATAAGGGTTTAAGTAACTTATTCAAGAAATATATATGAAAGTCCCAGTTTCCCCAAATTCAGGGTAACTGGGACATGAGACACTAAAAATAAAAAAAAATAATACAACAAAAACTACTCAATATTAAAACAACTTAACACGTTATTAGAGATTAAGACTCCTAAACTTATTTCCCTTCCAAAGCTCACATATTTTTCTGTTACATTTTTTTCCTTTTTATTTCAAAAAATTAAAGTTGTAAAACTATGTCCCACTTACCCCACCTTACCTTATAGTGTTAAAATTATACTGGTTAATATTATAAAGATTATGATGTCCGTTATTTACCAACTTGTTATTTTTTACATTTAATTTTTTTCGTCCTGAGCAAGTTAATATGCAGCGATGACAGAAAAACATATTTCTGTAGGAAATTGAACGCTCTACAATAAAGCTCTCTTATGATTTTTTAAGGTTAAAGTTGAACTTATAGTAATTTTCTAGATTTTTTTTTTACTTTGACCGCAAAATTATCATTATTTTTATGAAAATGAATTGTTTATTTGAAAAAAATGTGATTTTCATTGTATTATTGAAAAAGTGAAAATTATTGAAAAGAGATTTCTTCAGTAGGTATAGTTATTGACGTAGAAATTTTTTTAACAAACTTTTAAACAATTGATTTTATCGAAAAATCATAAGAGAGATTTTTTGTAGATCGTTCAATTTCCTACAAAATGTGTGTCTCTCATCGCTGTATATTAACTTGCTCAGGAGAAAAAAATGTAAAACGTGCCGAAACCCCATGCCATTTAAATGGGAAATGTATCGTCTTTGTGGCAGGGTTTAATATGAATATTAAGGGCTTATATGGGTCTGATAATTTTAGGTCATAAAAATTTTGGGGGCGCTGCGAAAAAAAACAAGTTAGTAAATAACGGATACCCTAATAAAGATTTAAAGGCTCGATTGCTTCTGAAAATATGTTTATTGTTGCTGAGAGCTTGCTTTGCCAATCTACTTGCTATTGCAGGTTTCCTGGAACCAGCTACTTCCGTCCTTGACCAGAAAGTACAACATAGATACGAAAGTCGAAATCCTTATGATCCAGTAAATATTTCCGAAGTAATAACAATTTATAGGGAATTTTACAGAGAAGAAATGCTCGTAACCATACTCGGAAATAACATGTCAGGTCATATGTTCTTGAAAAACAAATTCATTCTTCCATTTTGGGCTGTTTTTCATCCTAAATTCTCATTTTATAGGAAAGGGAAGGGTCTAGCACACATTTTGACAACGGAATAACGCTTATGCGTATTTTCATTAAAATAAGACTGATTCAGTGTAAGGTTTGTAGTCCTTCTTTGCCAGAAAAAGTTGAGACGACGAGGCTTGGGACTATTCCAGACTTAAATATTGTGCAGATTGTGTCTTATAAAAAATGATGTTTTAATAGGAAATTAAATCGAAACATTTATGAAAAAATGCATGAATTTAAATAATGAGCGTTTTTGTTTCCCAGCTTATTATTTGGTGGTGAACAATAATTATGGACAAAAATAGGACTGACTACATATAATGTTTTTGTCCAATTGCCTGGATTCTCACCAATTCTCTACTGCCGACCTTCGTTGACTTATCGATTTCTTCCAAAATTGTAAATGAAAGGCGTTCAGAATGCACATGATCTTGACTATTAATTCCTTCTTTTTTAAAACGTGTAAATTATTCGAAAACTTGGGTACGATTCAGTGCTTCTTCCTGAAAGTCCGCTTGAAACATTGCCTGTAGTTCTGTGGTTGCCTTCAAGACAGATGCAATCTCAAGCAGATTAGAAATTTTCCAAATTTAATATAAGTTGTAAAACATGTAGTGTTTCTGCTTCAAGAAAAGTGCCGCAGGAAGAAAGAGTTTTCCGTGACATTTGCATTTTTTGTGTGCAATGTTCGCGCCACTGTGGAACACTTGGTATATGAGAAAAATGTGAGATCTCTATCAGGCTTAAGAAACACCACTAGCGGAAGAAAATGATTTGTTTTCTCGATATTTCCGCTCCACTACGTGGTTGTGGAAGTACCACTATAAAAAGGATTTTCCATTTACTCGATGAAAATCGAGTTCAGTTATGCGAAGTTTAGTTGCCGCAAGATGGCTGAAGTTCGAAATATTCCAGAACTAATATTTGATATGAAGGAGTGTATCTGATTTAGACAGCCGCTGCAGCATCCTTCTTAAAATAAAGTGTAATTAAACTGTGGTAGTTTACGTACTCTAGTTTACCGGTAGTTGTAGCAACGTTGTTCAGACAGGAAACCGTATGGGAAATTAATTTGCTAGGTGTCTTCCTAAGTTGTATCCGCTAGGGGGATGTTAGCTTCTTTGAAACTGAGCTGGTATCTTCTATTTTAATATACATTTTATGAACGTTGTGTTGCGTTGAAATAAAACGCTTTGCTTGTTTATGTATTAATATTCCGATTATCCCAAAACTCGCGCTATAAATGAAACGTACGAAATTATCAGAACTCGGAGGTTAATAATAGATGCGTATTTTACCAGGGTCGGCTCCAGGATACCACTATCAATGCATTCCGAAATGTTAACCTTCAGAGGACAGGAAATCCAGTATACTGGTCAAAGAAAAGGTTCTTCGCTTTTTGTTCAAACATCATTATTTTGGAATATTAGGTCGCCAATTTCGAATCTGAAGTCAGATTTTAAAAATTCAATATGGCGGATCTAATATGACGGACAAATCTTATATGCGGGACAAACATTTTAAATTTGCTAGAATTTGGACTGAAAACTATATTCATGGGTTTTTGAGGTCGTTGCGGGGGTGAGTTTTGACCGATGGAGGGGTTGGTGAGGGTCGGAAGTCGTATTCAACACCACCACCGTATTCAGCATCCTCTAAAACGGGGGGACAGACGTTTTGCCGCTGATATAAAAAGAACACTTTCGGGGGTGAATTTTGATAGGTGGAGGGATTGGCGAGGGTCGGAAGTCATCTTTAACACCACCACCGTGCTCAGCATCCTCAAAAACGGGGGAAAGACGTTTTTTTACAGGGAAATGATGTGATGCTCGTTTAACCCCTTTACGGGGTGGTTTTTGGCCGTTTTGGGGGGTTGCGCAATCCCAAAGAGACGAAACGGGGAGGGGGGAGGTACTCTCGATACGGGTAAATCCAGATCAATGTTCGTCCGACTCACAGACGCCACTAACTCATTCACACACAACGGTGCTCGTAGAGGCAATTAATGCCCTTCTAACCTCTATATCTCAAAATCTGTCCATTTTTGGGTCTTATGCCCATGAGAACTTTTAATCAGGGGTAATAACCTACAACATATCAAAATTTCAGAAGTTTTTAGTGAGGTCAGAAATCCTATTATTTTGTGCGGGGTCCTTGAAATTGGAGTGAAAACTATACATATGGGTTTTTGAGATCATAACTCTTTCTTCTGCCATAATTCTTCTCGGGTATTGATTTCGTGTTCATACACCAGCGATTTCATATAACCCCATACATAGAAATCAAGTGGATTAAAATCAGGGCTTCCAGCTGGCCAAGGCATCTGTCTTCCGCGACCTATCCAGCGATCAGGAAAAGTGCTATTTAGATATTGTCTTACAAGTCTAGAAAAGTATGCCGGAGCTCCATCCTGCATGAATAGCATATTTTGTCTTAACTGTAGGGGAAGGTCATCTAAGTAATTGGGTAACTGAGTTTGCAGAAAATCGAGGTATAATTCGCCATTCAAATTAGTTGGTAGTTCGAATGGACCCAATAAATTATTATCAATAATTTATTGATTATTAATAATTTAACACCACACCAAACGTTAATCTTAAACTCGTGTTGGAAATGTCGTTCGCATACTAAGTGTGGATTTTCTAAATCCCACGCATGTTCATTCCTAAAGTTGAAAACGCCTCTACGCTTAAATGTTGCTTCATCTGTAAACAGTACTTTGTTTAAAAACATCGGGTCAGCAATTTGTTGAAGTCGACAAAAATGGGCAAAATCCAGTCGGGCTGGAAAAATCACCTTGTATCAGATTTTGCACAGGCGTAAAGTGATAAGGATGAAGCCCTTCTTTTTTTAATACTTTCCATACGGTTGACTTGCTTACTCCAGTTTCCATAGCAATGTGTCTTGTGCTTAATTCAGAATTTTCAGCTACACGAACCAGAATTTCTTCTTCCTGCTCGGGGTTTAAAGTGTTTGGACGGCCTGCGGAATCTCGCTTAGGACGAAAAGAACCTGTTTCTCCCAATCTGTCGTAAAGATTTTTGAAAATCTTAAAATCGGGCTGTCTCCGATTTGAATACGTTTCTAAGTATCTTCGATGGGCTCTACGTCCGTTAAAATTTTTCTTTGAATATACGCATAGTATATCCCGCATTTCCTCGTTCGAAAACAAATTATGTCACGGCATTTTGCACTTAACTTAAAATAAACACTTTTCAAGAGCTGTTTAAAGCAGAGAATAACGTGAAAGTTTGACTTTGACAGTAAACAATTTTGTTTCGTTTTTATTCTAATTTTGTTTCAGGCAAGGCCTACTTTAAAAAACTATTTAAGATCTCTGAATCAAGATTAAGTACACGTATGAAATTTCAATATCTCTAATGCAGAATAATCGATGTATTTAATAGTCAAAGCGATACAGTGAACCGCAAAATAGTTGTGTCCTTTGAAACAAGCTCGACGTGCTATAGGTGGCGCCCTCTATTGGTGACGTCAAATGTATGAACGAATTTGACTTTCTCGCCTCAAAAAACCCCCGAATCTCTAATTTCGTGCCATTATTCCTATTTATTCATAATTTATTGAAAAAAAGGAAAACCAAATTTCAACTTTGATGTCTTTTCAACCCTGTGTCTTGGTTATTATCAATTGGACTAAGGTATGTTTGGTTAATTACCAATATTTTGACATGAGACATATGTGGTTTTGATGTGTACCATTAATTATAGGCCACCCTGTATATGAGCTATCTACTTGGTAAGAGCATTATTTTTATTCTGTTGCCGAATTGAGAAATGAAATACCAAAATGTGTCATTATCACTTTATCATATGATGAATATTTCTCATTTTGGCGACATTTGCAGTATCGTTACGTGATCAGTAATTTCAATCGATCTCAACAAGTGATGGTTTCCGAAAAGGAGTGAAAATTTTGATAATATTGATGAAAATATGTACTCAAGAGTTCGTATATCGTAATTTTTTGTTTTTCGTTCGCCATCTTGAATCCGCCATTTTAGATTATAAAAATTTAAAATCAAATACGTAGTCGAAGTCGGTGACACGCCTCTACACTTCCTAATGAAATCGCTCACCCTATTCATTGCTCACGGCTCCAAGGTTGAGGGGATGCGAATCAAGAAAATGGAGCTTGGTGCGACATTCTACATCCCATCTCTTTATAGGGGTGTAATAATTGTTGACTAAAATGTCGGCATCTTCGGCTGTGTATGGTTCCCTTAAAAAGTCATTTCTAGCAGCTTTCAGTGAAATCCAGGCTTCTAACTCGTCGACTTTTTGAAGGTTGTTTATGTTTTGATAATTTTTGTACTAAAGTATTGGTATTTTTTTTTACTTCTGATAGGATTATAGCTTGTGCTATTCTGCTTCTAATAAGTCCAAGTTGAAAGTGATATGTCGATTGTGTGAAAAGATATCGCTAAAAACGTAAAATTGCGATGTTTTCAAACAGCTGAAAATATTAAATCCTTTTCAAAGTTCTTGGGAAATTCTTAAATGGAAATCTTCAGAATTTCTATCTGACTAACTAATTCATTTTGTAAAAAATTCTCCTTGACATAGATCTAGAGATTCTTAAAAAGTTTTCGCACGATCTCCCATAGCTCATGAGGGGATACAATTTATTTTCATGGCCATGGTTATTTGACGGAATTGAAGGTTGAAACTTTCTATATGGACCATTCGACACCCCACTCCCAAATGCGATGTTATTAAATGTCCTCAAAATTACTTAACCTAAGGAAATGCTCTAGATAGATAGATAACGTCATCGAAGGAACTTTTAAAAAAATGTGTTTTAATAGCGAAAAGTTTATCATTCAGATAAACAGAATCAATTATAAAATAAAATAATTACAAGGGCTTCAGGCGCTCTGTTATCAAATTTTTAAAACAACTATATATCAGATTTCAGTTTGTTATTTCACAAATACTAGAAGTAAACAGACGGGATTGGAAATGTCTTGTTATCTAATCCTACAATCAGAATTATGAACAAAACATGTTTCAACGATTCTAATTATCCACAAGTATAATACTGCCGTCTATAAATAAAAGGTCATAACTACAATTTTACTGTTAAGCAATACAAACTTTTATTATTGATTCTTCTCAGAGTTTATTATCTATTGAAATATATTAATTATTTTGACGTCTTTTAGTCTATTTGCAATAAAGATGAATAATACAAAGATGAACAAATACAATAATATAAGTATAATGAACAAATAAAGAAGAATATTTTTACTTATTGTTAGTGGAAATTTGTAAAATATAATACCGAATTCCACAGATATTCAAAAATTTCAAATTGTGAAATTTTCCGTGTAAGACCTTTTGTTACATTGTTTTGGAGCTCCAGTTTATCGATTTGATAACGCGAGTGTTCTGTTATCTAAAATGAAAACGCACTTCATATCATCCCTAAAAATGTATTAAACGCGGCGAAAGACAGGAACACGCCTTACAAGAGTAAAACACGAAAAAAACGTCAACGTTCTTGCTCGTTAAAATCAAGATGATGAATCGCCCGCTATATTCTACGCGACGTGTGCGTGCGGGAAGTTATATACGCGGCAAGTTGTTGTAGGATCTCCCTCAAGTTTTAATAGTTGAGTTTACGCCAAACAATATTTCGTATACCGTATTCGGATGACAGTGCAAACAGTTTACGCGCGGTGGATGATTAAACGTGTTTCACGGCAATTACTCGGGGAGGGAATGATGCGATGGCACAAGTTTTCGCTTCTCCTGTATTAAGTGCGAGTTAGGACTCTATCATTAGGACAACAAACTATCGTTATTAAGATTGGATATAGTCCACGTAAATTATTAAATATTTCTTGACAAAACGATTCAGCACGGTGTGTATAAAATAAGGAAACACTGGGTACATATGTAAATTAAGTAACAAGACTGATTTTTTTAAAAAACTTGTTCGAATATTATTACAATTCAGTTTTTTTGCACTTCTGTGCAAACTATCATGACAGTAAAATATTAGTTCCTAAACTCGATCGCTTGTCCCAACACCTGCCACCTCAGTCAATTTGAAAACAACAGTCTAATTGCCTAACTAAACCAAAATTTGGAAGGCATTTGTCGTATTACTTTCAACCCCCTAACCCCCAAGGCACCTACCCCTAAAATTTTAAATGACAACCCCTATTTCTTTTGGCATTTTTGAGTTTCTTATACAAATCTAGATAAGTCCCATATTTCTTTTTTGTCAAAATTGAGGTAGTTAACCTCATGAATGTGTGGAATGTATTTAATTTCTAAATTGAAATAATGCAACTTTTAGAAGTATGATAATGAAATACTCAAATTCTTACCTTTATAATTACTTTATTAATTGTTCAAAATGGGTTCCATTGTTTTCTAAGCACAAGTACAACGAATTTATCTAGAATTGTACAATAAACTCAAAAATGGCAAAATAAATTTGGGTTGCCATTTAAAATTTTAGGGGTAGGTGCCCTGGGGGTTAGGGGGTTGAAAGTAATACGACAACAAATGCCTCAAAAGTTGTCCCCCTTGATATGTAAATTGACGTGTTTCGCCAAATTTTGTCATTAGTTTAGGCAATATTAAATGCTGTTAGTTTTCAAATTGACACAGTGTATACTGGAATAGCCTTCAGCTGGTCGGTTACAGCCGTTTGAATGTTCTATGGTCCTAAAATGACATCAATTGAGGACATTTTTCAATCTCGGCAAGAAAAAAAGTCACAAGGATTCAAGTCAGGCGAATAAGGAGGCTGAGGCGCCACATGAATGTTTTTCCTGGCTAAAAACTCATTTACTGAAATGAATGTGACAAGGCGCATTGTCGTGATGCAACAGCCAGTTATTCTTTGATGTTTGGTCTCACACGCACACGAAGTTTTTCAAGAACCTCTCTGTAAAAGTGTTCATTTACTGTTTGGCCTATAGGCACAAACTTTTTGTGGACCCTGGCTATCAAAAAAGCAAATCAGCATGCATTTGATCTTCGACTTGCTCATTCTTATTTTTTTTGGGTCTTGGAGAGCTTGAAGTGTGCCACTCCATGCTTTGGCACTTGATTTCTGGGTCGTACTCTAACACCCAATTCTCAAAAAACCTTTAAAACGTTTGAAGTGGCTGTCAGAATTGTAAAATAAATAATGGAATTCATTTTTATAAAGAACAGAGGCGTGGTTTTCACTTGAAATTTATTTTGGAAATGGTAGTAGAATCAATAGGATTAATTTGTCAGAAGAAATAAGAAAAACCGCTGAAGATAGTTGAAGACTCACAAATCGGCTCTAACAAGTGACTTTTTGAGTACTCAAAACACCGATTTGGTGGGTCATCCGCCGTATAGTCCTGATTTGGCACACAATGACTGCTTTTTATTACCGCATATCAATAATAAATTACCAGGTCAACCTTCTTCTACACCTGAAGAAGCGGTTTTGAGTTTGAAAACAATAAAGCCACTCTTGTTGATAAAATTCTTGTCATTGATTTCAAGCCCCGAAATATAAAAAAGTAATATTCGTAGTTTGTGATGACTTTTCGCATTTACTGGAACAGTTTTTGGGGAGAGAGGCACTACAATTTGCGACCACCATAATGTGGACCAGTGAAAACTCGCGAGTTAAATATTCTCCACACATATATGCTGTCGTAAATACATGTTGTGTCGTCTGAATAATATTTGGAAGGATTTTGTTGGTTTTCTTAATTATGAAACGACATGTTCACAGGGAAGGGAACAATCAGCAAAATGCAAAATCATAAAATCAACACGGCCGTTACGTGAGCAAACACTCGGAAGGCACGCGAAGGTTTGTGGCTGCTCCAGCAGTCTTTCTATACTCTTTTTATTTCTTTTAACACATATTCCGGATATGAAAAAATGTATGTATCTAGTATGCACATAAATAATTAAATAAATAATAAGCCTTGGACGAAAAAATCAAGCCAAAGTCTGCTGATGCCTTTATGTGCCATACAACAATTTTTCGCTTACCTTCAATAACGGTAAAAACCGATCTACTTAGTTTTCAAACTTTTTTTTATGTAATAATTAAAGGTTATGGTGCCATGAACACAATTATTAGAATCATATTCATATTCAAAGGCATGTGAAAGTTATTTAAAATTAAGGATCGTGATTCATTTTTACAACATGCCTTCTTAACTCTGGCAGTTTGTATGAAGTTTCTTCGAAATCACGTGGGGATGACCACCGTTACTTATTTTCACTAATGATACTTTCGTAAAACCTTATTATAAACTGCTGTTATTGTGATAATTATAATTATTATTTATAACGAACCATTGTATTTATAACGAACCAAAAGTCATCAAAGTTGACCGCATAGCCCAAATTAATATTAATTAATTTACGAGTTAATATTAAGTCCATAATCTTCTTGAATCTCTGTTGTCACATATGTGGTGGGTAGTTTTACCGGATACATATTATATAAAAAAAAACAGAAATAAAAACGTTATTAAAAAATATACTATATTTTCGACAACGAGACACTATTAAAGAAAATGATGACCACCCATATTTATAAACACATATTTTATCTGAGTCAATAGATCTGGTCTGAGTGTTTAAATAAGATCTGGTCTGCGTGTTTAAACTAATTACACGATTTTCGAAAAATTCGCTTATATAATTAATTGTTTCCCTAGTACATAGTATGCACACGAGCTCCATCTTGTTGAATGTTGAGTATAGATAACCTTGCAATTGGTCGTGGAACATTTATACAAAAGATGTTCTAAACGGTACCTCTTTGCATTCAGTGTTAAAAAAACAGGTCCAAAGGTTGTCAAAAGGTTATTTTCACTCCAAAGTCACATATTCTGAGAGTTAACATAGTCCGAAAGATGTAACCAAGCCTCATCAATAAAAAAAATGTTTTCGAAGACAGCATCGGTATTGCAAAAAAGTTAATAAACCATTGGCAAAACTATAGTCTTACAGGTTTGTCTGCTCTGAGAATTTCATATGTGGATTTCAAACGATATGGATGGAGTTCCAAATTTGATGTTCTTAGATTATCCGTTATCACTTGCCTAACCATTTCAACGTTTTCTTCTGTCCTTACTCTGGGTATGCCACTTCATTGTTTCCGACTGACGCTTTCAGTTTGCCGGTACAAATTTAGGAAACATTTTACTGACTTGCTAGAATGGTCGAAATGAATGATAGCGTTTGTAGTGCTGCGGAAGTTGATTGTTATGGAGTTCTATGATAAATAGGTAAAACGCACTACACTTCCTGGAGATATAATCTGCTGTTTTATTTATTATGTGTTAGTCTATTGCGTCCTCGAATAAAACTTGGTCGTCAACGCGTTCTATTGTAAACAGGGATCCGCGTAGACGTACTACACTTCGTGCTGCTAGAATCTGCTGGAAATTGATCGCCAAGCCTCAGAGAACCTCGCAGTTTCGCTTGCAACGCGACGCCGGGGTAGGAGATGAAATATTCAAGAAAATAATCGCCAACAAATTTCCGCGACGTGCGTGCAGCAACGGCGCACGGCAGATATATTCCGCTTAAATTTCGCATTAACTTATTACACAGCAATTTAACCGAGTTAACAATATGTACACCCGCGATCTGATATCTCAGTTTACACATTGCGCGGCTTAATTATTACCCTGAGCCTGCACACTTCCCGATGCATTTCGCGTAATTAGGGCGAGTGCTCTTACCGAGCTGACAAGCTGATAATTTGGCTCCATAATCATCGCACGGGAGGGGATAACTATTTGCCAACTCTTCACAAGGTTTAAAATCATTTAATACAAGCATTTACATAGGTATGTGTAATCGATTTACGATAAATCTGAAACATCTGTATACATCTGATAAATACTGGAATAGCTGAAAACTAAATGTGGTTGAATGTAGTTTTTTTTAATTATAACCAAATTATTTTGGAGTCATTGGGCAAACTGTGTATGGTTATATTTGGTTTATACCTAAATATTTTTTTTATATTTTTTATTTGTCCCAAGGAAGAAATACATAGTCTTCCATTTAATTCTCAGTGCAACATATATATTGTAGTTTGTAATGTTTCTTCCTCATCTAGAACTCGCCGGGAACAATAATACAACAAATATTGAACCCCAATGTTGTATTAAATGCTTAATTAAAATTTTTGGGTGATTTTCAGCAAGGGATAACTCGGAGAAATATGGTCGTACAGAAAAAAGAAAAAGGAAATTGTAGCCTCAAGTGTCTAGTTTTCAGATCTGGATTTAAAATTTTTTTAGCGGGAGCGGTTCTCACCTAATCATTCGAAAACCAACAAAAAATGGAGGTAGGGTTTTGGAAACTGCAAAACATTCTCTATAAGACACAATCGGGGGCGATTGATAAAAAAATTCTTTGAAGCGATAATGTTTGCTGAAAAGAAGTTAAAAATTTGCGAATTTAAGGATATTTGGAAAATTTGGTATAACTTTGGATATAGTGGATGAACGAAGGATATCGTCGGTAATTTTTTAACCTCAGAGTGTCCCCAAAAAACTCTTGAAAGTTGCAAAAGCGCTGAAGGTTTAAATTTCATCGTTTCGGCCAAAAAATCACCGTGACAAGCAATTTTTCGATTTTTATGCATTTTTTCAACTTCAATGTGATTTTTTTGGCGACAATCTATATTTTTTTTGCTCAAAAACATTACTCGTTGGAAAAAAATCGAAAAATAACTTTTTTTTAATGAGTAATGCTTTTGAGAAAAAAAATATGGATTGTCGCCAAAAAAATCATATTGAAGTTGAAAAAATGCATAAAAATCGAAAAATTGCTTGTTACGGTGATTTTTGGCCGAAACGATAAAGGACCCCACAATACATATGGATTTTCCGGCCATTTGGGCCTGAAATATGTTGCACCTTGCCTGAACAAAAGTTTTCATGGCCCCAAGGTCCAAAAACCAACTCCAAGCGAGTTACGAGCCGTCGAAATCGGATATCTGACTTTCCACGAGCCGAGATCGGAATTTTTTGGAATCTATTGAGTTTAGCAAAAATTATCTAAGAACAAAAATGTCTTAGAATTAGTCAAAGAATACCCTCAAGAATCCCTTTCAGAATTTTTAGAGATGATTTTTGGTTATTTAAAAATGGCGAAAAATTCGCAATTTTTCGTCATTTCAACAATCATCTCTAAATATTCTGATAAATTTGAGGGTATTCTTTGAATAATTTTGAGACATTTTTGTTCCTAGATACAATAAACTCAATAGATTCCAAAAAATTCCGATCTCGACGGCTCGTGGTAAGTCAGATATCTGACTTTCGACGGCTCGTAACTCGCTTAGAGTTGATTTTTGGGTCTTGGTGCCATGAAAACTTTTGTTCAGGCGGATTCAAAGTGCAACATATTTCAACCCCTGAAAAATTGGCCGGGAACCAAAATCCATATGATTGGTGCGGTCTTTTAAACCTTCGGGGCACTAAGAAAAAAAATCGCAGCGCTTTGCAACTTTGAGGGTTTTTTGGGGACACTTTGAGGTTAAAAAATTACCAACGATATCCATCGTTCAGCCACTATATCCAATATTATACCAAATTTTCCAAATATCCTTAAATTCGCAAATTTTTTACTTTTTTCAGGCAACATTATCGCTTAAAAAAATTTTTTATCAACCGCCCCCGATTGTGTCTTATAGAGAATGTTTTGCAGTTTTCAGAACCCAACCTCCATTTTCTGGACGATCATTAGTTCCCGAGTAATTGATTGTCAAAGTTGAAAAGGACTTTTTTGCTTTGATCGACGGTAACTCCGCGGCAAATCATCGTACGGAGCTCGTTAAGAGGTCAAATTAAAGCTGATTAAATTCTCTAAAAGAGATTTATGGTCGCATGATGAAAAAAGTTTTTTTAAGTCCACAAACCATTTTAAATACGAGCAAAAATTTGGAAAAACTTTTTTGTTGGTTTTCGGATGATTACGTAAGAACCGCTCCCGCTAAAAAAAATTAAATCCAGATCTGAAAACTAGACACTTGAGGCAATAATTCCCTTTTTTTATTTTCTGTACGACCATTTTTCTCCGAGTTATCCCTTGTTGAAAATCACCCAAAAATTTGGAATTTTTTTATTATCCTTTAATTTTTGTTACTAGTGTATCGCGATAGTAGCAATTTAATTTATTTCCTGTGTAGGTAAGGTACCTTAAAAATAACAGATTATAAAGACCATTGATTTTAATGCCTCTTGACTCCCTGGGTTCAGTTTCCAAACTGAATAAATTTTTTTGGTAATATATCAACAAAACTATAGAAGATCGATATATGACACCTTATATTGCTGAAATCATAAATACATGAGAATTCCAATTTTTCAGTGACATATGGAATTGGAATTGATTTAAAAAGTTATTCGTTTATTTTGGAGGTCACACATTTTTTATTACTGGCGTAAAAAATCTTTCTAGAATATGGCCCTTTGTAGTCCCGAATCAGTACAGAAATAAACCAAGTTACAGAGGGGAAGATGGGGACGATTTATGGTGGATCACCCTACACATTCTCATCCCATTATTAATTAAGCTTAGTAACGACACTGTCTAAGTTATACATACGACTATCAACATATATTATTTTATCCTTATCTTTCATTGTGTTCTTTGATTCGACTTAAAATTCAACTTTTTGTTTGCCCTATATATTTTTGTGCATTTTTATTTAACTGTATATTAAGAAACTCGAGTAGCTCAATTGTCCTGAACAATAAGTATTAAGTATGAAATAAATTTTATGAAATAAAGTAGCAAAACCTCTTTCCTAAACGCCGAAACGTAATTTTTTTGCCTCCTAACGTTCGCGATCTTTTGTTCGCCATCTCTCAAAACTTAATTTAAAAAGGGCATTTAAAAGCCATTAGCTACATTTATTTAATAATGTATATTCTTGGAGCGACTCACCTCATGCTTCCCCTTTTCCGACCTAATACGAATTCAACTTTAAAATGTTTCCATTTCCTCTTCGTAAAAGTTTGACAAGGAAAATTAGTTTTTTTTTCGCTGGATAAGCTGGAGTTTACGTGCTTCAGTTGTATCGTTTAATTTGTATTTTCATGTAATGTACATATTTTTACGAAGAGAAAACAAAAATGATGCCTAGGCGTTCTGAAGATGCAGATCGATTTTAATATCAAAATTTAATAAGGAGAACAGGCAACCAAATACAGTTCAGAATTTAATACATATTATAAAGTCATATATACTGTGAATGTTTGCGTTACAGTTACATTAAATAAAGTCACCATAACATAACATATATATTTATACATAATTATATGTATAAACATATATTTGTACATAACATGTACAACATTCTTTTTTAATAATCGTTCTGAGTGAAATTTGACTTCGCTAATATACTTGTGTGTTCCAGGATACTGTCAAAATAGAGGGTGTGAGAATATTTCGGAAAATATTATATGTGAAACAATTTTCGAATTGAAATTGGATCCAATGCGGATCAAGTCCTGCTTAATTAGAAAGTAATTTTTAACGTATGTTCTTTTTTTCAAAAATTCAAGTAAGTTTTCACAGGAGCAATTTTATTATTTTCTGTGTTGGTAACGTGCCTTTTCTAGGGAAAATATAGAAAAATACTATTAAGAACAATTGTTCAGAATTAAAAGTATAGTTGTACGTCAAATTCCAGAACTATCAGCCAACTTTTATTTTTTTAAGTTTTTGTCCGATTTGAGTTTATAATACTATCTGTAGAATATATCGAAATATTGATACGTTCAATATTAAGAAATCGATTTGCATGGGGAATTTGTTGAAGCATAAAAAAGAAAAAAACCAAATTAAACTTTCTCTCCTGATGTCCTTTTGTTCCTGCGAAAGGTTTTTGAAACCATTTTTGCGCAGATTTTTCTCATCCCCAATTCGTTAGTCAAAATCTGATGAAGAGTGGGTGTGATTAAAATTTAACACTTCCCCGATCATTTTTCTCGTCAACTGACGATCTAAACGCTCTCGTATTCCACCAACATTTTCATCGGTTCTTGAAGATGAAGGCCTTCCGCAGCGTGGTTCATCTTCAATCGACTCTCTTCCTTCTGAGAATGCCCTAAACCACCGAAAAACCTGGGATCTTGATAAAACACTGTCTCCGTAGGCGTGTTGAAGTTTTGCGAAAGTATCTGTTGCGCTGATTACTTGATTTTTCGAAAATGAACATTTACATATTAATACACATTAACAAATTTAATCAAGCAGGACTTGTTCCGAAAAGGTCCAATTTCAACTCGAAAATTTTTTGTTTTTTACACCTATTTTTTCACTTCGTCAAAATATATATAGTGTCCACAAAAAACAAGTAGCTGTATGTTCACAGGTGCTTTCGTTTACGCCACTTCAGTCATTTGGTATTTTAGACAATGTTATTCCAAATGTGTTTATAAATAAAAATGTTTTTAGTGCGTATTTGGTCTATATATTCGTTATCTCATCAGAAATAATAAAATGTGATGTGTAAAATTGTTTGCACTCTTTTGTAACACTTTTGAAATATGTACAGGGTGAACAAATACTTCGTTGTGTCAAATATTTTCTTTATGTTGATCGGAACATAGTGTTTGTTTTTAAAAATCTGGACAAAGCACATAATATTGAATCGAAAACCTGTATTATAATCTAAAACACCATGTACATCGATAGATAAGTAATGTAATATAAGAATGTTTTGACATTAATAAGTAATGCATTATATAGGCTAGCAAACAAACAGGACAATTAAGATTAACCGACAACTATCTTATAAATTAGTGGTAAGTATACAGCGTCCGCTATAAATTTGGAACCACGTGGAATTTTTTTTAATATTATAGTTTGATAAAAACTTTTGGTGACAATCACTGCTGCTTCCAAAATAACTTACAATGCACCAATTCAAAGTTGAGAACTAACATCTGGCAAACTGTTAAACAGATTTTCCAAAAAAATCTTTAGAAAATGGCCTAAATTGTTAATATTTCGAAAAATGTCACTAAGAAATTATGTTCCTAATGACATATTACGCCTATATGCCGATTTTGGCGAAACATTTTGATATCCAACAATTTTTTTATTTTCGAGGTTTTTGATTCAGTCCCGAAACTGGCTGATCTGAAAACATTTAAAACGCTTCAAAGTAGTATAAAGTCTGCCATTGAAATTACATACTGTGCTTATAATATTTGTAGGTATTGTTGGTTTTGAAGATTATTAATATTCGTAATCGAAAAAAGGTACTGCCTGGATTACTACTGTTTTTTTTATTAAACTTTATTTTGTTAGTACAAAAATGGTTTTAGCTACAGTTTGGCTATCTTAACACAAAACTACTACTTAAAAATAACAAACAATAAATAAATCACTTTAAAAAGAACTTAATATGCAAAAAATCAGTAATAGCCATAACAATTTAGGCCATTTTCTAAAGATTTTTTTGGAAAATCACTAATTTGACAGTTGCCAGACGTTAGCTGTCAACTTTGAATTGGTGCATTTTAAGTTATTTTGGAAGCAGAAGTTTTTATCAAACTCTAATATTAAAAAATCCCACATAGGTCCAACTTTATAGTGGACACTGTATATCGTTTACTGATGAGTATATGTGAAATTAATAAATTAGAAAATTTTCCTATAAGTTGTTATAAATTAAAATAAAATAAATTTATGTGCATCTATTAATTAGGAATTCCAACTTGTAGAACAACTTACTCTTGTATCTTTTTTCTTAAAACACGAAATTGTTTGTTTTTAAACAAACTAGTTAAACAAGCACGGGTAAAAATAAAGATAATTCAAAATCGACAGCTTACCATGCAATTGATTGTTGGTTGTAATTAATGCAAAGGTCCTATGTCATCACTAATAAATCACTGTCGTATTTGTGCCCGTATTTAAACAATCACTGACTATGAGTTTATATTATTTCGATAAAAAAATGCTGATGTATACACAAATAGATAAATTATTGTATAGAATTATGAGTTTAATACACAACATTACAAATAATTATAAAGTTCGCATCCATTCCTATGTACATAAACAGTATTAAGTACATACAATAATTTAATTGTATTAATTAATATTAAAAACATACCTTATATTTAATATGGTGCAGCAATAAACACACACATTTGACTACCTCAAACTACATACATGTCACGGTGAAGACTACACCTGCACTACTAATTAATTTGGATAAAATAACAGAGGCATGACAAGGCGGGAGGATCATCTTACATACATACATACATACATATGTATTCTCTCATAAATTCAATGATGTCATTTCGTATTCTCCTTTGATATAAAATAATTTAAATTCATATTGTACATTAATAATTTTATAATGTAGATTAATATGTATAGGTAACGCTGATTTAATTTTAATTCCGTTGGTCTGGCAAAATATCCGATAGTTTTTTTTTATTAAACAGGTTCTACAAAACCTTCTAAGGTTAATTATTATGCTACATTGTAATTACTCACTGTTATCGTTTTTTTTTTATTATATGCTTTTTTTGTTTTTTAAATTTTTTAAAAAATTCGTTTTTTTTTTTTTTTACTTTTTTATTTTTCCCCTTTTATTGTTTTTTTTTTATTATTATTATTGTCACCATTTTTTTTGTTTTTGTTGCTTGTGGCTATATATATTTTTTAAAGACAACATATAAGTATACAAAGTACGAGGTGTGTAAATTAAGTAATGAGACTGGCAACGTAGCGACCGATCTAGCAACACTGCGGAGTCGGGAAAGGCGGTAGTTAATATGTAATGCACCTTCAGTACAAGTTTAAACTTGTTAGAGTCATTTTGTTCTTTGTGACTGTTATCGTCAACCGATTTTTTCTAGTGAGTTTTAAAAACGAGTGACATTAATTTTGAGCAACGGTGTGGTATCAGGTTTTGCTTCAGACTTGGACACAGCGTAACGGATACTTTTGCAAAACTTCAACACGCCTACGGAGACAGCGTTTTTTCAAGACCCCAGGTTTTTCGGTTGTTTAAGGCATTCTCAGAAGGAAGAAAGTCGATTGAAGATGAACCACGCAGCGGAGGGTCTTCATCTTCAAGAACCGATGAAAATGTCGATAGAATACCTGATCTTGTGCGTTCAGATCGGCGGTTGACGGCAAGAATGATCGGGGAAGAGTTAATTTTGAATCACACCACTGTACATCAGATTTTGACTAACGAATTGGGGATGAGAAAAATCTGCACAAAAATGGTTCCAAAAAACCTTTCACAGGAACAAAAGGACATCAGGAGAGAAATGTGTTTTGACTTTTTGGAATCGATTAACAATGATCTTCATTTTATGGAACGTGTCATTACTGGTGATGAGACTTTAGTGTTTGCGTACGACCCGGAAACCAAGCGCCAAAGTATGGAATGGCACACTTCAAGCTTTCCAAAACCCAAAAAAACAAGTCGAAGATCAAATGCTGATTTGCTTTTTTAATAGCCAGGGAATTATTCACATAGAATTTGTGCCTCTAGGCCAAATAGTAAATTAAATAGTAAACACTTTTACAGAGAGTTTCTTGATAAACTTCGAGTGAGACCAAATGAATCATGCGTGTGAGACCAAACATCAAGAACAACTGGATGTTGCATCACGACAATGCGCCTTGTAAACGCCACACACAGTAAACGAGTTTTTGGCCAGTAAAAAACATTCCTGTCATTCCTCACCTTCATTATTCGCCTGACTTGAGTCCTTGTGACTTTTTTGTCTTCTTAAGATCGATAAATCACCTCAAGGGACGTCATTTTGGGACCATAGAAAACATTCAAACGGCTGTAACCGACCAGTTGAAGGCTATTCCAGTGTATGAGTTCCATCACTGCTATGAGGAATGGAAGAACCGTCTCCAGCGCTGTGTTTCTTCCCAAGGAAGTTATTATGAAGGAGACAATACTGAACAGAAGTTATTTTGAAGAAGAGACAGAACTGATGGCTTGTTGTTTTATCCTATGCCTCCCTGAATTTCTCGTAGGTGTTTCCTTTGATCATCTGTGTATCATTGCTGGAAATAGCAGGGTACCATTGGAAGCACGACAAATCGTACTTAAACTTGTCGCCCTTTGAGCCAATTTGTCAGCTTCTTTATTGCCTTTTTTAGGTATAGAAGAATTATCAGCGTTGCTATGATGTCCATAGGGTCTGTCCAAGACAAAGCTAGTGGACATAATGTCTACGTTAGCCTGCAGTACATGTGGTATTTTATTTGTAGCCTAACAAACGGCGTCTTGTCTTCCCATGTCCTCCGTACCAACCCATTTCAGGCGAGACATTGTTGTCAGAGCCACCTCATCCATTTATATACAATCTAGTAGCGACAGACATAGAATCGTCTCCATAGCTCTTGTTGGTGTTGTTCTTATAGTAACAAGCAATTCTTTGTATTCTGAGGAAGCTCGATTTGTGTTGTGGTTTTTGGCTTTTAGGCCACCAAAACCCAAACAGTTAGCTCTGTAGGCTAACATCGGTCTAATGACAGCAGTGTATGGTGTGGAGTAGCCGATCTGACGAAAAGCAAATATTCAGCGTTTTATTAGTATTGAAAATAATTCTGGGCGCGTATTAATGGGAGCTGTCTCTTAATATATTAACGCTGACCGATAAGCAAAATGCGAGCGACCTCGACATGGTCACGTGCTCATGGAGACGACCTAGCTGAGCTGTGTTGTTATAATATAAGCAGTCTATGTTTATGTTTGGGTTATATGGTTTATTGAGTATTAAGTTGCAGAGAATGGTTCTAAATAAAAACTCCGTTTAGTGAAAATTTGCCAGCGTATTTTATGAACTGTGTCGAATGTAAAATAAACATTTGATTTACTGATCGTTGTAATGGATGAGCGATTTCCTAAAACTAACATAATACATGGTGGTCATTATACGTTAATGACTTTAGTTCTTGTACATCAAAGGATTCCGGCTGATTTGTTATTTTATTAATTTACACTGAACATACTATACTGGTGTGACCTTCATTAAGAATACGTAGTCTCAGTGAAGTGGCAACAATGGGGTGGAGGCTAGAATTTTGTTTTAACCCCAGATGCCACTTGGTTGGCGAAACCTCCTCGATACATCAAAGTGGTGTTGTGGTTTTTGGTTGAAAAAGGTTGTTTTTTTTTTTTTTTTTTGAAAGATTTTGGTATCAGACCCTGCATTAATATAATGGACTATGAAATGTATAAAGTGCGTAACAAAAATAGTTTTAGGCTGACTCAACCTGCATTTGAGAAATTATGGAGGAAATAATGTTGCCATTAAAGAAAGATTAAAGACAAATGCAATGTCTTAGAAAATGAAAAGGAAGCTATTCCTCTTATGTTAAGACATAGAGTTTAGTAGTTAAGGCTCGCCTTCGAATTCAAGGTTGCTGAGTGGATGGAGTCTTAGAATCCAAGCCTAATTATTATTATTATTAATACTTTGCTGAATTCTGACAAGGTCCATTAAAGTTTTGTTAAAATAGTTGGATTATTGTTTACAATTGTTAAAATTACAATGAATTGTCTTTTTATCGAGATACACACGTATATTTTACAGACAGATTTTCAACAACTAGATGCACCGTTCGGGTCTACTTCTGCAGTTCCTAACAAATTAAATTAAATATTAACTTGTTTTCGGATTTTGCATGAAAACGTGGCTGAAAATTAATTTATGCGTTACGTCTTGTAACAATTGGCAAGAAATTGTATCAGGTCAACAAGGCATTGAATATCTGACTTCTTGAGACCTAGACTGGCTGGTAGAGGCGGTTTCTCTTACAAATGCCCCATTGAACGAAGTTGAAGATTGACAATGCCGTGAGGAGTCTATTGCGAACAATCCTCTTCGTTTGCCTCGGGACTTTTTGGTATCTACAGTTCACCAAAATCTGTATTTGTATAAACTGCCGATTAGGACTATCAGACAGCAAAACTTGTGAAATCTCACTCCTGGTGGACAATGTTGCTTAAACGCCGATCTCACAGCTACAAGATAGTCTTTGTCGGTATATGTATGTTATCGACACGCCGGTATTCTGCTATCCATCGGTGTGGATTTCAGCCTGTTTGCGTAACTGGGTAATAGTCTCTTAAAGCATATCTTAGAGCATACCTGCGACAAATGGTTTTCAAGAATACGACGGGCCAAATTCATCGCAACTGCATCTACATACAGGTACATTCTCGGTACACTGCAGGTAGTCCACGGCAGCAAGGCCATTGTAAAGGCACATGTTGACGATCAACTTGAGTCAAAATTTCTGAAGTGGGCCACTTAAAATCGATGTGTTGAATTTGATATTTCTTTTTTAGGGATATTGAAGGTTTATATTTCAAAATTAATATCTTAAAATGTTAAAATCTATAATTAATCTATAAAATCTATAGTTAAAAGCTAAAATTAATATCCAAAATAAAAAATTTTTGCAAAAGTTATAAACAAATTACTTTTTAGGTAAGGTTTTTTTTTTGAAAATGCGATTATTCAGCGAGTATTTTATGAAACTACGAAATTTTAATCCCAGATACAAGAATAATAGGAGAATACGATAGTATATTCACTTTATGAAAAAAAATATTTATTTATAAAAAATTATTTTTTTTTAATAAACAAAGGTAAATTAAACAATGTTCTCGGCTAGGTAGGATGATTTTTTTGAGGTTTTATTCTTTCATCCTTAAGCTAACGATCCCCTCAAAAACGTTTTTGTAATCTTCAGAAAAAACAAAAGTTCAGAAAAACAAATTTTTTTTATCGAACGGTTTGAAACGATGGTATTGAAGGGTTCCTTTTTATGGCTTTAGCATTTGAAAAACGTGATTCCAAGTGTTTTCTGTATTTTTCGTATGCATCCGTTGAACAATATTCAAACTCAATTTTTTTTGAAAAATTCACCAGCCCATTCATACAGTTTTCGCGATGTTATTATAGTTTTATTTTGCAAACTTGCGCGGTAACCGCTTCTTTTTACACACCAATGCCGTCACAGGCTTTTTATATTTATAAAAATCGATTCAATTTGCTGAATTTGTTATACCACGAAGAAGACTTTGGTATTATATCTGAGTGGAACTTTTTTGCTACTGCTCATGGCAAAGGAGCTTGTCACGGCGTTGGTGGGTGTGTAAAAAGAAGCACTTCCCGCGCAAGTTTGCAAAATAAAACTATAATAACATCGCGAAAACTGTATGAATGGGCTCGTGAATTTTTCAAAAAAATTGAGTGAATATTGTTCATTGGATGCATACGAAAAAACACAGTTAGAATCACGTTTTTCAAATGCTAAAACCATAAAAGCAACCCGTCAATACCATCGTTTCAAACCGTTCGATAAAAAAATTAGAACATAAGATTTTTTCCGATCATACCAAAGTTGTACTAAAAAAGTATGTAACTAATTTATGGACTTTATTGGTAAAACGAAATAAAATAAAATAAAATAAGTAAACTTTTTACAGTAGTAAAGATTACAATTTTTTTTTTGCGGGGATCGTTAGCTTAAGGATAAAGGAATAAAACCTAAAAAAAATGATCCTACCTAGCCCAGAACATTGTTTAATTTACCTTTGTTTATTAAAAAAATAATTTTTTATAAATAATTGTTTTTTTCATAAAGTGAATATACTAATGTATTCTAATATTCTTGTATCTGCCATTAAAATTTCGTAGTTTTATAAAACACTCGCTGAATAATCGCATTTTCAAAAACCTTACCTAAAAAGTAATTTGTTTATAACATTTTCAAAAACAAAAATTTTGCAAAAACATTTTAGGATAATAATTTTGAAGTCTAAACCTTCAATATCCCTAAAAAAGAAATATAAAATTCAACACATCGATTTTAAGTGGCCCACTTCAGGAATTTTGACTCCTTACTAATCGAAAACATTTTTGTCAGGATATGCACGGCAAAGAAATCGCAAACCTGACAGAATATCACATGCAAGATAACCCGTTTAAAATGACAAGACCTTCATGGTCAGACCGCCAAAAATCGTAACAACAAAACTGTGTTTCCTTTTTATTAAATTTACTTTAGAAATTTCTACCAGTTGTGTCTGGTATTTTCAATACGCCTACGATACTTGCGTAAGATGCAAGATCTGTGAATTTTTCCTTCAGTCGACTAGCGCAATAAAACACTCGAACGGATCCAGATTCCGCCGCCGGCGCCGCCTAGAGGACCGTATGCGCCTCACGAACAGTGCCGACTGCCGTTTCACGGAAATTATCTACGCGCAGGAGATACCCTCCTCTCTCCGGATCCGCTGGCGCGAGTTCATTTCCAGCGTAGGTGGCGGCCCTTATATCACCGTTACGCCGCGTGACCTCCGACCTCGCAGACATTTAACTTCTTTATCTTGGGCCCGCCAGATTCCTAGCCTTTTTGCTACTTAATAACATAAATTACGGAGGTAATTTAAGTTGCTATCCCGCATTGTTTAGTGGGGAGGGGTAGTTAAATGAGTTATTACACGCAGGCGGCTCGGTCGCATCTGCCGCAACAGCGACTGCCGCCGCGGTGGCGGAAGTGGAAATATCGCCACGTTATTTTCGTTTAGCTCTAGATATTTTAATTAGCGCGGAAATGTTAAGCAAAAATGTTTGTTTCTGTAAAACGAGGTGTGGGAAATAGAAGGGATAAACACAAGAAGAAACACAGGAGGAAACTCTGTGTACACAGAAGGCATACATATCTTATGAGCAGTGTCGCAGGGCTGTCAGGAGAACATGGGGTGTGAAACCCAGGGTAGTCGTGTGGATCTACGCTGCTATCGTCAGGCAAATATTGGAGCTATTATTTGATGGCTTAAAAGCCACCTCCCAACTACCAACTGCAGCAAAAATCAAGCTTACCCAAATACAAAGGATTGTTTGTTTAATTATATCGGAGCTATGTGAACGATACCAACAAAAATGTTTGTTTATGTAAAACAAGGTGTGGGAAATAGAAGGGATAAACACAAGAAGAAACACAGGAGGAAACTATGTGTACACAGAAGGCATACATCTCTCATGAGCAGTGTCGCAGGGCTGTCAGGAGAACATGGGGTGTGAAACCCCGGGGGTACGTTTTCGTTGGCAAATGTTATAGCTGTTCTTGGTGACCTAAAGCCAACCCCCCAACTCCCGCGCCCCCAACAGTTTGTTTAACAAGGGCACGCTAACAACCAAGAAGGAAAAAAAAGAAGAAAGGAAAACCGAGGAGTATGAAACCCAGGGTAGTCGTGATGCTACACTGCTATCGTCAGGCAAATGTTATAGCTGTTACTTGGTGACCTAAACCCTCCCCCCGGCCCGTTTTAATTATATCGGAGTTATGTGAACGATACCACTTAAAGAAAAGAGAAAAAAAGAAACCGCGGGAAAAACACAAAAAAAAAAAGGCCGGGGGGTTGGTGACCTACTGACTCCTGCGTTCTCCCCTAAAAGCCAACTCCCAACTACCAACTGCAGCAAAAATCAAGCTTACTCAAATTCAAAGGATAGTTTGTTTAATCATATCGGAGCTATGCGGACTATACAAACAAAAATTTTTGTTTCTGTAAAACAAGGTGCGGGAAATAGAAGGGATAAACACAAGAAGAAACACAGGAGGAAACTCTGTGTACACAGAAGGCATACATCTCTTATGGGCAGTGTCGCAGGACTGTCAGGAGAACATGGGGTGTGAAACCCAGGGTAGTCGTGTGGAACTACACTGTTATCGTTAGGCAAATATTGGAGCTGTTATTTGATGGCCTAAAAGCCACCTCCCAACTACCAGTTGCAGCAAAAATCAAGCGAACGACACCAACAAGACCTATGGAGGTGATGCTTCGTCTGCCACCACTGGCCATATATCTGGGTAAGGTGGTTCTGACAAGAAAGCATCGCCTGATATCGGGCGGTATGGACTTCAGCTCTGGATATGGACTGCCTATAGAGGAAGACCATAAATAAAAATGCCTCTTCTGCAGGTTAGGCAGACACCATATTCCTTTGCTTTTTCTTTGACAGATCCTAGGCAACTCGTACCAACGCTGGTCAATCAGAAAGGGAATGATAACTATCGTCACTGATTGACCAAAACTAAAGAATAGCGCAGGCTGTGGTGTTTACTCAAAGCGCCTAGGTGGTGTTAACCATAGTTGAAAAAGAAATTACTTGTATGAACATTGCAGGTATATCAATAAACATCTACACAGACAGCTGACAAACAATACTGACCTTAAAACGGCCATAAGGTGGCATCGAGGATAGTATGAAAATATCATCAAGCATTGGTGGACGCAACCATTTCTAACAGTATATATGTGACTTGGATAAAAGGAGGTTCACAAGACAAAGTCGATAAAGAAGCTGACAAATGGGCTCTAAAGGCGGCAAGTGTTAAGTATTTTTGGATACTTTGCGGTCAGCTTACAGCTTACTTTTAACAGCGTACTCTGTCATTTGCAGCATATGAGTTTGACACCATCCACAAATAATTCAAGAAGGTGTGGGTTGCAACAACCAACTACCGAAAAAGAAAAACTTCTTGTAATTTATTATTTTCTTTTCTAAAACTGGAATCTCGACATGATACTGTCAGTGTCAGCTATGGAAGTACTTGTACAGTATGAAACTCTTTGCAGAGATTTTCCGATAACGAATGGTGACGAACTGAATTGCTTTCTCTCAGTCATTTCTAAACCGAAGATTGAACCTTTTTGATTGTATCTTTTTTTAATGCTTGACTGCATGCTGTATTATGTAACAAATCTTGCAACTCAATTTTCACCCACTTCTAATTGTCCTATCGGTTTGAGATTTTGCAAATTGCACTCTAAAATTTTGTTTCTAAATCGTTTTCTAAAATTGTTTTTTGTCAATAGGGAACGACCTAGAGAAAAAATGTTTGTTTCTTATTTATACTCTAATTCACACACAATTTATCAAAAGAAATTTATCCATTGTCCTTATTCTCGAGCTATTTTACTTGCTTTTAATAATCGTAACAAGTGTAGTGGAGAATCGACACTGCTTAGTGAACGCACTTGCGTGAATAAAAAATGTTCAGCAAAATTGCGTTCAACACGAACCTCGTTAAAAATGCACTCTAAAAAAAATCTCGAGCTTATATAAAATTCCTATCACTCCGCCAACACACCGCAAGTATTCCGGCACCCCTTTCAACTTCCCCAACTTAATCAAAGTTAAGAAACATTTCTAATTAAATAAAATTCATACTTGACACTTTGTGAAATTATAACAAATTCTCCTTCGGAACCCGACCGAAATAGTGATTGCGAGAGATTTATGGCCGGGGAGAAAAAAAGTCGACGAATACAACCTGATTTTAATATTTTATGGCCCGAGCGGATTTTTGCTATTCTGTTTACGTCGTTTTTAAGGAGAGAACAACGGCTCTCGGTTGATAAAGTACTTTCGAGAGGGAGAGAGAGAAAAAAACCTGAAGGGCTCTGTGTACACTCTCGTTACAGACAGTAGGGTTTAGATGAGATTTAGGAAGAAGAAAAATCTGAATGTCAATAGCGTACGCCCAGCAATTTCTAAATTATTCTTAACGGCGTCCTCCTGACGTCCCTTGAGTTTGTCCACCATAGTCATGTCATAAAATACGTTTGTGAGGAATACTTTGCATCAATACCTAATAGAATCAACAATAATAAAATCAACAATAATAACTGACATCTAGTGACAAAAAAAACTGGACTGTTTCTACGTCGAAGGTTCCAGTACCCACTCCAGGATCTAGTGACAAGTAGCAGTAGCACAGTGTTCTTTTAAACTCACAACAACCCTACATTATCGATACAAACAAGGGAATCACATGTTTTGAATAACAGGTCGAGGAATGTATTGTGCAATAAATATATCGAGCCATCCAAAAAAAGCAAAAACGTAATCAAAGTTGGCCTTGTAAAAAAAGACGTATTTCTGTTATTTTCTGTCTTAAATTTATAACCTTATTTAATTGTCAAAGCTGTTGCATTGTATGACATACATTAATTATTTTACAATTGTGACAGTCACTTGTCAAATGTTTGACATAACCGAAAAGCTACGACAATACCGCTATTTCTATCTCTCTCTCTCTTTTTTGGATTTCCCTTTCTTAAGTGTAAAACGGGTTACATAAATGGTACTATACGAGGTGTGTAAATTAAGTAATGAGACTGGCAACGTAGCGCCTGATCTAGCAATACTGCGGAGACGGGACTTGGAAGGGCGTTAGGTTAACATGTAATGCACCTTCAGTACAGTTTGAACTTGATAGATTCATTTGGTTATTCTTTGCGACTGTTTTCGTAAACCGGTTTTTTCTAGTCGTTTTAAAAATAAGTGACATTAATTTTGAGCAACGATGTGCCATTAGATTTTGCTTTAGACTTGGACACAGCGCATCGGATACTGTAGTCTAATTTGTGAAAATTTGTAGGTCTGACAACAAGGATCATTGAGTGATGCAGTAGATAATTCAGTAATAAAAATGGTCTCCTAATAGCAAATCCTTGTATGATTCTGTACCGGATAAAATATTTAAATAATCATAGATTAATCAAATAATCGGTCCAGTATAGGCCATTTAAATACTTGATGATAATTTTTGCAAATTGTTTAACTCGTAGGGTATATACATACATATGTATGTATATACACGGTCGTGACAAGAACTAAATATTACCAGGCTTCAATATTTTGTTACCAGAGCTAAAATAAAAAAGTTTTGTGTAAGAAATTTTATTAATATAATACGTTTTACAAACAAAAACAATAACCCTTTGAGACCGTTGGTTCATTGAACGTTGGCACATTTACTTAATTTACTAATTTAATAATTTACATAAAACTAAATAGTATTCACAACAAAAATCCTAAGTAATGATTAAAAAAAAAACTTCAATTGAAAGTTGAAATCAGTATCGTAAGTAAAGGAAACAACTAATAAATATGGATTTTTTTGCTTATAATTATGACATTTGGGACAATAAAGACAAAAATTAAAACATTTTTTTTTTGAAAAAAGTAAAAGAAAACACGCTTTTCATAAAACATTGATTTTGGCAGGTCAAATAAATTTTCAGTAATTTGTGAGTAGAACTTTTATCAGGGTTTGTCATTTTTTTTACCAGGACCAGGTCTCCCACCCCTTGGCTACGGCCCTGTACCTACACCTAGTTCTACGAGCTGCTTACAATCAAGTGCGCTATTTTGCATACCTTTCAGGCTTAGTGTCAGACTTTCTTTTCAACTGCTTATAATATTATGTAACTTATTATTTATTTTCTTATTGTATGTTGGCTTGAACCCCGAATATTGAGTACTTAGATTTAGACCGTATGTCTTCAAAGATAGGGTAGGCGAGAGTGGTGCAAGGTGATGAAAGGAGTAAGATAACGAACTTGTTTAATAAAAAAACATTTAAATATAGAGGCTTCAAAAAAAACGTCATCAAATTTGGCTATGAACAAGAGATAGAAATAGCGGTCATGTCGCAGCTTTTCGGTTATGTCAAACTTTTGACAAATGACTGCCACAATTGTAAAATAAATAATGGACGTAATGTGACAGCTTTAACAATTATCCCCCGCCCCCCCCCCCCCGGCCGGGGGGGGGGGGGGGGGGGGGGGGGGGGGGGGGGGGGGGGGGGGGGGGGGGGGGGGGGGGGGGGGGGGGGGGGGGGGGGGGGGGGGGGGGGGGGGGGGGGGGGGGGGGGGGGGGGGGGGGGGGGGGGGGGGGGGGGGGGGGGGGGGGGGGGGGGGGGGGCCCCCGGGGGGAAACCGGGGGTTATGGGGGGGGGGGGGGGGGGGGGGGGGGGGGGGGGGGGGGGGGGGGGGGGGGGGGGGGGGGGGGGGGGGGGGGGGGGGGGGGGGGGGGGGGGGGGGGGGGGGGGGGGGGGGGGGGGGGGGGAGTTGGTTTTCCCGCGGGGGCCCCGGGGGGGGGGGCCCCCCGGGGGGGGGGGGGGGGGGGGGGGGGGGGGGGGGGGGCGGGGGGGGGGGGGGGCGCGGGGGGGGGGGGGGGGGGGGGGGGGGGGGGGGGGGGGGGGGGGGGGGGGGGGGGGGGGGGGGGGGGGGGGGGGGGGGGGGGGGGGGGGGGGGGGGGGGGGGGGGGGGGGGGGGGGGGGGGGGGGGGGGGGGGGGGGGGGGGGGGGGGGGGGGGGGGGTTTTTTGGGGGGTTTTTCGTCAGACCGGGGGGGGGGGGGGGGGGGGGGGGGGGGGGGGGGGGGTTGGGGGGGGGGTGGGGGGGGGTTTTGGGGGGGGGGGGGGGGGGGCGGCCCGCCCCCCCCGGGGGGGGGGGGGGGCGGGGGGGGGGGGCGGGGGGGGGGGCACCGGGGGGGGAGGGGGCCGGGGGTTTTGGCGCCCCCCCTTTTTGGGGGGGGGGGGGGGGGGGGGGGGGGGGGGGGGCCAACGGGGGGGGGGAGGAAAGGGGGGCCAGGAAAACTTTGGGGGGCCCGCGGGGGGGGGGGGGGGGGGGGGGGTGGGGGGGGGGGGGGGGGGGGGGGGGGGGGGGGGGGGGGGGGCGCCACCTCTTCAAAACCCCCCCCCCCTTTCCCCCACTTTCTTTTTGTTTGTTGGGGGTGTGGGGTGTGTGGGGGGGGGGTTTTGTTTTGGTTTTTTTTTTTTGGGTGCCGGCCCCCCCCCCCCCCCCCCCCCCCCCCCCCCCCCCCCCCCCCCCCCCCCCCCCCCCCCCCCCCTCCTCCCTTTTTATTTAAAAAAAAAAAAAGGGAGCGGGGCGGGTCGCTTTTTTTCCCCCGGCCCCCCCCCCCCCGGGGGGGGGGGGGGGGGGGGGGGGGGGGGGGGGGGGGGGGGGGGGGGGGGGGGGGGGCCCGCGGGGGGCCGGGGGGGGGGGGGGGGGGCGGGGGGGGGGGGGGGGGGGGGGGGGGGGGGGGGGGGGCCCCCCCCCCCCCAAGGGGGGGGGGGGGGGGGGGGGGGGGGGGGGGGGGGGGGGGGGGGGGGGGGGGTTGGGGGGCCCGCGGGGGGGGGGGGGGGGGGGGGGGGGCGGGGGTGGGGGTTTTTACCCCTTTAAAAAAAAAAAAACTAAAAAAAAAAAACAAACAAAATCGAACAATTCTTTTTGGGAGGACCCGTTTTGGTCCCGGGTTATTTCTTAATTCTTTTTTTTTTTTTAAAAAAAAGGGGGGGGGGGGCCCCCCCCCCCCGTTTTTTTTGGCCGGCGGGGCGGGGGGGCGGGGGGGGGGGGGGGGGGCGGGGGGGGGGGGGGGGGCGCGGGGGGGCCGGGGGGGGGGGGGGGGGGGGGGGGGCCGCGGGGGCGGCGGCCCCCCCTACTCGTATAAGGTTATAATTTAAGAATATAATGTCTTTTTTTACTCGGCCAACTTGGATGACGTTTTTTTTTTGGATTACTCGATATTTATTCTCGTGAAGATATAAGTAATGCAATGTTTTTGAAGAAGAAAAGCTCTTAAATTCTAAAAAAAAGCACAATATTTTATGTCTAAGGTGTGACAAACTTTATTTGGATCCTTTTTCGAAGATTGAATTCAGGGCAAACTATACAACCTGGTGCAATTAATCTTGTAGAAGCTACGAGGGACTCGGTTGGTTCAAAGGTGATATTTGCCTCAAATCTTGCGCTATGGGGCCAGATGAACATGAAAATAACGAGAAATTCTTAACTGAAATTTTTACTATTCCAGTTATTTTATTTCGTAGTAGATATATTCATGTTTTACACCCTTATTTTTGTCTTTATAATGTATGGCATTTAATTAGCAGCAATGTTTTCCTTAAGTTCGTCAACTTGCCCCACTCTCTCCTACACTCAATGACTTTTAAACAATGACACGCATTTCGAGTTGCTGGTTCAAAATTTATTTGTTCAAAATGGTTCAAAATTTGTTTGACACTGTATATTTTTATATTTCTAATTTACAAATTATTTTGAATAAAGGAATGTAAGAAATGTCGAACCCCCAAAAGAAAATTTTGTTTAAAATTTTTTGACAAGTGTCTGTAATAATTGAGGAGCTTGTTGCAAGAACAAGGCAGCTCCATTTTCAACGCGTGGTTAGCTGCTTATAATTTCGATAAAAACTTTGTCGTTATTTACAAATCCTTGCAAGTGTCATCTGTCATAATTGTAAAATAAATAATGCCACATAATGTGACAGCCTTGACAATTCAAGGGTTTTAAACTTAAGATTAAGAAGAGATATTCGTCTTTTTTTACCTGGCCAAGTTTGATGACTTTTTTTTAAATGGCTCGTTATTTTAATTTAGAAAATCTAAAGAAACATCTAATTCTAAATTAGGGAAAAGGGTAATAAAAAAAGCTCTACCTAGTATTGTATATATATTTTATTCATCACATTGCAACGATCAACTTTGGTATATTTTCAGTTAATATCATATCCCATTAAATGTACAAGACGTATTAAATATTATCCATATAAACATATTTTTTTGATACATTTTACATCATATATATTTTACAGTAATTTACAGTTGTTTTATTATAAAATATATTTACACCTAAACAGAGAAAAAATGTAAATAAAGGCCTTATTGCTACCAGCCATGTTACGGATATATACGTTGATAGTTTTTTTTATCATCTGGCTACCATAAATGATTTTGTATACATCAGCTAATCCGAAACATATATTAATCACTAGAGTTCGTGCGAGCGCGGATTGTAACAGGACCGTAGTCAGTTGACGAATGAAAATGTTAATATGTTCACAGAAACTATGTTGCATCATAGTACATTATTAAATATTATTATTTATTACCAAGCGCGAACGTCACAGGGCCGACACTGTGCATGTCCTGCCCTTGACTCATTGGCCTTCACAGCTCACAGCTGACTTGCATTACGAAAACTGCGCTAGCAATTTTAGTTATTTATGGCACACTGTAACAGACAGTCGCCGGTATTGCATCTCGTTGATACGTTTCGTTTTTACGTATTCGCCGTGTGTTGTATTCGCCGTGTATTTAAATACACTTAATACACTTTATAAATATTAATAATCATTAGTTGAGGGGAGAAGTGAATAAAGTGAGATACCATGCCAAAGATGAAAAGAAATAGACGGGAAGTACGAGTATTCCAAAAGGGTTTGACAGTGATCCCGAGAGTTTTAGGGACATACGTATTCAAGAAAATGACCTTTTTGTACTGTGTGTGAACGCATTATAAATTCTTCAGATTAAACTAAAGTAACAAGACATCTGAAAATCCATGCCTCGTCCAGCGCCGACGACTCCGTATTTTTCTATGAACTTACAGAAGCCTTTGTTACAAGCAATATTCCATTAAACAAACTAGAGAACCCCAAGTTACGTTTTTAGAAAAATATAAGGGCCGAAAAATTCCTCATAAAAGTACGTTAAGACTTGCATATGTCGATCGGGTTTACAACAATGTAGTGACATCAATACGCGAAGGCATTGCGGACAATTTCGTGTATTTTATTATAGACGAAGCTACCGATGCTTGCGGGCGTTCAGTAGCTAATTTTTTAATTGGTGTGTTAAAAAGTGACACTGCTAGTGACAGCCGTAGCTTCGTAGCGTAGCTTCTAAGGTTCTGGATAAAACTAATGTTGTTATATAATAAACTGTGTTAATTATGTATGGAAACCTTGTCTCAACACTGACGTTTGTCGGGTAAGTGTTGCCATTGTTACGTGTTATCTTAATTTATATAGGTATTTTATCCTTGCATTAACCGTACTATCTGGTAAAAATAGTACTATGTTGCTACATAATTTATGTTAACATATTAATATTTTCATTCGTTAACTGACTACGGTCCTGTTACACTCAGCGCTCGCACGAACTCTATTAATCACAGTTCAAGAGCAATTTACATTTTAGCTCTTCATTTACTAATAACAAACGTAATGAACCTCGCCCCTTAATAAATACCTCATTTAATTGGCACTTTTTCGACTTTTTAATTACAAAATATCTTTATTTTTCACTAGACAAAAATATCATTAAACAATCAATTGTCAAGTACTATAATCTTACAAGATACATTATTTTGAGCAAATTGAAACTAAAGTTTTAACAATTATGTAATAAGTAACAGGGTCCGTTAAATTTTTTACACGCCCTGTATAGAACTAATAGATAATATTGGTACAATAAAAATAAAACAACTTAATTATATTATTTTTGGTCTGATATGACTATTGGTTATTAATAACTTAGATAATAAAATTTCAGACTTAGACCATTAAATTATACTAACCCCCTCCATCTTATCTTATATAAAAATATGGTAACGTAACAATTAAATAATTTGGTTTGTAAGTATATTTTAATCGGGTGGGGCAGAAGTGGGAGTACACACAACATAAAAGGTGTTTACTTATTGAAGGGTGCCAATTGAATTGAAGGTTTAGGCATTTTCGAATTAAAGTTTCAAAATTAATAAAAAATCTGGACATTAAAAGATTTAAGAATATAATAAATATTTTTAATAATTTCTCGTTATGACATCGTGGTACAAAATTGCAAAAAATAAAAAAAAATATTCGAGATTTTCATTTCAGTAGGCAATTTATGAAACAGCTTTTAATTAATCATGTCATATACAGGGTGTTCCTAAAAGGTATGTCATAAATTTAACAGCGTCTTCCTGGATCAAAATCCTTTCATATTTTCCATTTTTAATTCATTCGTTTTTTGGAATGGTGGGATGAGAATTCCACTATTTTTTAAAGCAAACTATGTTTTTTTAAAAAAGCAACCGCTGAAAATTTTTTACTTTCTCTGATTTTCCTGATTTGATAAGCTTTTTGTTTTCCGTAGCCACCTTTTTTTCGAAAAACTAAATAATAAAGCCAATAGCTATTAATTGTAATTTTCACGAAAACAGAATAAGATTTTTTTTAATTTTTTGAATTATCTTCAATATGGTGGAACTAGATTTAAGATATTTTGTTTGGCTTAAGATTATGACCCAAAAACGAAACAAGTTTCGCGTTAACTACCCTTCAGTTTTAAGTGAGACAGATAAGAATCTAGCTGGTTATTTGCATCCTAAGAATGAGGGTTTATGCCAAATTTGAAACGTTTATCTCTACACTAACGTTTATCTTTTACGTTTATCTCTATTCTATAAAAATGAATTAAAAATGGAAAGAAGGGATGTAGGTCCGCAGGGATGGTTAATCGTATATAGTTAAATTGTGTTAAATCGGCATTATTTTCATCCACGAAGACGCTGTTAAATTTATGACATAACTTTTAGGAACACCCTGTAGAACCCCCACATTCTGCGGTGAAAATTGACAGATGACAAAATGTACTACAATAATAACTTTTACAAGGGTATGTACATGTATCTCTTTATAACACTCTGTCTCTTTCTTGTTTAAGGACTCTGAGCAGCTGCTGAGGTCTGGTAGAAATGCTGTTCTACACAATTTAAGTCTATGAGTTTATTATGTCATAATGTCAACTATACCAAGATCCCAGATTAAAGAAGACGCATCATTAAATGTAAGTTGTGAACCATATTGAACACTAGAAATTAGACATAATTTTAAAACTATTAAAAAATTATTTCTGTACCAACTTTTTTCTTTTTGTAAAATATGCGTTTGATATTCATCCAAAGTTTTTGCAAACATTTTTTGCACGAAATATTACTTTTCTTTTGACGAGTATGTTGTATTCCATAATTTCAATGCGGCGTATCTGTTCAGACACTGACATCATTTCATATGTATGCGTACAGTCAACGAGGAAATTATTCAAATCTCCACTTTTTGAAGTATCTACTACAGTATTGACTTTGTTTTTTTCTAATAGGGTTTTCTTGTAAAATTCTGCGTCTAATAAGCGTTTTGGGTTTTTGAATTTTTTGGTGGTTTTGAATTTTTTATGTTTTTGGTTCAACTTTAGATTTTTTTTTATCTAGTAATTTTTTTTTTTTCAAAATGGCAGATATATATTTTGAAGTTTTCCCTTTAATATGAGTTCAAGAACATCGAAAAGGTTTTATTATTTTCGAAGTTAGTGACGGATTTTGGGCTTATTAGACGCAAAATTTTACAAGCTGTAATCCTATCAGAAGTAAAAAAACATAATATTGTAGCACAAAAATTATAAGAATTTAAGCAACCTTCAAAAAGTGGGGACATGAATATTTTCGTCGCTAACTGTATAATTAACCAAAATTTAATAATTAATACAAAATATTATTATATTTTATCTACAACAAAAATGCTGATCAAAATTAATTTTGTTATCTATATTAGTCTTATGACGTGTATATTGTTTATATAAACATTTTATTGTTAAAATTTTATTGATTTAAAAAGCAAGGGTAGTTTGGAACCAAATTTTAGGGTAGGCAAATTATAGGGAAAACATATAAAGGATAATAGTATTTACACGGTCTGGACTTTTCCTGAATTTGTAAATCTGAAACTGGTATCCTCTGACTTACCATTTTGCTTTCGAAATTAAAAAGATTCCGATTGTTAGACATTGAAATGGACATCTGTCCATTTTTTCTTTCTAACATTCTAATGTTCCGCAACTAAAAATAAAAAACAAAATCTATGTGAAAAAAAATATCAAATTAAGATATCAACATTTCATACTTAAATATATAAAAACCACGAAGCACACGTAAAAACATAGAGAATGAGAAACTCACAAAGCTGTACATTATATTACAGACATTATGTTACAATAATTACATAAGTCAACTCAGTAAAACCGCCGTCACTACGTGTTATCATCGGCGTCGGAGTTGGGGGTTCCCCTTTCTGTAGACAGTCCCTGATACCTCTGAGGACGATCTCCACTCTACGGTCCAGGGCGACCAGATGAGGCTCCCATAAGATGGGGGCGATCGGGTCATTGGCCATGCTCTGGCGCATGGCTTCGCTGAGCTTCATGGGCCCGTTGTGGAAGCTGAAACGACAAAATGGGCAAGCGTGAGACCTGTGCTGTCAGAAAAAAAAACTAATTTCATTAGATTTGTATTAAATTTTACTAGATCTAAGGTCCAACATCTTGGATTTTTCAAAAATGTCACAGCTTAGAAAGAACTAGACATCAGTAGCTATAAAATAAGCTAGATCTCAATTTGAAAAAAATTGAGTTTTTTTATTGTTCCAAATTTTTTAACAGGGGTTGTCTGATTTGAAAAAGAATGCGCTATAGGTATACAAAATTATATATCGTTGGACAAGAACGGAGGGTAATTTCACAAGTTTGTGTACTAACGTGAAGGTGCTACTAACTTATTTCGGAAAGAATATATGAAAAGAATATAGCACTGTAGTACATATGCAATTGTGGTGGGTGGATCTACGCGTTGTACAGTGGAATCAAATTATATGGAGTGACTCTTTCTTGTAGTCAAAAGAATGTCTGATCTTAGTGTTATGTTTTGCTTAAAATTTAGGAATTTAGCATTACCCTTACATGGCGGATAATGGAGGCCAGATCACTAAATTTTTCTTTTCTTTTTTCTTTTAATATTATGCTGATTTTGTTCATTTTTATGGTTGAAGGATTATGCTAATTTCTCCATTTGTTCCCCATACAACGACGCTGGAAATACTATAGCACTGTGGTATAGATGCAGTTGTGGAGAGAGAATCCACGCATTGTGCAGTGGAATCAAAGTACGTCGTGGCAAATTAAATAACCGAACTGATACTGCTACCAGCGCGCTGCGAGCGTGTTGCGACAAGTTTGAACAGAACTGTTTCTAGTGATACCTTCCCCACCTTGACACCTTCCCCGAGCTCGCTGGACAAGCCAATGGGTCGCTCAGTTTGGCTGTAGCAGTCGTTTGAATTAGTCTACGCACCACTGACGCCTCAAAAAAATGTCAAGTGTTGAGATGAAGCAACGGTTTAATCTCAAATTTCTTGTTAAACCGGGGAAAACTTTAACAGAAGCTTACGCAATGTTAAAAGAAGTGTACAAGAATGAACGTTTGAATGAGTCCCAGCCACAAGTTTTTGAATGGTTTAAACGGTTTAAAGAGGAACGTGAAACGACCGAAGACTAACTAATTGAGGGCTGTTCGCACCTCGGACAGCCCTCAACGTCAAAAAACGAACGAAAACATTGAAAAAATTGGTAAATTAATCCGCGAAGATCGTCGTCTCAGCATCCGAAGGCTTGCTGAAATAACAGGAATCGACAAAGAATGTGTTCGCCAGATGTTGCTTGAATCGTTCAACATGCGCAAAGTTTGCTCAAAAATGGTGCCAAAACTCACTCCCGAGCAAAAGGAATCAAGAATGAACATTTGCGCTGACATTCTAAACAACATTGACACTGATCCAGACTTTTTAGATACGATAGGGGACACATAGACACTGAAGGGGACAAGATTCGAAAGTGTGGAAGCGGTTAAAGCAAAAGCGACGGAGGTTCTGAACCAGTTGACAGAAGCGGACTTGCAGCACTGCTTTCAACAATGGAAAAGTCGTATGGAGCGGTGTGGGGATCGCCAAGGGGAGTACATCGAAGGCAAAAAAAGTTAGTAATAGCCACATCTCGTATATATGTGACTCTTGCTTGTAGTCAAAAGAATGTTGTTTGATCTTAGTGTTACGTTTTACTTAAAATTTAGGATTGGCTCTCATTACTCTTACATGACGGGTAATGAAGGCCAGAACGGAAATTTCCTTTCCTTTTTTCTTTTGATATTGTTGCCAGTTTAATTCATTTTTATGGTTAGAAATAAAAAGTAAACACTGTATAATTCACGGTAACATAAAAAATATTTGAAAAATAATTGTTTTATTTGTTCATTTTAGGGCTGTCTTCTTAACTTGCTGTGATCTCCCCCGTTCTCCTACAAAGTGTCTCAAAAACACAGATTAATAATCCCGAGACCAAATTCAGATTCCTTGGAAAATTTTGCATCACTTTAGCGTTTGAATTTTTTTCTAGCTCATAAATAACCCAAACATCAGCAGTGAATTTGGCACACTCTGTATGTGATAAATAGTTTCATTGCATTCTTGTGTTGAGTTATTCTTTCACAAGATTAAATTTATGAATGCTTTCAGCTTTAATGAAATTTCAGTTCAGATTTAATGAAAAAAAAAAAATTGGAGCCCGATTGAAGTGATGTTTCCCAAGGCGGCGGCTTCTTCTAATTAAAACGAAGCTAATTACATCGATGCTGTTTGTTTTGTTTGAAATAAAAATTACGATTTTCGCCGTCCTAGAGCGGCGCCTTGGCGGGCTTTGTGCGTCCGTTGCGGCGGCTTCACGTGCAAAAGCCCGCGGCAAAGGGAATCGTTAATTACATCAAAGTCCACACGACGAACAAATATTTCCTGCGTGCCCGCAGTCAAAGCGAGGATTATTGAGGGGCTTCGCGAGCGCGTTGCCAGAAGTTGAAACCTTTTTCGTACTTTGTAATTTCGTTTGGATCAGACGCCGCCTCAAATGAGGCGGACAATCCCGGATTACCCGGGTTCTTTCCAGTTATTGCGGCGGGAGCTGCCCAAATACTCAATAATGCAAGTTAATTTGTTCGCGTTACGATTTCCGGTCCCCTCCTTTTCGCCCCTTTATCGTGCCCAAAACGAACTATCAAATTGGACGTACCGATGCCGTCGCGTTGCACAGTGGGCGATTTCAGCAAACTAACTGAACAAAAATCTTAAGATGCTTATATGGAGCAAATATACCTATAACTACCAGTATATGTTGTTTATGAGCTATTGGCTCTAGTAAAACATGTCATTGACCGTTTCGGCTCGCAGCAAGCCTCATCATAGAGTTATTCACTAGCCGGAGGCAAACGTTTTGTAGCTTAAATTAAAATTAGTAGTTAGTACTACACCTTAATAGTACTGTAGTATTAGTTATTATAGTCAATCACTATCGTCAGAACTCATTATATCTTCTACACTTTGTGGGTTTATTAGTTACTGGTGGACGATATCCTAGAATTTTGTCATAGTAAATCTTTGAATCAGAAGTTAAGGCCGTTTTCTGAAAACCATACATTTGTATAGGGACAATCGACGTCAGTAACAAATCGGCATCATTTACAGATTGAGCACTGGCTTCTGTAAACCGTTTTATTATATTGGCTTATATTGGCTTTGACCTGAACTCCCGTCAAGTCCCCATTTGTAAATGCATTTGATACTGATTAGGGATAAATCATAAGCACACTGCGTCAATACTTCTTTTTGTACCTTTGCAATTCTTTATACGGTGCAGTCCAAAAGATCTTGAATGCGTACTTCTGCAGATGACTCCGTAATTGTAATAGATGATTTTTGTGGATAGCACTCCTCTTTTGCTTTCTTAATGGCCTCATATGAAGGATACATGTCGATACCTTTATCCCTTGATCGTTTTTGCAAGAGGATGTACTGGTTTTTTTGTTAATTTTAAATCTATCAATATCGCCAAAGCTTCTTCAGGGGTAAAGACGGAGGTTCTCTTCTCTGAAGAGGTGTTATATGCCTTCCTGATTTTAGCAGAACGAGTCGGTGTTGTATATGTCACTTGTTTCACAATTTCCGCAGCATGTCGTTTGCCTGAAGATCTTAAACTTAAGCGACTTGCGTATGATAACTCGGAAGTCGAATGCGATTGCGGTAACTACTGAACCCTCCTTTTTTTAGTTTTTGCGCCAGCAAGTTCGAAAGACTTAGACGGACGACCACGACTACTACCTGCATTGGATTCTTGAGAATCTTGTGTTTCCATAGTAATAAACACAGTCTGAAGCCAGGCCGGGTGATCTGAATATAAGGTTTTTGAATTTCGCTGGCATGACATCAACTTTTTTTGTAAATCAAAAGAAAAAGTAAGAAGACGTGCTGAAATCCTTCGTTGTTCTTCTACGTTATTTATCTGTAATTTCGTCGTAATATATTCTTCCAACATTGTCAAAGATCGTCGCGTCATAAGTTTTATTGGACCATCTTTCCTCAAAACTTCAAAAAGTTCTTTACGTGTGATCTCTGTAACAGCGATGTAATATCAAAATCCGCAAATTTCACAAAAAATCATACAAGGCATGAAACTGTTTTACTTTACTAACAAATAAGCTCAAAAGAAGTTTTTTAATTTCAACCTCTTTGTTAAACGTAAAAATTAAGGAAATTAGGGAAAAAACTAATAAATATTATACATTTTATGGAATCAAAATAGACATACCAAGTCGACTAGTTGCCATCGTCAAATTGCTTTAAACAAAAACAAAATTGTTGCAATACACTTTAACCACTTCCAACGCACTTGCGCTGTCGCCAGATAGATGCAAACTAATCGCTTAGAATACGGATATCAACCTTTGCTTCTAAGAAGGGACAAGGGTTCTCGCAGATATAAAATGCATTTACGGGATCTAATAAATAATTAGAGGATTGTAACAATTAGAGAGCAAAAATTGTGTTTAAAAGACACAACTGCATTTTTTTGTACTGTCATCATTGACAGCAGCATTCATAGCAATGCTATTATAGCTATGAATCAAGAAATCGGTATCTGTATCCCAGATGAAATACGTTAATAACACCGCCACACAAAAAGAGTGGCAATTATAATAACCCCGTACCCTTAATTCCAGTACTCCAGTAGCCCAGGGGCCTGTATAAATGAAACTAGAAACAACGCATCTCGGGGGGTTCGTAGCACTAAGAACAATCATCAGATTCAATAACCCCATAAGCCCACAACCTCATACCCTTATGAATCCAATAACCCAATAACGTGGTAGCTGCCTACATCTCGACCAAATTCACTTCAACCGTGAGATGCGCAGACGACAGATCTGTATGCCCTGATTTTTTCACCCTCTTCACTTCAGTAACTTGTTACTTAGTATGTACTTCCGATGTTGACGATGTTGACACACCACCACTGTATTCGAAGACTGAGCTCTCTGTGTCTGAGCCACTGCCACCTCAAACACAATAACCCTATAGCCTGAAGATCTGTGAGCCAAGGTTCTCAAATCCAATAAACTTTAACCCCATTTCTTCAAACTTAGGGACTTGGTTTGTTCTCCATAACCTTGGTGATCAAATAACAAATCACCACAGAACAGAAATCCATTTCCGTTGAATATATAATCACTTAAGACTGGATTCAAGCACTGCCGGCTCTATAACTGTTCAACCCTGTCTTCTTCAACCCAATAACTTGATACCTAGTCCGAGGGATTTGTAAATCCGAGAATTGAAACCATGTATCTTATGAGCAAATAACCTTATTTATAATCGCATCAAGGTATTTATAATCGAACGTTTTCAGAGTAATATTTGTGAAATGAGGGTTTATTGAATTTGGCAACCTTTCCTCACAGATTTTCAGGCTCTGGGGTTATTGCACGTAAACTGAACATAGTAGCCAGAAAAGAAGAGGAACAGGAAGTAATACCTATCTCCCTTGATTGTATACGATGATTATCAATTCAAACTTATAAATGACAAAATTGATAATTTTAAATCATTTTTTGAGATTAGCGACGACCTATGAATGAAATTAAGGCATATTCGTTTTAGCGACCAAAACAGGATTGCAACCATTTATAACTTAGTTCCTCTGTTTTAGTTTCTTGTATTGTCCACTATGGACAGGGTAAGTGTAGGCTAACTGTAATTTCTTTTTTGTTCGTACTGTTTGCTTGCTTGCACTTCATATTTGACAGTAATTTAAGTTGCTCGGATTCTCAATTAAAAAAATCTTTTGCAAAACTTCAACATGCTTACGGAGACAGTGTTTTTTGAAGAGCCCAGGTTTTTCAGTGGTTTAAGGCATTCTTAGAAAGAAGAGAGTCGAATGAAGATGAACCACGCAGCGGAAGGCCTTCATCTTCAAGAACCGATGAAAATGTCGTTGGAATACGGGTTCTTGTGCGTTCAGATCATCAGTTGACGACAAGAATGATCGGGGACGAGTTAAATTTGAATCACACCACTGTTCATCAGATTTTGACCGACGAATTTTGGATGAGAAAAGTCTGCGCAAAAAATGGTTCTAAAAAAACCTTTCGTAGGAACAAAAGGACATCAGGAGAGAAAGGTGTGTTGACTTTTTAGAATCGATTGAAAATGATCCCCATTTTATGGAACGTGTCATTACTGGTGATGAGACTTGGGTGTTTGAGTACGACCCGGAAACCAAGCGCCAAAGCATGAAATGGCATATTTCAAGCTCTCTAAGACCCAAAAAAGCAAGAATCAGCAAGTCGAAGATTAAATGCATGCTAATTTACTTTTTTGATAGCCAGGGAATTGTCCACAAAGAGTTTGTACCTCCAGGCCAAACAGTAAATCAACACTTTTACAGAGAGGTTCTTGAAAAACTTCGAAAAAGTGTCATGCATATAGGACCAAACATCAAGAACAACTGGATGTTGCATCACGACAATGCGCCATGTCACAAAGACATTTCAGTAAAAGAGTTTTTAGCCAGTAAAAAACATTCATGTGGTTCCTCAACTTCCTTATTCGCGTGACTTGAGTCCTTGTGACTTTTTTCTCTTCCCGAAATTGAAAAATCACCACAAGGGACGTCATTTTGGGACCATAGAAAACATTCAAACGGCTGTAACCGACCAGCTGATGGATATCCCAGTGTGTGAGTTCCAGCAATGCTATGAGGGATTGAAAGAAAAATTGAAGGAGACAATACTGAATTGTAATTGTATTCGAATAATAAAAAAATTAAAAAAATCATCATAATAATTTACACACCTCGTAATCGATTATCGAGTTTCTTGGTTACCATTCACATATATTCAGAATCGAGGAAAGTTATTCCGAGGAATAATACGAGTAGGTATAATGGCAAAAGTGTGAATGTCTCCTCTGATCGCCTTATCGAAAAGAATAATATTGTGTAGGGGGGTGCAGTAGCGAGGATGGGCGAGGCCCTTGTAGGTCCTTAAGCTTTTTTCTTTTTCCCAACTGTGGAAATACCTAAGACTGACAAATCGAGAGCAAACTCACAGCGAAAACATAATACCCATAGAGACGTAAGCTCCCCCCTTTGTTGCGGTATCGAATTTACTTAATAGGAGTTTATAGCTTATTCTTTGCAGGTGAATAAACAAAACCATTTCTGATATGCTCACAATTTTCGTATGCTGGGTCGTATTTGTTCGGGGAGTCGAGCTAGATATTTAGGCGTTATAAAATATTATACAGGGTGGCTGCGAAATTAATGCCCACAATCCTTCTTTATTTTTAAGTGGTAAAACTCAAAATTTTGATTCAGCATGTTCTCTGAATGACAAATTTATATGAAATGAATTTAAAAAGCTTTAAATAATTATTAAAAAACAAAATACCGAAAAACTTTATTTAGAAAAGTCGTCCAGATTTTTTTTTTTTGTAAAAAAACTGTGCCAAAGAAAAGTGATTATGATGTGTTTTTTTGAAGTTTATACAGTGTCAACCAAAAAGCCTGCACCATATGGGATTTTTTTAAATATCCATTATATTCTTGGCCATTGATCGTTGTCGAAATTTCAACCAAAAAAGAACCAAATAAATTAGTTCTATCAAATTAGCATCTGTCAGCTAAACATAAAAAAAAATTTAGCCACTGTATATGTGATAAAAACTAGGAGTTTAATTACATACATTTCTACTACTTAAATGTACTAATCTAGAAGTTTGTAGAGCCACCTGAGTAGGTAAAATTAATTTATCAATATGTTTTGTTAATATACATTTTATTAATACTTATTGAGGGTTCTGTTCACAATTCTATATTTTAGGCGAAAAAGTCTTTTGCAGCTATGTTCTATGTACTTCGGAAGGTTTTTAATTATTTCGTACATAATTTAGTTTAAAATAACTTTTAGCAGCAATTATCCTCAAAATTCCCAATATAAATGTAAATACCCTTATAATTGCATACCAAGGCGAGTGTTTACACAAATCGGACGCGATGTAGTTAAAGATATTCAAATTTTAACAAGAAACATTAATTTAAAAATGGCGTGTACATAATGAATGAGAATATTTCATATTAATGAAATAAAAGAAGTTGTATATACGGCAATAATCTACAACGTCGACGGGTAAATTATTATTTGTGTCGCAGGTAAAATTGATGACATGGTGTATGGGGCATAATGACCCAAAGGCTAATAATAAAGACCCAAATAATTAGACCATTCGAAAATGACGTGCCACATTTAATAGAGATATTTGTCAAAATAAGAAATGAAAGATTTTTAATTGGTTTACTTTACTCGCAAGCAAAAAGTACATAATAGTGAATAAACAGTAAAAAAATTCGTTACATTAAAATAAAAAACAAATCATTATAAATGCAGCAGATGTTCAAAATGCATGCCTCTGGCAAGCATCTTGGCAGCATCCTAGACGTTAATAGAAATGTCTTCTAACGTTAGTTAACATCCGCGGGGTAATCGACCTAATTGCAAGTGTTATTCTTCTTTTAAGTCAGCTAAATCGTCGGCTTTGGTTTTGTAGATCATACTGTTTACATATCCTCATAGGAAGAAGTCTAACGGCGTGAGATCAGGTGATCGTGCAGGCCATTCTACAGAACCATGTCTCCCTATCGTCTTCCGCGAGCTCATTAGTTGGTACCGGTTTATATCGGTGCATCTGATTTTCTGTCAGTACGCGGAGAATCGAGGAACGGCTAATATTTAATGCTGAAGCTGTTTGACAACTCGACGTATGTGGATTTTCTTCAAGCATAAGCATCACATCCAATTTCTGATCATCACTGAGTTTATTGGGAGGATTTTTCATTAGCTGCCGTACATGTCAACGTTCCCGAAACTGCTGCTCTATTTTACTTACGGTACCATGAGATATCGGCGGCAACTCCGGATATTTTTCTTGAAATAGGCGAACAAGTTCGGCCTGTGTTCGTGTTCTGTCTCCGTAACGAATGATCTGCAGAATCGTTATCTTATGCATTTCTGTTAGGTAAACCATCTCTCTGAATTGCAACACGAAAACTAAAGCAAAAAGTTTAACACTGATAACTGTTAACTACTGTTACAATGACAAGCACGTTTCTAGGTAATTTCACTAAAGCTGATAATGGCCAACTTCTTAAATTTCAGGGTTTGTTTTTTTGTCAAGCAAAAAATTGTACGTATTTATTAGTAAGTTTTTATCTTAGAGTAGGGAATGTCGGCAATTATAGACATTTATTTTTTGTTATTATTAACATTTCAGAACCTAAAATTGACAAATAGTGTACTTATAAAGTTTTATTTCAATGTAACGAATTTCTTACGATGGAGAAACTAATCTTTTGTTCTTGTTAAGTCGCAAAAAAATTAAAACCATAGCAGCTTTGAATGGAATGACCTTTCAAATAATATCTTTCAAATACTCACAAGCCCTTCTTCCAAATTTTAGGGGGTGTGTTGCTTTCCCCTGAAGGTGGTTGAATTTAGGGATGACATTTTTACGTCGCAAGATGTCATTTTGGAATTAGAAATTGACGTGTCTCAGAATTTTCTAAAAAAATGCATGATAATGGAGCTACTGAATTTATTCCATTTGGCTGTTCCTCACTGTATTGTTAGATTTACCTATGTTAAAAGTACAACAATTATTTTAACTCTCAAACAAAAAAAAAATCCAAGAAAAAATATGGCACTCATAATAATCCAGCTGTTCAACTATTATTCAATTCACCTGATATTCAAGAATACGTACAGGGTAATATAGTATTTAATTAAATTGGAATTTGTCCTTTAATTTTTGTCGATGATAATATAACCATAACTTTATATTACTCTATTCTTTTAATTCTTATTTATTTTTTTCTAGTTTTTTTCTGTCTTGTCTTGCATTTTCTGTTCGAAAATTTGAAAGTCCAGTATTTAAAATGGTAGATGAAACTTATAAAGAGCTACGATACTATTAAATACAATTTTCTGGTAGAGCTGTACCAGAATGTACTAATATGAAGTACCCTCGTGCTTCCTTTTTTTTTTAATTAAACCCTTATAAGCCATCGGCCATCCTAATGTTTCAAAAAAGGTAACGACGTTGCTTAAGGTGTATGTTCACTCAGTATGGATTCTCTTGTTGATGAAGAGCGAGCAGTCGCAGACCTTAAAAGCTCCCTAGCAAATTGGAAGCTGCTTGTTTCATCACATAGTTCATCAAATTTCCGGATAGTTGTCTTCTTCATTTTCTAGAACCGTGGGAGAGCGGATTTTAGGTGTCAGCACTTAGGCCCCATTGGGCCTCTTGTGCTTCTTTGTTTTTGAATCTAACCCTGATAAGCCGTCGGCCACCTTAATGTTTTAAAAAAGGTAACGACGTTGCATAAGGTGATCCCCCTTATTTTGGCGAAATATGGCCCACGTTCACTCAGTATGGATTCTCTTGTTGATGCTTGTTTCATCACATAGTTTATCAAATTTCTGACAGCTGTCTTCTTTAATTTCCAGAACCGTAGAAGAGAGGTTTTAGGTGTCAGCACTTCGGCCCCATTGGACCCCTTGTGCTTCCTTGTTTTTGAATGAAACCCTTATACATAAGTCGTCGGCCATCCTAATGTTTTAAAAAGGTAACGACGTTGCTTAAGGTGATCCCTCTTATTTTGGCCAAGGATGGCCAACGTTTACTTAGTGTGGATTCCCTTGTTGATTCAAAGTCGCTATCGCTTCCAGTTCAGCTATTTCCTCGTAACTGCGGAAGACAAGGAAGTAGATCAACTGGACAAACCACACGTTCCAGCCTACCTTAAGTATGTTTCAATAGCATATCAACCCCCGTCGTTAAGGGGTTAAGGGCAGTCAGAGGCACGAAAAAAAACAAGTATTTTTAATTTATTTTTTTTATCAGGAATTTTATTTATTTTATAAAAGTAACAATACAACATCATTATGTCATGTTTCAATTTGATTTCACCCAACTTTGAAAAGAAAATATTAATCATATAAAAAGTTATCGTTATATGTATCGGCCTCTGTTCCACAAGTAGTCCTTTGCAGTGATCATAACTTCTCAATGGTTCACTTGATATCATTCAAATAAAAAAAATAGTATTTTAATCTAGTGCCTGATCGAAGCTTTTTTTTGTTTTTTTGAAAATAAACAAAATGGCGGCCGCAGACAAGTTACTTTCGAATCTTCAGAAAAAAAGCAACAGTAAATTGTTTATAAAAAAATCGGAGTTTTGAAAAAAAAAATTCTTCGATCAGGCACTAGTTTAATATGTTTTAAAAAAGTTGTATAAATCTCTTTCAAATCCACCGAGCGGTTTTTAAATGACAGTGGTCACCGACCTTAAAAACATAGTTTTGAGAAAAACGTGTTTCAAGTTTTACACTCGATTTAGTATAGAAAGAGGAATCTTTTAATTACTTACACCGAGTCATCTATTCCTGGGCCATATAATAGTTCTTCAGCCGATGTAGAAGCTATTGACTGCTCACTGCAACTACCACAGGCATACTGACGACAAACGAATAACTTTCAGCACTGACTATCAGCTATCTGCTCTTGAGCGTCAGAGAGCCCGGCGTTCATTGTTGAATAACTCTAAAAGTCTTCGTCGGATTGTCTTGAAATTTTCAGAGAATATTTTCAAGATATTATACTTTGAGAAAAAAATAATCGTTTTTTTTTTATTCTGACTGCCCATAACCACTTAAGTCTCTTTTTTTCCCTTTATGCTCCGTTTAGGAAATTTCGAATCCGTCCAAATTGTCGAACACAGCGCAAATAGAAGGAATTTTAATATCGAGGAATGCAGCGATTTATTATCGCCGCCGTGTGGAAAAAGAAAAACATAATAGAACCTCTTTGACCGAATCCAATATTCCGGCTTCTTCCGTCGAGGTAGCAGCGTCGTCATCGCATAATACTGGTTGTCGTCTCGGCCGTATGAATTTTTATTCCGTCGTCATGTCTCGCCATTTTTCAGCGGCGTAATAACGCAAAATAAATACAAATAGCACGTCACGCCGGCAGACTAACGGTAAACAAAATGAAATATTCCCCGGTGCCCTTGCTGGGGTGGCGGAAAATTGACTTTTTGTGCCGTGCGTACGGATGTTTGTTCGGCGCCTTGCAGCGGGGAAGGCTCGTTGGAAGGAATTATGCATCTTTTAGGCCTCCGCGTCGGATGATGATCGGCCTGGGGGCGTCTACATCCGCGTCTGCAGTTGCATTTTAACAGCGGCAGTGGCGGGGGCTGCAAACGATGCGGTATACTGTATTAATAACACTGTACCCTCTTCGAATTATTGTGTTTATTTATTTTCTTATTAAGACCACATAATGTTCTTTTTCTGCCATGTCCCATTGTTCAAGTACAGTCGACAGCAAAAAAAGAAACTGATGAAAGTGATGGTAATGTATCGATAATACAGGGTTTGTCCGGAAAGTAATGTCAGTGAGCTTTGAAAAATCGTTTTTATTGGTTCTATGTGTTCAAATCTTTAGAAACTTTCAAAATACATTCCTCCTGCGTCTATGCATCGGTTCCAGCGGGTCTTCACGCATCAAAAGCCGCACGGTAGTCGTTTTCCGGAATCGCCTTTAAAGCGTCGGTGCAAGCCTTCTGAATGTTTTTCACCGACCCAAAATACTGTCCTTTCATTGGGGTTGTGATGCGCGGAAACAGAAAAAAAGTCTGGGGGGGGGATATCGGGGCTGTAGGGAGGCTGGGGAACAACGGTGATGCCTGCCTTGACGAGGTAATCGGCCACGAGGAAGCAGTTGTGCGAAGGCGCATTGTCGTGGTGAAGCTTCCAGGATTTTGAGATGTCTGGGCGGACGCGATTCACCCTGCGTTTCAGCCGCTTCAGCACCTCGACGTAAAACTTTCCGGTTACGGTTATCCCCTGCGGAACGAACTCATGATGGACCAATCCCCGGCAATCAAAAAGACAATCAGCATTGTCTTGACTTTGACCTGGACATCCTGGCCTTCTTGGGGCGAGGGAGTTCGACGTGTGCCATTCCGCACTTTGCCTCTTCGTCTCCGGATCGTATTCAAAGACCCAACTTTCGTCCCCGGTAATGACGTCATCAAGGAAAGCGGGGTTGTCTTCGCAGGTGTCCAAAAGTTCTTGGCAGGTTTCGACGCGCCTCGCTTTTTGATCGTCCGTTAGCACTTTTGGCACGAGCTTCGCGCACACCTTCCTCATTCCTAAAGACTCCGACACAATTTCGTGAACAATGGTTTTCGTAATGTCTAATGTTTCGGAAATTAAACGGACACTTAGACGAAGGTCAGTGTTCAACAAGTCACGCACACGTTTCACATTGTCGTCGGAACTGGAGGTTGATGGCCGTCCAGCGCGGTTCTCGTCGTTGACATCTTCCCGACCTTCTGCGAAGGCCTTGTGCCACCGGAAAATTTGCCTCTCCGAAAGACAATTGACGCCGAAAGCCTTCTTCAACATTGGAATGGTTTCCGCAGCACTCTTCTCCAGTTTCACACAAAACTTGATCGTCATCCGTTGCTCAAGCGAACGTTACATTTTTTCTTGCACCAGGTCACTGTAACGACTCTCAAGGAACGAGTGCTGCGACCGCTACAACGACCGGTAGCCAACTGATGCTTGTTGGATCTTGTTGCCAGATCCCCCCACCACAACCCCAGCACGTAAAGCGCGGGCTGGCGCGTACAGTCTCGGGAAAAAAATATTCACTGACATTACTTTCCGGACAAACCCTGTATCTTTTTTCAATTTGTTGTTTAAAGAATTCCTAAAGAGTTAAAAACATTATTTTTAGAAATAGTAGAAATTTTAAATTAAAATAAAAAATCAACTGATTTGATTGATTTTTCTGCGATTTTTGTGGGCAGAAGAATCTGCCGTCTTTAAACGACCTTGACACCGTTGCCCAAGCCTCGTCTCATCCCGGTGGAACATAAAAAAAATAGATCCATAGCGACATTCTGTATCTCGTCTCTTTGTAGGTGTGTAACAAACTAGTGGTTCCCTAAAACGTTTATCTACCTTTTACTTGATAAAAATCCATTCTCATTTCCGTGTATCAAAAACAATAGTTAGAATTTCATATCTATTTTTTTAAAAACCCTGGCAATTGTTTCCTTACAGAAATTACATAATGATATGGTTTTAATATACACATAATTCAATTGGCTTGTTTCTCAAACTTATTACCCTTCAATCTACGAGTACCTCCAACACTTAGGCTCAAATCATAGCATATTCAATGCATTTGGGTGTCACCTGTGAGGACTACCGACCGGCATTGTTCTTCTGGATTATCACTAGCATAAATAAAACTCAAGAAGAAAGTCAGGTCGGTAGGACAAATCCACGAATACGGAAACACTGCGTAACCCAAACGGAGCAGTGAAACGTACTGACCAAGTAATGAGATTGGTCGAGTCACAACGGTCCCTCAAGCTCCCCCCTATTTATTAATTGATAAAACCGTGTCTGTTGTAAAGTGTTACAGTAATCGGCCAAGATTTGAAGGCGTGGCTTAAAAATATTGACTTAGGGAAGTGATTGTTCATCAATCTTACAAAAGTGACCATATATCGAGAACATTTCATTCATATTCTTTTTTTATCACATGACCAGTGAGGACCTGGTCTGTAACCCCCTCTCGGCTGGGCGTTGCCCTTTGACGCTGTATAATCTGTTAACATCTAGAAGCCGATTTAATGTCTGTAACATTTTGCAAACTACAATTGAAAATCCTGGAGTGGGTACTGGAACCTTCGGCGTAGAAACAAAAAACTGGACGTTTTCCACGAAACACCGAACTACTACACTTTTCTCGACGCGCGTTTCGCCAACCAAGTTGGCATCTTCAGGAGAAGATTTAAACTAATCTAAAGTTTGAATCTTCTCCTGAAGATCGTCGTTTTTTTTTACAATTGAAAAGTCGGAAGATATCATAAATGTTTACAAAAAACTGCTTTTAAATTTGTAGCAAATGAATCATAAAATATTGTTTTCATAATTTTTAAAATGTGCATGACAATTCAAGTAAATAGTTTACATATAATGTGAATTAAGTCATAAAAGTGTAACAGTAATACGAGGTGTAGCTATTAAATAACCGAACTGATGCTGCCACCAGCGCGCGAAGTTTGAACAGAACTGTATTTGGTAATACTTTTCCCACGTATCAGTCGTTTGAATTAGTCTAGGCACGAGTGACGCGTCGAAAAAATGTTAAGTGTTCAGATGGAGCAATGGGTTAATCTCACGTTTCTTGTTAAACTGGGGAAAACTTTTACAAAAGCTGATGCAATGTTAAAAAGAAGTGTACGGGAATGAATGTTTATCCCGCACACAAGTTTTTGAATGGTTTAAACGGTTTAAAGGGGGGATGTGAAACGACCGAAGACGATCCGCGCCCCGGACGTCCCTTAACGTCAAAAACGATCGAAATCATTGAAAAAACTGGTAAATTAATCCGCGAAGATCGTCGTCTAAGCATCTGAGGGCTTGCTGAAATAACAGGAATCGACAAAGAATGTGTTCGCCAGATTTTGCAGGAATCGTTCAACATGCGCAAAGTTTGCGCAAAAATGGTGCCAAAACTCCTCACTCCCGAGCAAAAGGAATCAAGAATGAACATTTGCGCTGACATTCTAAACAACATTGATACTGATCCAGGCTTGTTAGACATGGTGATCACTTGGATTCGAAAGTGTGGAAGCGGTCAAAACAAAAGCGATGGAGGTTCTGAACCAGCGGACACAAGCGGACCTCCAACACTGCTTTCAACAATGGAAAAGTCGTATGGAACGGTGTAGAGATCGCCAAAAGGAGTACATTGGCCAAAGGCGAAAAAGTTGCTACTGAAATTGGTAACGAATAAAAGCCCCACTCTCTCCTAGTGACGGAGAGAGGAAGCGCCTGATACAGCTCCGTCGCCCCGTCTATTCGCCGCTGGCCACCGACGGTACTTTTAACGCTGTAAATTTATATGGAAAGGGTGCGCTCAGTGAAGAGCACCGATTTAATGCAGCCCATTTAGAAATATGGCCCCAAATTGGATTACCGGGTCTCCAAACCTCGGATAATGTACACCTACTCCGCTCGTAACTTATTTACGATTTCTTTGAGGCTAGGCTGGATTTTACAAGTTTATTATTTTGTAGACGTAAAGGGTCGTTAAGAGGGACTCGTTTTATTTATTTATTAGTACGTTTTTCAAATACGTGTGGGTAATATATCGAGGGTTTTGTGGAAAAGGGCGTATTGGCCATTTTTTGGGCTTTGGGTGTTTGCCCAAAATACGAGGTATGTAAATTAAGTAACGAGACTAATTTTTTAAATTTTTTTTATTCGAATAGAATTATAATAACTCTTTTTGGACTTTGTGGACAATTCCCTGGCTATCAAAGAAACACATCGGCATGCATTTGATCTTCGACTTACTCGCTCTTGCTTTCTTGGGTCTTGGAGAGCTTGAAGTATGCCATTCCATCCCTTAGCGTTTGGTTTCCGGGTCATACTCAAACACCGAAGTCTCATCACCAGTAATAACATTTTCCATAGAATGGGGATCATTTTCAATCGATTCCAAAAAGTCAAGACACATTTCTCTCCTGATGTCCTTTTGTTCATGTAAAAAGGTTTTTTGGAACCATTTTTGCGCTTTGACTTTTTTCATCCCCAATTCGTAAGTCAAAATCTTATGAATCGTGGTGTGATTTAAATTTAACTCTTTCCCAATCATTCTTGTCGTCAACCGACGATCAGAACGCACAAGATCCCGTATTCTATCCACATTTTCATCGGTTCTTGAAGATGAAGGCCTTCCGCTGCGCGGTTCATCTTCAATCGACTCTATTCCTTCTGAGAATGTCTTAAACCACTTTAAAACCTGGGCTCTTGAAAAAACACTGTCTCCGTAGGCGTGTTAAAGTTTTGCAAAAGTATTCGTCGCGCTGTATCCAAGTCTGAACCAAAACCTGATAGCACACCGTTGCTCAAAATTAATGCCACTCATTTTTAAAATGCACTAATAAAAAACGGTTTACGAAAACTGTCACACAGAACAAACAAATGACTCTAATAAGTTCAAACTTGTACTGCAGGTGCATTACATGTTAGCCTACCGCCCTTCCAAGTCCCGTCTCCCCAGTGTTGCTAGATCGGGTGCTACGATGCCAGTCTCATTACTTAATTTACACACCTGGTATGCTTGTTATAGTAAAAGGGTGTAATCATAATCTGTCCACATTCATAATGTTTACTGTCTACATGATGCGTAAAAGTCAAACGTTTGCTGTCTTACGTCACAGACTTTACGTCACATATTTACATCCACATATGAACTTCATGTTTACTGAATGAAATTCATGTTTACATGACAGCCGTTCAAGGTTAAAACCACGTTTGTTCGAAGTCCGTTTATGACTACATAATAAAAGTTATAGATTAAAGTAACAAGCCATTCAAAAAAAATACGTATTTGTATTCTTAATCTTAAATTTATAACATTATTTAATTGTCAAGGCTGTCATATTATATGACAGCCATTATTTGTTTTACAATTGTGGCAGCCATTTATCAAGAGTTTGACAACAAAAGTTTCGCTCCGAGCTTCGACATAACCGCGATTTTTATCTCTCTCGTACATAGCCAGATTTGATGACGTTTTTTCGTGGATGGAATTATAATAATTATTATAATCCTTAATTATAATTACAGTCAAGTTAAGTATAATTACAATTATAATTGTTTTCTATAGGTTTCTAGGTTATGCTGAAAAATTAAATTATAACTGAAAATTGTAATATTTAAAGAAAAACAGCAACCTTATGAAACTGCAAAAAATCTATGTATCTTGTTAAGTAGGGATCAAATGATTGTGAGAGAAGCACTCTTGGACCAGTTTTAAAAATCATTTTGATTCTCTTTTTTGTAAAAAAACACCCTATATACCTCGGTATTAGCATATATAGAGACATCCAAAAAAAAAACGTCATCAAAGTTGGCCGAGAAAAAAAAGACGTATTTCTATTCTTAATCGAATTTATAACCTTATTTACTTGTCAAGACTGTCACATCATATGACAGCCATTGTTTATTTTACAAATTGTGACAGTCACTTGTCAAAAGTTTGACATAACCAAAAAGCTTAGACATGACCGCTATTTCCATCTCTCTCGTTCATAGCCAGAGTTGATGACGTTTTTTTGGATGTCTACAGTTGTTTACATTTTATCCACCATGATTTTCAATTCTCGATAGATTTTAGAAGTTTGTGCAACTTTTGTAGTTGTAGACAAACTGACGGAAGATTATAATTTGCTATAAAATACTTTCATGTGATTTAACGGACTAAGAAGCTGTAATATTTAAATTATTATAAAAATGTAGTAAACTACAGTTCAATATTTATGTTTTGGCATTTTGTAATTCAAGGTAATGTATTTCTTAGAGTTTGTTCCGTTACACTACGAATTAGTAACTAAAAATACATAAAATATTACACGATGAGATTATAATCGTTCTGTTTATTCATAATAAACCAAATCTATTTCTGCCTTTCCTGTCGCCTTAATGAACTGTACTGTTTATGAAGGCAAGCATGGCATTTCGCGTGAGCTTTAATAATTTGGCTTAATTTATAACAGCGACGCTCTTTGGAATGATAATATAAACAAAACAAGAATAATTAACGCATAACAACACTCCTTTCCGTCGAAAAGAATTGTGTGATTTCTTGATGTATGCCCGATATTTTTCATGTCAGTATTTAACTTTGTGTTACTGGCACCTTCACCAAATAATAAAAATGTCAATGTATACAGTGTGCGTCAAAATCATGGAATATTAATTTAAGGACACAACCCACAATTTTTTTCGCAAACACATCGCTGAATTGTCAAATTAACAGTATAATAATTTTGATTCCTTACACAACAAACATTTCGAATATTTATTTATTCGAAATATATCGTCGTTTTAAAGGCAAAACTAGGTAGTTAAGTAACAACAAATCAGAAATGTAAGAAAACTGCAATCGTCTAACAAGAGACGAAAAAAAGTTGCAATAATATGGATAAGCTAGTTAAAAAGTAGTATTACTTCTTTGGAACTTGTTGAAATTACTTTTTCTTATCTTGCTTTTAGAAAATCGCAGGAATTTTAAGAATCAGCTTGCTGTTTTCTCTCTAAACCGACGATATATCGTTTTATTGAATTTGTTTCATTTTACCGCTGGCTTTATAACTGTTTTATTATACATATTTAAATTGTATATATAAATTTTATTTTATGTTCATTTCTATAGAGACATCAAAAAAAGTCACCAACTCTGGCTATGAACGAGAGTGATAAAATACGGTCATCACTAAGCTTTTCGATTATGTGAAACATTTGACAAGTGAGCTGTTACCAATTTGTAAAATAAACAATAGCTGTCATATGATGTGACAGTTTTGACAAGTAAATAAGGTTCTAAATTTCGAATAAGAATAGAAATACGTCTTTTTTTTCTTGACCAACTTTGATGACGTTTTTTTTGGATGTCTCTATATTTCTATTAACCAACTATAACAAATACTAAAATATTTTCTAAATTCAACAATATTATCACAACTGATGTATATCGATAGTTATCCTAAAATTAGGTAAAATGTCCAGATTTAATATTTCCCATGGTAATTTAATAAATAGTAAAACTAACATCACTAAACTACTACGGTTAGACCTTGGAACAAAATCAAAATTAAATCGTACAAATTGGATTGTTTCTTAAACGACTTTATTTTAGCAGCACTTTCTCGCGATTTGTGAACAGAAGCAGCAATTACTAAAATAAAAGCTACAGATATGGATGTTTACATTTCGATAGAGAGACATTGTAATTTATTCTCACACCTTAAAAGGTATTCGCATTTCAGTTACATCATCCATTTTTAGAAATGGAACTTAAAAAATATATTTGCTAGTTAAAGGCATAATCTGAATTTCCGCAAAAAAGTAATTGTTCAATGTTTTTGTTCGAAAAAGAAATAAATGCATCTACAAAATATGTTCCAAATCCTTACCTGTTCGTATTATATTATTGTGTTGACTAGATGAACAAAATAATCTAATTTCAGTCACCTAAATAGATGGAGTTGCTAAGTATAAAGTTGCGTGGTGATGTAATTGGTAGGTACACTTAAATTATTCACTCTCTTTTAGGCAATTAGGCTCCACACTGCTTATTATATTATAGATCATTTCGTGGTTTGTGGTATATGGTTAACACACTGCTCTAGTTATGACCTGCATATTGACAAAGAAAACCTTACGCTAAAATGATCTGAAGATAAAACTAAATATACCGAAACGTTGTCTTCTTAAATACCTTTATTTACCTTTGATTTTTTTTATGTCTTGTTGGATAAATAAATCTACTCAATAATTAGTAGGTATCACCAAGTGAGGATCATCACAGGGTAGTACTAGCCATACATGTACCTATGTATAATAAATAGACATCGAGGACGTGAGAATAGTAGAAGATAGGACCTACCGAACTGAGAAAGATTGGGCGATATGCAGCTAAGCTATGCGTTGTTTAAGGATTTAATTATTGCCGATAGAGATGATTATATTCTGTTTAATGCTTAGGCGTTTCTGTGGTTGTATGTAGTGGGTATTTCAAAGTACTTCGTAGAGGCGACATTTTCTCTGTAGTGTAATTATTAGAAACCAATCCAGGATTTATAACTCTTTCCTGAATCCAACGACTTTCACGGAAAAATAGTCTTTCCGTCCAAAAGTAGATTTTGCTACACCCAGACTTCACAAAAAGAGTCTCTATATAAATTTTCATTATTTCGCTATGTCCCCGTTACTTCTGTAGACATGTTCATTTTCTTTGCAAATGGATATTCACCGACAGAAAACATCGTTTAACTTCGGCTCATTTGAAACACATACAGGGTTGGAAAGTCCAAGATTTCAAAGCCGAGCATTAAAAGATAGAAAAGAATAAACTCTTCAAGTAAAGGGAACTGACAGAGAAATATTATAGCCATAGTTGCCAGACTGACATGTCATTTAAAACTTTTATGAGCGTTATTTTCTGTCTTTCGTGATAGGGTAGCAATAAAATATGTAGGCGGGACTCCCTGCCCATAAATTATAATGCGCACGTGTGAATTGAATTATTATATCGTTATTGGTCTACGGAAAATAAGCACTTGAGTATTCATGTGCGTACACAGTATCCCGTGAAGTTAAATGTTTGGGTTGGTATTTTAGGCCACCGTTGGCCCCTTTTTTAACCGGGTCTTTAAAAACCCCAAAATATTTCACAAATAAAGACCAACTGTTACGGACTGAAATTTTAAATGATTAACGGGCCAGAATTGTACAAGTCCTAAATAATATTTCCCCTGAAGTGTTGTAAGAATACGTATTAAAAATTCCGTTCAATACGAATATCAAACTATTACGTATTAATCCGAATAGTTGCCAACCGCAATACGGAATCGAAATGATTACGAACGCTGTCAAATGCCGGAAGATAGCGTGGATATCGTATCCAACGAAGTCTCGGACGAAGTAAACATAATACGTAATAATACGTAATACCTGTACGATGATACGATCACGAACGAGGTCCGAGGGAATACGGAATACGAAATTACTACGGATTATGTTGCGATGCCGTGCCGTGTGCCGTGACATTGCGTATAGAAGATCCTATCTGTATTCCGTAAGCCAAGAAAAGCACGTATGAAAATTAATACGTATTAGTGAATTCATCCGAATACTCTTTTACTACTATTACGTATTATCCGAATATTAAAATCATCCGAATATTTACAACACTAGTTAGAACGCGTAAGAACTGAGTTTTACGATAAACTAGGTTTTTGCGAAGCACAAAAGGGCGACATTTTTGAACCACTTATTCAATGGGCATTTTTTCTTTCTTTCGTCTTATAACCGGGTTGATTTATATTTTTATTTTTTTTATTTTTCATAGAACTTCAATTTTATTTTCTTGCAGACCGGTTAGTTAAGAATACAAAAATTTGAAAATAAATTCAATTACGTTCGTACACTTCTTTTAAGTGTTTGGGATAATTGTAAAAAAAGAATTTCGTTTCATACAGCTAAGTCGATGTACACCCTCATAGCTGCGAAAAAGTACTGAGTACCTTAGGTACTGAAAAAGTAGGTGCTGGGCTGTGTCAAATACCCCTCTCCACTTTATATTACGCGCAGGTCTCATATGTTTCTAATACGTGCACAAGCGTGAATCAATGTGGCATATAACTGTATTTGTCTGTCCTTACTGGTGTCTATTAACGTATTCTCTTCTACACATGTATCACCAATATGTAAAGGTGCAATTTCCTAGGGTGTATATCATATATGTATTGGGATTACACCTTAGTACCCACCCATCACAGTACGAGTCAGTTTACTGTCACCTTCCTGCGTCATTCAATTATTATAATAAGGTAAGATACCGGTTTATTATCCGCTGGTAATCGTATGCGCTAGTGCGATCCTGTAATGATCCTCACTTTGGCGATGTCTTATAATTAGATAGGTACGTAAGATTGGATTCCACAAAGATCCTAAATAAATATAACGTTTAGTATATTCGGGGCACTTTATACCCTCTGATGCACGACATCCCTTCAGTGAGATCATAAAACTAAACTGCAGCTTTAAGGAGGAGGTGAACATCGACTCAGAAAGCACGCAAGAGAATACGCGAGTTGGAATTCTCGATCCTCCCGCAACAGTTTAAGACGGATACAAAGGAGGCACTTTGTCAAGTGGAATAAAACGTCCAATTCATATTGCCGCCAGCCGAGCACCGTAACGACCACACTCTGTATAAGCTCGATTTCTCTCGGCCAGGTTAATGAATTAAATTTTACCACCCACACACGTGTAATTAACTGACAAGATGAGCCGTAATGGCGCCACCGGCGTAATAAAGTATACAGACATTTACTTTATGATCTTTTTAATGTCGGGAGAAGAGTAATGCCTTTTTCCATCGTTTGTGGTTGATGGGGATGCGCGAATTTTTTTACGGGTGTAATCTCATTAATGTCTGTCCGGAGCAGCCTCAAAGGAAGTAAATTGTACAGGAATAATTTTGGAGAAAATTCTATTTGATATGGATTACTCGCGCGTGTCAAATCATTCACTTTTTAATTTGGGTATTTTTTCTTCAACTCAGACATTGCAGATTTCCAGATGGAGTATTTCCAAATAGTGGAATCAATAACACTAACAAGTAACACCAGCCAACTGTCACTCACCGATTTAAATGAAAATTTGCATACTCATAGAATACTAAAATATATTGAATCCCTGTTTTTTTTCTTCCGGAATATGCTTTTTAGGGGTAGAAACCACCCCTAAAAGTGGTAAAAGCAAGAATGGTGTTTTTTTTTATGTTTTTTAAATTATTAAGGGATTTTCACTAAATTAAGTGAAGGTAAATATCAAAGGAGTTTCTAGATTTCATTGAAAGCTGTTATAATGGCATTTTAAAGAACCATAGAAATGGTGAAATGTACAATGTGGTGGAGGGTACTTGATTTATTATTCAATTTGCAACGCAATGAAATTAATGTTGGATGATGTACATTTCCCTTTTTACTAATTTTTCTTCCACATCCACCTTATGAATAGTACTTCCTATTTATGTGCGTTTTTTTAGTGACATTTAATTAATTTTATCCATTCAGTAGTATTTCGTATGTTTTTTTTTTATTATTTAGAGTTAATCTGTAAAACTTTTTTTCAAATTGAATTTTAATATGCGTCGGGATCAGTTTCGAAAGAAATTCATCTTGCAAGATCAAATATTTATGTGGATACGGTCCGTTGACGGATTCTATTTACGCAGACAGGATAGATTTGGTGAAAATGAAATTTTGGTATCTTGGGTGTTTCATTTTTAACTTGCGAACGTCAAAGAGATCCGAAGGAAAATTTGGAGAGGAAAATCAACCAGAATAATTGGCGATCCGATATGACGTAGGTATTTACTTATTTAGCATATCTATACTGCACATATTCATTGATAGAATAATCAGGAGTTCGTTAAAGTATGTTGGGAAAACAGATAGAGTGACTGCACTTATTTTTAGACCTTCGGAAGTTTGGTGGTCACTACAAATGTAAGTTTGTTTTTTTTTTATGTATTTTTTATCTACAAAGTTGATAGAAAGCTAATTTTAGACGATGATTAGATCTATTTTCATAAAGGGATGCAAAAATATTCGTAATGATCACAAGCCTATACATGTTACATACAATATGCGTCCGTTGAAGTTAGCAGATAGTAACATACTTGAGTAGGTGTTGCTATAATTAACGATACTCTCATTGGATAGTGGCTTCTGTGACGTAATGTTAGGTCATGCCCACCTTCGAAAACGTCACAAGAATTGCTTTACCTTTAGCATTTACGAAGTTGTTGGTATAACGTCCCAAGATCTACAAATATCGTCTGGTGTGCAGTGAATTTGCATTGTTGAGTGACATATTTCAAGATGTATAAAGGAGTTTTTACATACTTTAATTTGAATAATAGATATTACATTGTCATCGAAGATTAGTAGGTGTGCAAAATTTTAAATCGATAGAACAATCAGAATTGGGTGATAATTGAGTTGGAAGTTTTTTTTATATACATATGTACATGATACAACGACGTAAGGTCAAGATAGTATAAGTGTTTTACAAACGAAAAAAGTATTGGTCACCTGAAGTTTCTTCGTATGTGAAAGTGTATTGGGGTGAATTATTAATTTAAAGAGTATTAAAAATGGTATCTAAAAACTTTTGAATTTATATAAATGAGACTTGAAAACGAGACGGAAATACTATAGCGCCATAAACGACCGTACGCTCTTAGGATATGTCGCTTATAAGGTAACTCTACAACTTTCTTCGTAGTTCCAAAACTAGAAGCAATAAATTCGCGCGGAAGATATACGAAAACTACCCTGTACGCGGGAAACTTTTACGGCCTCCCTATGCTCCGCCGTCCCCGTTTATCTATACCGGGTGTCCTATAATTTTGTTAAAACTTTAAGGCTGTGTTTTACAAATGATTTTAAAGGGGGTCTTTCATGTCAACTTTTTCGAATAGACCCTCCATGCACATTCAAGACGAGTCAAAAATTAATTTTCATTTTTTTTTAATAACATCACAATTTGAAATTTGGCGTGTCTTTTACTAACAGAAAGACATCTTAGAGTAAAATTTTAATTTTTTATAAATAACTTTTTTGTGGATTAATTTTTAACGTTACAAAAATATGCACGGTACAGTACAGTTTTTCAGAACTTTTTTACTTCTTTCTATTTTTCTGAATATGCAACGGTTATCAAAGAAAAAAATTACACTCTTATTATTGTCCTATTTAAACTGTGAATATAAATTATTATCACTTTAATGTTTCTTTTAATTGCACTTTACAAAGTATTTGGCATTTGTCGTGTAAGTTAGTTCTGTGTAAATGGTGGAATGCGGGCTTTCACGGCTAATGTTCTCTAACGTTGAAGTAGTTTCTTCCGGGTCCTGCTGCGGTCGTCTAATTTGTCTCGACGTTTCGCTGATCATGCTCTCAGCTTCTTCAGAAGTTTTCCAAATACTGTTGTTGTCGTCTTCTGCTCCTTGTTGAATACCTTGGTTCTGTTGCTTCGCTGCTCATCCGACCATGACTTTCACCAGTCCCTAGTGAAGCCAGTCTCCATGTGTTGCTAAGTCGGTATTCATCTTCTCTATTGAAGTATATGAAGTGAAGGAAAGTATGTCGTATTGTGGTCCAGCACTCCCACGTTCTCATAACACAGCCATACAAAAAAAAATCGGGTTCAATGACCCCATCGGGCTAGGGGTTTCCCATAACCTCAAAAAAAACATTTTTGAGCTATATACTGATAAACCCTTCACATCAAACCCCCTTAACCTCATGATACCTCGAAACCATAACTCCATAATCATATAGCCCCATAATCCCATAACTCCATTGCCCCCAAATCAAACGAAAACAGTTCATCTCAGTCAATTTTTATTAATCCAAATTTTCACGGACATGAAACGTAATAACCCCATAACCCCCTAACCCCGTAACACCATAACCCCATAACCCCATATCAAACGACACCTGTTAATTTCTGGCATACTGTATTAATACATTTTGTCACGGATATTCAGAATAGTTTTGACCAGCGGAATCAAATGTTAATGTTAAACAATGATAGAAGCGTCGCCATTAGCGTTACTCGATGTACACATCGGGATGGTTGCACGATCAGTTTTGTTCATCATCATTCATGTTCAATCCAGGGACTCCGGAGCCGGATAACGGGCTCACTCCGTTGCCCGCCGTCACCGCGAGGAGATGCCCTGGATGCAGACGTACGCAATTTTGGGAATTCCCTTTGTAGTGATATTATGGGGTTATTACCTTGCATTTCACTGTTCGAACGTATCCTGAGTGTCCGTGAAAATTTGCATTAATACAAATTGCCTGAGATGAACTGTTTTCGTTTGATTTGGGGGCAATGGGGTTATGGGGTTATATGATTATGGAGTTATCGTTTCGAGGTATCATGAGGTTATTGTGTTATGGTTTCAAGGAGTTAAGGGGTTTAATGTGAAGGGTTTATCGGTATATAGCTCAAACATGGGGTTTTTTTGAGGTTATGGGAAACCCTAGCCCGATGGGGTTATTCAGCGACCCCAAAAACATGTAGTAAACATGGTCTGACCCACGAACCCGAAATTTTTTTTTTTGTGTGTGGCTGTGTAATCGATTCGGATGGTTGTCATTGGTGTGATCATGTTCCTCAACTGCAGAATTATGCATATCTCCGAGTCTGGTGTGTTGCTGATGTTCCTTGACTCGGCACTGAATGCTCCTTCCTGTTTGTCTAATATAATATATGCCAACTATAATTGCCACAAGTACATTTCAACTGGTAAACGCTTTTTTGTGAGAAGTTTAGGGACTGTTGGATCCTTGTTGGAGGGAAGCACTATTTTTCTTCGTTCAATATCGTACGCCAATGTTTTTCTTAGATAAAGTTTCTCTTAGTCTATCTGTGACTCTTGCAACGTAAGGTAGGCGATTGCGACGACATTCCTTGCCTGAGCTTCCTTGGCAAACTTAGAACCTTGGAGAACAAGTTAGACGACCGCGACAGAACCTGGAAGAAACTACTTCCAACATTAGTTCTGTGTAGTTCTACTTATTTTTCTGTTCTGTTGATGAAAATTATGAAAAATTCATTGAACTGGCTTTAAAAGTCATGATCCCCTTTAAAATCACGCTGCAGAACACACCCTTTAAAATGTTTAACACAATTTTGGGACACTCTGTATCTACGATACCCTCTTCTTCCGAAAGAAATTAGCGGAAACGGCCGCAGTTACACTCGGATCTCGAAGAGGGCTTTTCTATTAGGGGGCAGATTCCCTCGAGATACCCAACCGACTAACCAACCCCTCCCGCCCTTCGGAACTGACGGGCGCGGTTTTAAGAGTTCTCTTCATGAACGGCGGTAAGTTCTTTTATTATTCGACCACTTCCGCGAATTAGCCAAGTTTTAGTGCCCGACTAACCCCGCCGCACATACGCGGGGCGCTTTGCCTATCGAATTTACGTGTTCCCGTGTAGTTTCCGGCTCCGGTTTATGGGCACTTCGCGTTTATTGGTCCAACAAAACAAATGCCTCTTCGTCAAAGGATCGGTAGAGGGGTCGGCGGCTGTTGTTGGGCAAATCATCGTTATTAGGGTAAATCGTTACTATATAGTTAATTAGTGGGATGAGGTCAAATGTTTCCAAATGTTTCGTTTAGTCGACGTTTCGCAAAATTTATTTGCATCCTCAGGACTCTAAAATAAAACAGATTAAAATAGGGAATCAGGATTACATGTTTCATATTTCATACTTACAATTGAATAAGCTTTTTGTCGTCGTTTGTAAAAAAAATAATATGAATGAAACATTGATAAAACAATTAATATAACATAAAATAATAGAATACAACGTACTGTCACGCAGACGTGCATCGGCTATCTACCCGTAAAATTCTAATTAGCTTAAAAACTACACATACAAATATAAGAAACAAATTAAAAAAATATCTAACTTCTTTAAAAAGACACTAAAAATTGTAAAAATTGCTACAAATTTTATACAGGGTAGAATTAATAAAACTTACATTAAAAGCGTATGTATATAATATTTTTTATTATTTTTAAATATATACATATATATACAGTAAGCAACGAAAGTTATCATACACCCACTTTTTGAAATTTGCTTAAATTCTGGTAATTTTTGTATTACAGCATTGTTTTTTTTTTTTGACGGGATTATAGCTTGTAGATATTCTGCGTCTAATAAGCCGAAGTTGAAGGCGGTATGTCTATTGTGTGAAAAGATATCGCTAAAAAAAAGTAAATTTTCAATGTTTTCAAAGAAACGTAAATAACTTCGAAAATAGTAAATCCCTTTCGAAGTTGTTGGACTCGTATTAAAGGGAAATATTCAGTGTATCTATTTGACTAACTGAGTCATTTTGAAAAAAAATTTCCTAGACATGAACAAAATCTAATGTTGAACCAAAAATATCACGAAAATTCAAAAAAGCCCTTGTACGCCACACATCACTCCAACAAAATTTAGGATTAATGTCCCTCAAGATCTCTCTGTGTTTTATTAAAATTTCAGGAACAGTGATTTTTTACGAAAACGATACTAGGGATGGTAGAATTTTGAATTTTCGTGATATTTTTGGTTCAACTTTAGATTTTGTTCATGTCTAGGAATTTTTTTACAAAATGACTCAGTCAAATAGATACACTGAAGATTTCCCTTTAATATGAGTCCAACAACTTCGAAAGGGATTTACTATTTTTGAAGTTATTCACGTTTCTTTGAAAACATTGAAATTTTACTTTTTAGCGATCTTTTCACACAATCGACATACCGCCTTCGACTTCGGCTTATTAAACGCAGAATATCACCAGCTATAATCCTGTCAGAAGCAAAAAAATCAATGCTGTAATACACAAATTATCAGAATTTAAGCAAACTTCAAAAAGTGGGTGTATGATGACATCCGTTGCTTACTGTATGTAATCCTGATTCCCTATTTTAATCTATGTTTGGTATTACGTTTGTTTTATTATCTACATTGCGTGTTTGTCACATTTTAGAGTCCTGAGGATGCAAATAAATTTTGCGAAACGTCGACTAAATGAAAATTAGTTTTTTTTTTAACATTTGACCTCATCCGAATAATTAACTATATAGTTATATGGAAACAGGTCACTAATCCTACATTACAGTAAATCGTTAAAATTGATGAGGCCTGTTCGCTTGGAGACGGCATGTAATGTATGAGAGAGTGGTGGTTGAATATCCTATAGAGTGTTATTTTTTATTTATTTCATTCATTTCTAGAAATACAAAAAAAAAAAGAAAACAGTGACGACTGTTGCTAAGGTTTGCAAGTTGCGCACCTTCTATAAAATCATCGAATAAACGCCATCTTTACTTTTTAAATTTCAGTCGTAATAAAAGTTCTGTATTACGGTTCTAATATGTCAGTTAACTCGATTTAAAAACACACCACATATTTCAGCCAGTTCTCGTTCTGCCGCGCGGTGTAGAGCGTATCGCTTGTGAATGTGCGTATTTTCATCGTGCCGAATTAAAAATAAAATCGGTGCAAAGTTTAATAACGGAGACAATCTGTTGCCGAACTTTGTCAGACAAAGTTGAAAAGAGAACGGTTGGAAAACCTATTATTATAACAATTATGGACAAACATTGGATTGACTCATTTAAATCATTTAGAAGACCGAATTAAAACAGTAAGTAGTAGCAAGTAGTGTCGGCACAACATGTGAAACATGTTGTGTAATTAAGATTACAGTAGGCAGGGACCTAAAATCACCAAAAAAAACGTTCTTGAAACATATAGGGCTAGTTTTGACGGTTCCCTATGTATTTTTTTGCGTAGAACACAATGCGCGGGGTCCGTAGAGTTGAAACCGTCTACTAATTTTCTAAATTAACAATTTGTGAAAAAAAAAACGGTTTTTTCACATTTTCGCGTATATCTCCGTTTTTTGGCATATTTTTTTAACATATGCATTTAAGAAGTTGTAGCCTATTGAATTTTAAAAATTTTAAGCCTAACCTGAAGTCTCCAAGTGCTATTATTAACTTGCAAATGACTGCCGAATTTCAAAAAGTGCCCTTTTTCACTATTTTTTGTTGTGACTATAATATCTTGACGCCCATTTTTTTAAATACGCGTCTTGAAGCGTACTTTCAAGATATTATAGTCACAATTCCGAGAATTTCGAAGCGGCAACGCTAATCATGCTTCCGCTTTCATTAGTCGCCCTACTTTCGAAGTAAAAAAATAGTGAAAAAAAAAGCACTTTTTCAACTTCAGCAGTCATTTGCAAGTTAACAATAACACTTGGAGACTTCGGGTTGGGCTTAAAACTTTGGAAATTCAATAGGCTACAACTTCTTAAATGCATTTATGTTATATAAAATATGCCCAGGAACGATGATATAAGCGAAAATGTAAAAAAAAGACGTTTTTTTTTTTCACAAACTCCGTATCGAAGAACGTTGAACTGCACAATGAAAAAGTGAGGCATAATCACTACATTTTAACTATTATAATTAATTGTGTGCGTTTTTATGGTGCGTTTGAACTTGCATTGAGAGGAAATGAGATGATGAGTCCACGTATTCCTCGAATTTCGGAATTTTTCGCGGATTAATTAACTTTAGTGCTGAGTCGGACGTTGATCTAAAAGACCATTTGGAAAAAGCAAGTGTTTTCAAGGGTACTTCAAAAATAATACATCAATGAAATTTTATAATGTTTAGTGTATGTCAAGAAGAAAGTTCTAAGCAAATAAAAGAAGCCTGCGTGCACCAAGAGAAGTCTTTGTAACATCCGAGATGTTGGAGATGACGAATGACGGTAGATTGACTGTAGCCAAAAAACCTGCTGCAACTTGTCGTCGCCTCCAGGTTCTCGTTTATAAATATACAAAAGGTCAGTGGCTACTATAGTCTTCTGGTTATATTCACGTCCTTGTAATCAAACTGAGCGAACAACCAACTGTTGGCCGCACCCTGAAATGGTGAAAATACAAGTGCGTTGATGATTTTTACATTTTTCCGAATAAAATTTGTACTAATTTTTGACAATTTTCCGACAGGAAAACCTACGGATCGAATACGCCAACAATAGAAAGAAAAACGATACTTGGTATCGAAATATTTGAGAGATTATTTTTTGCGGCTCTAGTAGTTTTATCTACTATAATGTCTGAGTTAAGAACATAAATATTATCTGAAGTAACAATATTGATTTGTAGATCAGGCTAAAATATCAACTGCTGCAATATCACATTTTTATGGACCTATTTTTTATAGGAACTAATGTTTGATAAATGTTTGACAAATGACCAACTAAGTGGAAGTAGCGACTTTAGAAAGCGATTTTTTGCCAGTTAGGGGTGTTTGGAAAGATATCCATATCGATACCCCCTTTTTATGCGTGCACTGAAACCACACCGCTCAAAAACTAGGGACACAAAGTCAATTGGTGAAATATGTGCGACATTTTTCATTAAATCATTTTCAGCTCCAAATGGCATATATTTCCTTTGAAATGTAACAGCGGACCGGATCTAAAAGCGTGAAAGTTCTGTTTTTACACGTCATTACTTTAGAGAAATGCGTACCCTACTCAGTTGGCACGCAACTACTAATAAAAAAAGAAAAATGTAGACGACAAAACTCTATGCAGTAAGAAAAATTCGTGCTGAAAAAATATGGCCGGAAAGACAGTATTTCTCGCTGACTTGGATATGGCAATATTGTGATAACGCAGAATAGTCTCATGAAGACAAATTACACGACAAACAATAACTTCTGTAATTATTTCATGACCTATTTTTCTGTTACGTATTTTCCGCGCCGTTAATAAACTTTATTATGTTGATAAAACTGTTCTAAAAGTGCTTTGTGGTTGTCTTTCACAGTAGTGTGTTTGTGGTGTGAAAAAATCGATAGGAAGGTATAGAGACATCCAAAAAAAACGTCATCAAAGTTGGCCGAGAAAAAAAAGACCTATTTCTATTCTTAATCGAATTTATAACCTTATTTACTTGTCAAGACTGTCACATCATATGAGAGCCATTGTTTATTTTACAAATTGTGACAGTCACTTGTCAAAAGTGTGACATAACCGAAAAGCTTAGACATGACCGCTATTTCCATCTCTCTCGTTCATAGCCAGAGTTGATGACGTTTTTTTTTTGATGTATATAAAACGGCTTATAATAAACAATATTAATCGTAGCTTAGTGACAATAACACATAAAAGAACTTCTGCTGAAACCAATTAACTGCTATTACTACAATAGTTTATAAATAACCAAATTGACTACTATTGTATTTGTCCCACATAAAAAAATAAAACTATTAATACCTTATTCCTTGATGGTACGTTCTAATGATATCTTAGTATCAGTCTGGTATCATTTAAAATTTTAGTGCCCTAACTTATCAGCTACATTAATTGCTGTTGTTAATTTTGCAATAAATTGTAAACGATCTGTGAAATGAAAAGGGAAACTTCTATTAAAAAAAGAAGAGGAATTTTAAAATCAATGTACTGAGTTTCACATATAGGAAAATTACCTCGAAATTGATATTAAATAACAATATATTTGTTTTTACAATTAAAGTTACTACTTTTTATCAGATGCGCGCCAACTTTTGAAAAAAGTTGTAGATTTCATGTACTACTACGTACAAAAAGTACCCGGAAATTGTAAAAGAAAAAACACATACATTTTTATTTATTCATCAAAATTTATTTTGTGCCCTTCAAAGTAGGCTCCATCGAGAGCAATACAGTTATGCCAACGTTTAACCCAATCATCTATACGCCACTCATAGGCAGCCGAAGGTATCGCCTTCACCTCCTTCAGCGAATTTTGTTTGATGGCCTCTATCGTTTCAAAGCGGCGACCCCGTAGTAGCAATTTTAGTTTTTGAAATTAAAAAAAAATGATACTGAGCCATATCCGGTGAATACGGTGGTTAGTCGATCGTATTTATTGAGTTTTTCGCCTTATATTCGGTCACAATCGTAACTCGGTGATGTGGCGCATCGTCCTGCAAAATCCAAGAAATTTCCTTCCAAAATTATGTCTGTCTCCGACGGATACATTCGCGCAAACGTTTCAATACTCCTTATTAACTGTCTGTCCTTCCGGAAGGAGCTCGGAATATACCACGCCTCGATAATAAAAAAAAAAACGGTCAGCATCACATTCATTTTCGACCGACTTTGGCGTGGTTTTGTTTTTTTTTTTTCGGTTTCGGCTTATCATCATAGCGCCACTCCGATAATTGACGACTTGTTTGCATGTCGTACTCGTAGACCCATGTTTCGTCTCCAGTTATGGTGCGTTTCATGAAGTTTGGTTCACTATCGGCTCTGGAAACCATGTCAAGAGCAACCTACTTCCGATGTTCTTTTTGAAGAACATTCAGCTCTTTCAGAACCAGTCTCGCAGCGCCACGGTTCATGCCCAAAATATCACTCAAAATACCATAAGCTGACATTTGTCGAGATGTCACACTTTTGAACCTACTCTCTAACACTCATGTGGCGATTTTCAAGCACTAATGTTTTGATTTTGTCGATGTTATCGGCTGTCGTAGAGGTCGATGGCCGACCGGAGCGAAGCACATCTTCGACGATTTCACGTCCCGCTTTGAACTCCTTATACCACTCGTAAGCCTGTGCTTTGGACATACACGAATCACCAAAGGCCTTATTTAACATTTTCAATGAATCGGCACACGAAATTTAGTTTAGGAAACGACTTGTTCCACTATTTTTACCAGTGGACAATGGCTCCGAGCACACTTGAGGTCGTCTATTACTAACACCTACTGTAAACACACTGAGTGACAGATCGCGCTCTAAACAGGATTGGTAATTAAGGAAGGGGCTACCAACCTGAAGAAAAAAACATTTTACCGATTCCTTTTAAGTTTGTACTAAGGATGGTAGAGTTTTGAATTTTTGGGATGTTTTCAATTCAACTTTATAAATGTTTCATGTCGATGAAACATTTTTCGAAAAGAGCTCAGTTAGACAGATATTCCTTTAATCTTTAAGATTTCCCTTTAACCCTCTAATGTCAAAACTACAGTTTTTGTATATCCTCTCTTTAGCAACTTGCCAAATACAAGAAACGATGGAAAAAAATGGGAAATGCCTTTCTGAGTATTTTTGGGAGTGCTCTTTCGAATGGCACCAAAACAAATTCATAAAAATTTAAACTTAACCCGTGTTTTTGGCCATTTAAGTTGAATGAACACGATTTCTAAGGTCAATTTTTTTTTATAACATGATTTTTGACTGGAAAAACATTTTTCTTTCGACAGAAAACTACGAAAAAAAATGCATTCGAGAGTTGTACTGAAAAGTTATGCATTTAGAAAAAAATTAATTCCAACATGGGGTGTCCAATATCTCGGCCAAAAGGACACATTGTCAGGGGAAACTTTCATATTTTTTTTACTCAAACCTGGAGACCTTTGGGACAAAAGTTTAGAGAATAAAAAGTGTTCAGATTCATCCAAGGAGCATCCCTGATTTTTTTTTCAGAATTTTTGGTCGCGTTTTGGCCATTTTCAATTTGGCCATTTTTTTAAATTATCCGAAAATGGCTCCAAAAAAAAATTACACACTTCGCTTGAAGAGTCCTAAACAAATTTCTCAACAAAAAAATTGGCCTACTTTGGCCATTTTCCCGTTAGAAGGTTTCAAAAAAATGGTCTTTCCTAAAATTTCACAATCGTTTCCAGACAACTGGGAAAAAATACACGTGTTCTTGGCTCATACTCAATAGAGTCTGCGCCAAAATGGTTGTCCCCAAATTGTTCATTTTTTCATTTCAATGTTCCAAATATTGTCCGAAACGCAAAATTGCAGGAAAGACCGAAAATTCTGGAAAAATTGGCACGTCTTCCTTAAATCATGTACAAAAGATTTTGCACAAAAAATTCCTGAACCTATTGAAGTTTTCTTGTATGGTGGGTTCAGAAAATGGCTAATCGGTAAAATTGCCAAATTGTCTTCAAAAAATTCTGAAATAATGAGTGTCTTGAATTATACTCAACAAAGTATAATCGTATCAAAAAGGACGATTTTGAATTTTTTTTCTGAATACAAGCTCTAAGGCGAATTGACACTTTTTTTACAGTTTGACCAAAAACCCCTAACGAGAAAATGGACACAAACAAGAATTTTTGTTGCGCGATCTCTTGAGAATTATATAAGGGATATGTGTAATTTTTTTTCAGAATTTTTGGAGCTATTTTCGGATTTTTTGAAAAAATTACCAAATTGAAAATGGCCAAAATGTGACCAAAAATTCAGAAAAAAATCAGACGTGCTCCTTGGATGAATCTGAACACTTTTTGTTCTCTAAACTTTTGCCCCAAAGTTCTCCAGGTTTGAGTAAAAAAATATGAAAGTTTCCCTGACAATGTGTCCTTTTTGGCCGAAATATTGGACACCCCATATTGGAATTAATTTTTTCTAAATACATAACAACTCATTCAGTACAACTCTCGAATGCACTTTTTCCGAGGTATTCTGTCGAAAGAAACATTTTTTTCCAGTCAAAAATCATGTTACAAAAAAATGACCTCAAAAATCGTGCTCTTTTCAACTTATATGGCCAAAAACAGGGGTAAGGTTCAATTTTTATGAATGTGTTTGCCATTCGAAAGAGCACCGCCAAAAATATTCGGAAAGGTATTTCCCGATTTTTCTCCATCGTTTCTTGTATTTGGCACGTTACTAAAGTAAGTTTTTTATACCCGTATACAAAAACTGTAGTTTTGACGTTAAAGCGTTAATATGAATCCAAGAACTTTGAAAGTCCAAAGTGTTATAATATGGGCCCAACAAGAAAAACCTCAGACTACATTCTTTGAAAGAAGTCCCCAGCGATTTCGATCGATCGCCATCGGCTGAAGACGGTCCTATACGACGACGGCGATGGCGTGCCACGGGATGCGTGCAGCACGCCAGTCTAATCTCCCATTCATTCCTCTCATTCGTGTTACCGCATCCGAAATGAGCAGCAGTTTCTGAGATTACTTTTACCGGCCGCCCGGCCTACCGCGACTCTTAAAGACGCGCGGCACTAATGGGCGCCAGTCACGGCACACCACGACGAAACAATAGGGCAACGGTCTCCTCGCCGCGTTGCCTTTGTTTCGGGGTGACAGGGCGTCTGCGATTACAATGGATAAAAAACCTTCGCGGCCGACACACCATAAATTCATTGTAAAATTTTTCGCAGTTATAATTTACAAAACACTTGGTTCCAGTGATAATTTTGTCCCAATTCCCAATTGTAATATTGAGGATTCACACGCAATGTGTTCGAAATGTAACATGTGAGTGTAACCTCATTTCTGAAATACAGTCAACAACGAAAGTCATTTTACACTATATTTTTGACAATTTCTTACATTCTTATAATTTTTATATTACAGTATTGATTTTTTTGCATCTGATAGAATTACAGCTTGTTAAATTTTGCATATAACAAACCCAAATTGAAGGTAATATGCTGATTGTTTGAGGAGATATCGTTAAAAGAGTAAACATGCATTCAAAAAATCATAAATAACGTATTAAATATTTTCAGAGTGTCTATCTGACTTACTATCTATTTTGGAAAAATGTTTCCTAGATATGCATACGCAACATTAGAAATTTTTCATTTTACTTTGAAATGAGTGTGTAGTGTGTGATGTCTAGAGAAAAAATAAGAGTTAAACAGAGTTTAAACTGATCGTCATTTAATAGTATCTACCGATGACAACATGAAGACGTTAGCTTCAAAGCAATTATTTATAACACAGGCCCACAAAAAAAAGTCTTGTAGTTAAAAGTTGAGGTACCACACGATATGCTTTTTGGTGTGCTAAAAACGAATCCGAGGTCAGAATTCACCCTTAGATTTTGACATAACCTCAAAATCACACCTAACAAATATGTTAAAAAGAACACCCAGATTGTGAGAGGCGAGGGGACTCGCCCAAAAAAGCACCCATATTGAAATCAGTTTTTATCGATATTTTTATCGATATCGATTACAGTGTTAGTGCACCGAAGTACCTAGGAATATGAATTTTTATAAGAAATGAATTTTCAACCCCCTGGGGGTAAATGGGGGTGCTGGAGGAAATGTGGACAACTAAAACTCATTTTTATTGTGAGATATTTTAGCACACCTACATACGTAATATAAGTAAGGTCTACCTTCTGTATTTTGATTCTTTTTTTTGGGCCTTTCTTTTTAACGTATTTGTAGTGTGCTTTTGAGGTCATCTCAAAATCTAAGGGTGATGGGTGAATTCTGACCTCGGATTCGTACCGTATGGTACCTCAACTTTTAACTACAAGACTTTTTTCTTGCGGGCCTTTGTAATTAGAGATAAAGAGTAATTCGCTTAGAAATGCAAAAACAAAACATTTCATTGATAGGTACGAAAATCAGATATCCAGTCATCAATCACGAAATTGGCAGGCAAATTTAATAATAGCACTTTACGTACAGTCGTCTCCCCCCGTAACGATTTATTTCCATTCCATATTAAACACTGTCAGCATCCCAATAATTAGGGAAACCAAATGATACGTCAAAAAGTATGATACGTTTAGTGGCATTTTGGATGCTTTTACGTAATTTAATGGGGTGGTGTGTTACCGATTCCAATTAATAATTATTGACAGTTGTTCTATACTATATGGTACAGTCGAGCAATGTCATTTTTTCGTTTTCCGCTTAGACGACAAATAAATAAACAGAGGTCGTTTATTTACATGCATTATGTCATTAGAATAGCTATCTCTTTTTGTAGACTCATAGAGGAAAAATCAGGCTCATATTTTGTGTATTAGTGTTATATCTACAACACTGTTAAATTTATTGTAAATGTTTGTTTGTTATTGATAACAAATCGCTATAATGCAGAGTGTTGTGTGTATTATCCGAAGTGCACATGCAGAGTGTTTTTTAAGTCGAAGTTTTCCTTTTAACACGACCAAGAACGCTAAAAACTAAGCACATTTCTCAAAGATAACGGAAATGCAAAATCTTAATTCAAATCTAACCTTTTAATTGTAATAATTATTTTCTAATGTTTGTAAGTTTGATATTTCTATTTTATGTGTATCCTTCTGTGTCTGCTTTTGTTTTATATTTTGTTGTGACATTTGTTAAATATATAATATATATTTTGGTAACCGCTAGTTATGCATAATAAATAATTAACGAATTGACAAATATTTTACGAATAAACAATTTTAGACGTTGGAAATAATTTTTAACCACTTTAACGTACATATGTATATATAAAAAAAATTTGCTTTCGTAAGCAACTTATAATAAAATATGATTTGTAGATTTGTTGTTTTACATATTTCATCATAACTCAAAAACTCCTTATCCAAATATGCTATATTTATATATATATTTGTATTCAGAACAGAACCATACATTGAAATATGTATGAATATACAGGGTGTTCCATTTAAAAAATTCATACTTTTTGTCACACCTTGTACATTTTACAAAAATTTCAAAAACCGTTAACAGATCCGGAAACTACGTTAAAAATCGTTCGAAGCCACTTTTTAAACGAACCAAATCGGCCAGAAATAAAAATAAAAGGGGGTTAACATTTATAATACTTACCCTGTACCAAAATATATAAATCTTCACCCCTTTCACAATTTATGCACCAAAATATACATATATTTTGGTGCATTGTAAGTTTTTTAAAATACATAAATTTTTAAAATTATTTCTCTTTTTAATGTTGAAAACATAAATTATTTAACAATAAACAAACGCAAAGAATCCATCCATATGCTAGTTAAAATTATTTCGAAATACTGAATAATTTTATAACAATCTGGCATCAGTGCACTCTAAAACTTAAACATGTGTTTGATGACCTTCATCAGTTTTTATTTTGTATGAAGTATATGCATGTTTCTACATATTTGAACGCAATTAGTAGTTTTTTCATTACTAACCAGAAGCGCAATATTGAAGTATTAAGTTTAACCAAACAAATATGATCTAAGATAAAAAATATTAAAATAATGTCAATGTCAAATGAATACTTCGAAGCTTTTAAATGTTGAAATCAGTTTTCAATACTAAGAACTTTAAACAAATAGCAATAAGTGTGTTGTGCTAGCTATCTATGTACGTTACAGCAATGTATATTTAAATGATCGGGACCAAAACACATACATAGAAACCCTACTTCCAGAATTAAACATTTAAAGGACGGAAAGGTTACATTATCGCAATGTGCTTTTCAGTCACGAACCTTATTAAATAACTTAACGGCCTGTCTGTACGGCAAACAAAAAGCTGATTTCTCTAATGGCAGCCGGTAAGGTAAGTGCCTTTTTCCTGTCTCCCTCTAAAAAGCGTCGCCGTTAATTATTCAAATATTTACAGCATTGACAATTTAACTAGGGCTTATTGTGAATGTGAAAAATTCAGCGGCGAGTTTCCGTGTTTTTCCACGATGTCCTCGGTTCGAATGTCGACGCGACTCAACGCCTGAATAAAGTTTTAAATAATGCAAGATGCTCAAAGTCAGTCGCAACGCTTATTTATGTTTTAATGGGGTGAGCGGCCATCTTTAAGGAAGACAACACGGACATAACTAACGAACACGACGTTTCAGAAATTACAGTTTCAGATTTCAAAGGAGAAAAACGAATAAGTATTACTCTATGCCAACATACAGAGTGATTTTTTTAAGAAAAGTTTGGGGCTCCTCTAGAAAGAACTACCAACAAGGCTACTCGGGCCCTAAGGCCTGCAAATGTATGATTGGGAAACGTATGATATATGCAAAACGTAGGGATTAAAACAGCAATTTATTGCAAATTTAGTATAATGGATAAGTTTATTCCTTTAACCCTTTAACGTCAAAACTACAGTTTTTGTATATCCTCTCTTTAGCAACGTGCCAAATACAAGAAACGATGGAAAAAAAATCGGGAAATGCCTTTCCGAGTATTTTCGGGGGTTCTCTTTCGATGGCACCAAAAAAAAAAACTCATAAAAATTGAACCTTACCCCTGTTTTTGGCCATTTAATTTGAAGAGCACGATTTTTGAGATCAATTTTTTTTGTAACATGATTTTTTGACTGGAAAAAAATGTTTCTTTCGAGAGAAAACTACAGGAAAAGTGCATTCGAGAGTTTTACTGAAAAGTTATTTACTTAGAAAAAATTAATTCCAACATTTGGGTCCAATATCTCGGCCAAAAGGCACATTGTCAGGGGAAACTTTCATAATTTCTTTACTCAAACCTGGAGAAATTTGGGGCAAAAGTTTAGAGAACAAAAGGTATTCAGATTCATCCAAGGAGCACGTTTGATTTTTTTCCAGAATTTTTGGTCACGTTTTGGCGATTTTCAATTTGGCCATTTTTTCAAAAATCCGAAAATGGCTCCAAAAAAATGGCTCCTGAAAAAAAACTACACACCTCAATTGGAGAGTCCTAAACAAATTTCTCAAAAAAAAAAATTGGCCCAGTTTGACAATTTTCCCTTTAAAAGGTTTCAAAAAATGGTCTTTTCTAAAATATCACAATCGTTTCCAGACATCTGGGAAAAAGTACACGTGTTCTTGGCTTATACTCAATAGAGTCTGCGCCAAAATGGCTGTCCCCAAATTGTCCATTTTTTTATTTCAATGTTTCCAAATCGTCTTCAAAAATTCTGAAATAATGAGTGTCTTGAATAATACTCAACAAAGTATAATCGTACCAAAAAGGACGATTTTGAATTTTTTTCCTAAGTTCCTTTTTTCCTTTTCGCCTTAAGTCCTAAGGCGAATTGACAATTTTTTTTTACAGTTTGACCAAAAAAAGAACAAACCGGAAATAGTCGCAAGCGTTTTGTCCATAAAAAATAAATACAAAAAAAAAATAAAAAAAGGATGAATCTGAACACTTTTTGTTCTCTAACCTTTTGCCCCAAAGTTCTCCAGGTTTGAGTAAAAAAATTATGAAGGTTTCCCCTGACAATGTGTCCTTTTGGCCCAGATATTGGACCCCCATGTTGGAATTAATTTTTTTCTAAGTACATAACTTTTCAGTACAACTCTCGAATGCACTTTTTCCGTAGTTTTCTCTCGAAAGATTTTTTTTTCCGTCAAAAATCATGTTACAAAAAAAATTGACCTCTAAATCGTGCTTTTCAACCTAAATGGCCAAAAACAGGGGTAAGGTTAAGTTTTTATGATTTTTTTACGCCATTCGAAAGAGCACCACAAAAATACTCGGAAAGGCATTTCCCGATTTTTTTTCCATCGTTTCTTGTATTTGGTACGTTGCTAAATACAAAAACTGTAGTTTTAACGTTAAAGGGTTAAATCTGATGGCCTGTGTTTAAATCCCAAATGACCCTATCTCAGTTCACGGTCTCTATAAATCTGTTGTAATATTTCCCTGCAATATGTTCTTATCTGAATAATTGTTTTAAAATGGAATAATACCTACTATCGAAATTCTATACCATTCAATTTATATAGGAACTTGAACTGATCCGCCCTGTACGCCCTTTTTATTAAAATATTTCATTGGCATATCATCGAAAACCGAACGCTGGGCCGTGCGCCATAAATAATGCATCGCGCATAATCCTGCACTCGACGGTCGGCGAAAATTTTAAAGCGTCCTCACAATGCATATCGAAATTGCAGTATATGCTGGCGGCATAGAATAGATACTACCCGAGCTGTAATTCTTTTTTGCGTTACGAAGATAAGATATGGGGATAGCTCCAGTTATCTTAAAACGTTTATTACATGGTCCGGCTTATCGTGTGTGTGTGTGTGGAGCGACTTGGACGCGTTGGACAGTGGCGGCGCTGAGGGTTCGGTCTTCCTAAATGGGCATGTGATTTATTTAGTTAATAACAAACACCGGCGCATCCACCATTTTTCAGAGCCAGCACTAGATATATTAGTGTAAAAAATATATTTCAAATAATCAAGCATTCGGTCGTTTGTGGTTATATACAGTGTGGAAACTAAAAAACTGTAAATATTTCACAAAAACGTTGAAACGGGTAATGAAACTAATGATTTCAGTTGCGCTTAGTTTGATTTATTTTAAATATCTCTGACACTTTTAAACTAATTTATCATTCAATTAAGCCCTTCAAAGACCAGTTCAAATGTCTGTCACCAGTTTTTTGAGTTATGACGCTATATGCATTTTTTATGGAATTATGTATGGGGTGCCATTTTGAAATAGTAGTTTTAAAGATCTTTTCAAGAAAACCAACAATTCGTCATGATTAATAGTTTCTGAGATGCTGAAAATCTTTTAAAAAGATGTTTAAAATATTGTCAAAAGTGTAACACTGACAATAGTAGTTGCTGATTGTTTGTTGTTAAAACATTGCATCAGTTGGCACGGAATTTTTGTGCCAACTATTCGTACACCCACTTTTCCAAAAAAATTCAAAACAGCAATGTTACGCCACACATATCTCTAAAAAAATTACCGGATTCATAGGTGTCCATCTAGAACCCGATGTGTTTTATTAAACTTTCATGAATAGGGATTTTTACGACGGCTGTAGTAAGGATGGCAAAATTTTGAATTTTTGTGATATTTTCGGTTCAAAGTTAGAACTATTTCGTATTTAGGATTTTTTTTCCAAAATAGCTCAGTTAGTCATAGACTATACTCTGACAATTTTCCTATAATATGAGCCCAAGAACTTTAAAAAAGGATGTAACATTTTCGGAGTTATTAATAGTTTTTAAAAACATTTTACTTTTTTAGCGATATCTTTTCATACAATCACCAGAGCAAGCTTACCAGACGCAGAATCTCACTAACTGTACTACCGGAAGCAAACAAAATCAATACCATAATATGAAAAAAAAATCAGAGAATTTAAGTAACTTTAAGTAAAAACTTGATTTACGAATACTTTCGCTGCTTACTATATTTCCATCACGTGTGTTTTTAACAACATTACGAATGGTTAATTACGGTTATAATGGTTAATAATTAATTGAAACAACATTATTGATGGTTACGAACATTAACAGTGGACGAATTAATGTAGAGGGTTTTTATTCATATTTTCATATCTACCTATAGGGTTTATTACAAGAGACAGAAAAAGAAACTTACAAATTTTTTCAACTTTCCAGAATTTTCTGTATCATGCATCTTTTAAGATAAATTAACAATTGAATATCGAAATGTCAGAAAACAAATAAACATCAACTTTTTTTAAATACAATACTTTGCATATTTTTTGTATTCTGCAAGACTTCTTCCCTTTGATTTTAAAAATTCATACCGTCTTCATTTTCTTAAAAATGACGGAGTGCCAGTGGTAAATTTTATTTTAGTAAGATTTACCACTTTATTTTTGTAAGATTTACCACGCTGATGGTAAATCTTACATAATTTGGTCATTTTTAATAAAATTTACCGTCGGCGCCTCCATCAATTTTGATAAAATTTTAGCCGATTTCTAAAATAAAAAATACAGATGACGCTAATTCTGATCAGTGTTTTGGCACATATTCATATTAATTCCTAGGTTTCTCTTAACTAAAAATTTCGGCAGGGCCGTAATCATTTTTTTTCTAATCGAATTACCTAATCTTGTGCTTCTCATTTCGGGGGTGTTTGAACACTGTAAACGCCCCTCCTGGCTACAGCCCTGAGCTTTGGGGAACGACATATACTTTTAAAAATTTCGTATGCAACAAATATTGTAAAAATGAAATTATTAAAATAGACAATGGTTGTTAATATTTGCTTTCAACATCAAGAAGTATCGAACTATTTATTTGATAGAAATTATTTTAATATATTTTGTTTTATTTTAGATCATACGAGTAATTTGTTAAAATCAAAACCCCTATGCTGCGCCTATGGTTAGTAATAAAAGTATTGCGGTCGAATTATTGAGTCCAATAGCTTAATATTATAGCTTATATCAATAATTCTAGAACACCCCGTGTACTATCTCCCTCCCCTACCGACGACGTTTACTAGTAAATCACCGCCCCCGCTTTATTCAAGAAGTGTATGTATTATTTAGGGCCGTCCTACAGTCTGCCAACTGCGCTCAAAAGCACTCTCCCGTCTTTTATGACTGCGCTTGTCTAGTGATATAAGGGCCACTCTCTATAATACGTGCAAACATTCATAGATACACACCTAAAGTCGCATGAAAGATAGCAGCAGAAGCCGCCGGAGCTTCGCCGCTTTTATGAATATGAGCGCTTGGGCACAAAAGGCCGCTGCCGCAGCACCGCGCTCGCTAATAAAATAGAGCGTCGGCAGTCTTGTCATTCCAGTTTTACGTATTTTATACCTTTAAACAGTGTACTGCTCGACAATAAACGCTTGCCAAGGAAAATTCACGTGTGGAAGGGGCGATGAAAGAGAATGGCAAAGTAGTTTTGGTAGTTACTTCTCCACATGCACGTCAACATTCCGTAAGCTGTGTAAGCTTTGAGATGCCAAGAAAATGTCTGTCTTCAAACAGCTTCATAACTTTTGAAGTTAGTTAATGCGTGACACGATCTAGAAAGAAAGAATGGGGAAAAGATCAAATTATGAATTAAATTGGCGCTTAAAACAATTATGGTTGTCATTTAAGACAATGGCCGATGACGAGGTGAAGTAGGTATACTTTGAACAAAATAAAAACCGATGCACGTCGCCGAAAGTCTCTCGAATCACGGGCTGACTGACTAGTAAACACTGCCGCTTTCAAGAGACATCTAGCAGGCTCGCAGACGAACTAGAACTTTCAAGACTAACAGCGAGGAGTCAGTCTTTAAAATAAATACGTGCAATTCGCGTTGTGTAAAACGCATTGTGTAAAACGTAAATTTGGATATAAATTAATAGTAGTATCAGTCTGAGGTTTATTTTGTTATCGTGTTTGAGCTAAATAAATTGTGTTTTAAAAGTGTGTGTCATCAATAAGTGCGTGTCAAATTTTTCATACCAAAACGAACCCGAATTGGAAAAAACGTTACAAAATGTTAGTTCAACAGCAAACGACATGTAGATGGATATTTTAATTCGGAAATGCATATTGATAAAGTAGGAATACCTAGTGATAAATTTGTTTTTGGTGAGCTACATGCACCCAACCCCCACTTTTTGAAGGTTATTTAAATTGTGAAAAATCATAAATAACTTATTACGAAAATATTAAATCATTTTCGAAGTTCTTAGACTCATATCAAAAGGAAACCGTTTCACTAACTGAACCATTTAGGAAAAAATGTTTCCTAGAAATGCAAAATTAATTTTTAAAATTAAATTTTTTACTAAAACTGTAGTAAAGATGGTGGAGTTTTGAATTTTTATAATGCTTTCGGTTCAACTTTTTTCTCTTTTTTATTAATTTCTATCTTAAATGTATAACCTTATTTAATTGTCAAAGCTGTCAAATTATGTGAGCCATTTTTTATTTTACAATTGTGACAGCTACTTGTCAAACGTTTGACAACAACAAGGTTTTGTTTTGAGCTTCGACATAACCGTTATTTCCATCTCTCTCGTTCATAGCCAGATTTGATGACGTTTTCTTGAATATCTCTATACTACTAACACTATTTTAAAAATTACTGTATTGTTTTGTGTGCGGTATAATAACCATGAATAGATTTGGAAAACATCCACTACATATTTATTCTTGAATTACATAAGTCCCACTTTATAGTTTTATACCGCCATTTCTTTTGATACACCATTGGAAAGGCTTCCATGGCACATAGCGTTGTACTTTGTGATTGATGAATAGTCTCTCTTAAAAAGAGAGATATATGTTCTAGTACGTTCCAAGTATTAAACGAAGCGGCACACATTTTACAGTTGTATTTTACATAAAGTATTATTATCATTAAATTGACCGCAACCTACTGATAGTTCCATAGTCGTGTACTTCTCGTCTAACCCGCTAGAAAGTGTTATAGCAGGTATTCTTTATTTTCATTTATGAGAGTGATTTGAATCTTTTAATGTATCTCCTAGATTTTGTAATGTAACTTTTGATGCAGCACCACTAACTTTGTTTAAAACTATCCGCACTTCCATGCCCGTCCTACTCGCAAAAATCGATCAGCCGACCACTACGAAGAGTCCGGGATAAATTGTTTATAAAAGGAACATCTTAGTCGGAGCCTGTATCAATATTTACGGCGTGATGCCGCAGCATGAAATTCTCAAGCGCGAATACCACTCATCGGTAGATAAAACAGAAAAATTTCACGAGGAGCAAAAAGACGTATATCCAAGCGGCGTTTCGGTGTGCAATCCTACCGGATGCGGATATCATTTCCTCTCTCTTCGTGCACTCCGCCGCCCGCCCTTACACGCCCGCGGATCCCATACACGGTTATGAAAGCTGAGGGAGCCAGCTTTAGTTTTTCCCCGCGGCGGCTAGCACTGGCGCTGCTGGAACTGGAGAACTTTAATTGGATCGCTAAGTGCAAAGAGACCTAAAAGTATCCGAAATGGTTGTTTGAAGAACATCAACAATGTTTAAAGCGTTTAAAACAGAAAACATTTGGCAGCAACCTGGGCCACTTGTTATACTCAACCAGTATTTCAAAAACAAACTATATATAGGCGTATCTACGAGGTGTGGCTATTAAATAACCGAACTGATTCGGTCTGGGTCGTTCAGTTTGACTGTAGCAGTCATTTGAATTAGTCTACGCACCAGTGACGCGTCGAAAAATGTTAAATGTTCAGATAGAGCAACGGGGTAATCTCAAGTTTCTTGTTAAACTGGGGAAAACTTTTACGGAAGCTTATGCAATTTTAAAAGAAGTGTACGGGAATTAATGTTTATCCCGCACACAATTTTTTTAATGGTTTAAACAGTTTAAAGGAGGACGCGAAACGACCGAAGACGATCCGCGCCCCGGACGGCCCTCCACGTCAAAAACGAACGAAAAAATTGATAAATTAATCCGCGAAGATCGTCGTCTAAGCAACCGAGGGCTTGCTGAAATAATAGCAATCGACAAATAAAGGTGGATTTATATTATCCGGTCAGACACGGTGCGGGAACGTAGCGTTAACGTTCCGACAAAGACGGGAGATGTTTATATTATCAGTACTATTTATATCACTCGTTTTCAGACATATAGATATATTGCAAGAACACAGTGAACTCTCGTTAAGAAATAATAGACGCGTATCGTGGCAGACAAGCATTCTTCTCAACAATGACGGATGGTATGTGTATGACACGCAACGTGCCTGAACGGAACTGATTCGCTAAATATAAATACTTGTATAAGAAATACATATAAGAATGTTAGTTTTGCTGGACACGTAACGTTTCCGCATCGTGTCTGACCGGATAATATAAATCTATCTTAATGTGTTCGCCAGATTTTGCATGAATCGTTCAACATGCGCAAAGTTTGCGCAAAAATGGTGCCAAAACTCCTCAGTCCCGAGCAAAAGGAATCAAGAATGAACATTTGCGCTGACATTCTAAACAACATTAATTGTGTATGGAAGCGGTTAAAACAAAAGCGACGGAGGTTCCGAACCAACTGACAGAAGCGGAGTTCCAGCACCGCTTTCAACAATGGAAAAGTCGTATGGGTGTACAGATCGCCAAGGGGATCATTGAAGGCGAAAAAGTTGTTACTGTAATTGGCAACGAATAAAAAGTGTTATTATAGCATTTCGGTTATTTAATAACCACACCTCGTATATTATAATATTAACTATAAGTGGAAATCATGAAAAAGTATCGTCGTACACAAGCATTATATTAATGGTGATAAAAAAAGTTATTTATTGATCTTCTACGGCTTTAAAATTCCATAACCAAAATGCATTAAACCTTTTAAAAAACAGAGAACTCAAAAACCAATAGAATAAGATAAATTAAACAGGATTCTAAGTAAAATAGAATTGCCTTTCAGATGTTATGAACTTATTTTTCCCTCAAAATACCAGACAAAAAAATATTATTTGGTTTACCCATGGTTTACCCATTAAACTATTGAGCGAGGCCAGAGTGTTGCTAGATCGGGCGCTACGTTGCCACTCTCATTACTTAATTTGCACACCTCGTATATTACATATTTCCAGTCTTCATTTTATAAAACTTTAACACTTATCTTTTTCTGCATGCATTTTTATCATTATTAAAAAAAAAATACTCGCACAAACAAACGTCTCGCAAGTTTACTTTTGTAATGAATTAGAATGATGTGATATTCCAGCCACCAGGACCTTTCTGGTAAAAACTTAAGGGGGTATGAGATGTCATCACTTCACCCCTCATCACTTCCATCAAGCATCGCTTAGACAATTACGTAATCCAACGGGGCTCTCCTTACTTCTTCGTTAGTGCTGCCGAAATTAGCAAACTTTAATTGTTTCGACAACCCGGCTCCGAGTGAGACGGGGTTTCCGCAGATTTAGATAATTGAATGAAATTATATTGGCATTTTCCACCCGCGGTCATTTCCAGATGAACGACTGGATGGGCGCCCGCAGCGCCAGGTACATATTCCGGAGTCGAGTGTGTTTCAGACAAAAACGAAAACTACAGAGAAGCGTTCGTTCGCTCAGTCGGGTTTCTGCCGACTGCAAAATAGCTATATTTGTACGATGTTATCGTAAAGTAGCGGATACAATCTATGAAAACAATTTCTTTTTTTAAAAACATTTTTTTTAATTTGAAAATTTTATCACACATTAAAACACACATCGAATGATTCATACGAATTACCATTTTATGATTCCCAATTTCAAACAACTCTGCTATGATCGTTATTATCTTTACAATAACCTCCAATTTTTATTATGTAAGGATTTGGAAATATTAATGCACAGCTTATCAAACAATTGTTTGGTAATAGTTTTTGGTTAAAGTTTAACGTCTATCGAATGTATCCGTTGCTTTATAAAAGCATTGTATGTACAGGGTGACTCAGAGTAGATTTCCCTTTTCAAAAAATTATAACAAAACCATGTGTAAAGTTAGAATATATTTATTAAATAAATATGAAAGCAGACATATGCGGATTTACTTTTTGAACAGAATATTGTCCATATGCCGCCCATCTTGACCGTAGCATGCCTCGATACAGGTACGGAGGTGTAGAAACACACGCTGGCATAGAGCAGTTTGATGGAATTTTGGTTCCAGCAAGAAGATGCTATGGTGCTATGGTGCTACAGCACATACGGCAGAGGCCTCCATTACCACTGTAAGTGCCTTATTCCCGGGTTGTCTCATCTCTCACCATGGCGACATTGCCTGGCCACCCCGATCGCCTGACCTTACCCCCATGGATTTCTTTTTGTGGGCGTACCTTAAAAGTTGCGTTTACGTTACTCCTCCAGCCAACATTGAAGAGCTGAAACAACGCATTCGCGATGAAATCCAAAACATTCCACCTGCTCTATGCCAGCGTGTGTTTCTACACCTCCGTACCTGTAACGAGGCATGCTACGGTCAAGATGGGCGGCATGTGGACAATATTCTGTTTTAAAAGTAAATCCGCATATGTCTGCTTTCATATTTATTTAATAAATATATTCTAACTTTACACATGGTTTTGTTATAATTTTTTGAGTCACCCTGTATATTCCGGAATATGGCGGGTTTCAGACAAAAACTAGAACTACAGAGGCGCATTTGCTGCTTCTGTCGGACTTATGCCTGTTGCAAAACCACCAAGATAAATAGTCAATAGCGAAACTATTCATACACTGCTTTAATTCTGATAATTTTTGTACAACACCATTGATTTTTTACAAAATGGCTCACTCTATCAGATACTTTGAAGACTCCCCTTTAACCCTTAGCTGCACCTGGGGGTCCTGAGGGACCTCATCCTTTTTTAAAAGTACTTTTAATTATTTAAAATTTCGAAATATCATAAAACTAATGCCCTGATTTAGAAGTAGAACGCTTAAAGTAAGTAGTGGTGGGGTACCGGTCACCGCGCGCGCATACAGTTTACGTCTATCCGCTAAAATTTTCTAAATCCGCTAAAATATCTAAAAAAAATTTTCATCACAAAAATAAAACGAACACGTATCAATATATTACATTTATTTTTTGTGTATAAAAAATATGCAATTTTCACATGGAAAAATCTTTTTTATATTTTTGACTGTAGTTTATTTTTTGAATAAATATATTTTTTTTTAAAGAAGCCCTTATTGTGTTTATTTTTTTGAAATATAGTATAAAATGCACCATAACCTACAATTTCATATTTCTGCATATAACTAAATAAGTTTTACGAATTTTAACGGAAAAAATGCATTTTCAGAATTTTCTTACTTCACTTATTTTTTCAATCCTTGTGGAAAAAAGAGTTGAATCTCTAGTATGGCTGATTTTTTCTAGTCCATAATGTACCAATTAACACTTTTGTACAGTTCTGTAGTGCTAGATATCCTCAATCTAGGACTACAGAACTGTACAAAAGTGTTAATTGGTACATTATAAAATCAGCCGTACTAGATATTCAACTCTTTTTTCCACAAGGATTGAGAAAATAAGTGAAGTAAGAAAAATTCTGAAAATGCATTTTTTCCGTTGAATTTCGTACTCTTATTTAGTTATATGCAGGAAATATTAAATTGTAGGTAATGGTGCATTTTATTCTATATTTCAAAAAAAGTAACACAATAAGAGCTTCTTTCAAAAATATATTTATTAAAAAAATAAACTACAGTCAAAAATATAAAAAAGGTTTTTCCATGTGAAAATTGCATATTTTTATACACAAAAAAATAAATGTAATATATTTTTACGTGTTCGTTTAATTTTGTGATGAAAAATTTTTTTAGATAGAATTTTATAAGCAATTTTTCAACTTGGGGTCCTGAAATTGAAGTGGTGCAGCTAAGGGTTAACACTCAACATGAGTCCAAGAACTTTGAAGAGGATTTAATATTTTCGGAATTATTCATGATTTTTTGAAAACATCGCAGTTTTACTTTTTTTAGCGATATCGTTTCACATAATCGACATATAACTTTCAACTTGCTTACCAGACACAGAATTTCACAAGCTGTAATACCACAGCATAAGCAGAACCAGCAAAACCACTCTAATCAAAATCATAAGTAGGCGCATTGCATGCTGCGCATCGCCCTCAGTAGGTAGATGGGTTAGTCGTATCTCTAACGTTCTTGAGTGAGCATCGACAGTCCAGGGCGTATTTAAAAATTGTGTGCTTCATAAGACTACTGTGTATGAATAATGCGAATATAAATTGCTGTTCATCTCAAGAATATTTTAATAAGGGTTAAATTAATGTTAATTTACATATTTAATACTGTTGTCATATAATTCATCGTGTAAAAATGAAGGCAAAACCACTTTCTCTAAAATTCCTAGTACAACCCTGATGGCAAATATGCCTCGTTCCGTTGCAAATCGTTAGAACACTTGCACTGACCAGTATTCTGAGGTCACAAAATATGGCTTGCTGACTTCAAAGCGCCGACAATCGAGAGATTTTGCTGGCCTTCCTTATGCTGTGGTAATACTATCAATCCTGTCAAAACTGTAGAACAAAAATTATTTATCAGAACTTAGCAACCTTCAAAAAGTAGATGTACGAATACTTTCGCTGCTGACTATAACTATGTAATGGTAAGTTCTTGATGGCGTGGGCCCTTCGACTGGTTTCAACTGGAATTAACCGAGATCAGAACTTTGTTCCCGTTACGCGTAAATTGATATCTGTAACGGTATTAAATACTTATCATTTCTTCGACGAAGTTCGGCGTTCGCAAAGAAAGATACACCTTTCGGGTTTAGAGCGTCACGAAGTAAATCTGCCCTTTCGGCGACGGCGATGAACGCCGCGAAGTTTACGAAAATGGCGTATTTATTGGAAACGCTGAGGGAATATTACATGAAACGAGAATTTTGTTGTCTTCCCGCACGAGAGTTTGTTATCGGATAGAAATAAAGACTTTTATTGGCTCGACTTCTTTTATGAAACTGGTAGTTTCAGAACTTTAGACGTATAGACGTATTTTAGACGTTTAGACGTATAAACTACAAGGTTTTTTAAAACAAATGGTCAAATAATATGCATGTTAGAGCAAGTGAAATGACGAAAATTTTAATAAAGTTATTTTGTAAACTGACCCGCTAATAAGAGCAGTAGCAAAAGAAGACGCTGGATACACGTCTTTGAGCCTAGGATGTGAACTTCTTCCGGTCAACATACCAACAGAGCAGGAGCTTCAGACACAGTGGTCGGCACATGCTTTGCAAGCCCGTTTTCGAAAAATGCTACAGTCAGATTACATCGACAAAGACAATTCATTAAAATTACTTACCGACGGATATCTGTGCTCCGAAACCGAAGGCTGCTTGAAGGTTATTCAGGACAGGGTTATAAAAACAAGAAATCACGAGAAGCGTATCCTGAGAGACAACGTCCAAGACCTATGTAGGAAATCTGGATCTGCAGGCGAAACTATAGAACACTTAATAGGAGGGTGTTCCGCGCTAGCAGAGTCAGCATATCTTGGCAGGCACAATCAACTTGCGAGGAGGGTCTACCAAGAACTGGCACTCAAACTAGTACTCCGTCATACTACAAATATGAAGGTGTGTTGGAATCTGAAGTAGCACTGATGTACTGGGATAGGCTAATCATCACCGACCGAACAGTGGACTTCAACCGACCAGAAATTGTGCTGATAAACAAGGAACAACGAAGAGGGACCATCACAGACATCGCAGTGCCACTTACCCATAACATTCAGAAGACTGAACCAGAGAATATCGCGAAATATGAAAACCTATCAACCTATCAGGTCCTATCGAGATGAAGTACCTATGGAAACTGGAGAAAATGAAGACACACGCCCTAGTAATATCGGTGAGAGAGTGATGACGACTAGATTCGCCAAGAACATCACGGCATTGGGACTGTCTTGTAATATTATTAGAAACGGCCAGAAGGAAATCTTATTACAAAAGTGTCGTATTGTACAAAAGGTTTTTGATCTAGATGAATTTCCTCCGCTCGCCTGAGCCTAATTTCTGCTGAGGACGCGGATAGGTAACCAACTCATCACTTCCTGTAGCAGGAGTGGGTGAATGTCTAGACCATCAGATTTAAAGGTCAAACCATATGATTTTTTTTAACAGCGAACTAGTATCAAACTTACTTGAAGCTCATTATATAGATATTATGACGCAGTATACTTCTAAACGAACGGCAACTTTCTCGTCTTCATGCGTTCTTTTTGATCTCGGGTTCATTACACAGGTCTACAAAAGAAAAATTTTTCTGCCCCAGAAATTAAACCTATCAAATCCGACGTATTTTTTTGTTGAAACCGAATTTTCAACACTTTCTACCGCGTAGATTCTTAGTAAATCCCTGTTTTTTTGTTGTTAAAATACGTTTTTATGCGAAATATTTTTTCTTTTGAAATATTAATCAGATTTATCATTTCTTAATCAGACATGTCCTTTCCGAAGTTTTTTTAAACGCTGAATACGATTCTGTTGTCAAAATTTGTGCTAGACCCTTCCATTTAGGGTGAAAAACAGCCCAAAAACGAAATAATTTGTGATTTTCAAGAACATGTCACTTCCGAAGTTCCAGGAAGCCTGCAATATCAAGTAGAGTGGCAAAGCAAGTTCACAGCAAGAATAAATATATTTTCAGAAGCAATCGAGCCTGAATAACTTTTAAGTACTTTTATATTGCAGGTTTCCTGGAACCAGCTACTTCGGTCCTTGATCAGAAAGTAAGAAAGTAGGAATAGTAATTGAATAGATAAGAAAGTCGGAATCCTTAATACCCAGTAAATACTTCCGAAGTAATATCAATTTATAGGGAATTTTACAGAAAAGAAATGGTCGTAAACATTCTTCGGAAATGACGTGTTTGGACATACGTCCTTGAAAAACACAAAATCTTCCATTTCTGGGCCGTTTTTCATCTTAAATTCTCATTTTATAGGAAATGGAAGGGTCTAGCACAAATTTTAACAACGGATCTTATTCAGCGCAGATAAATAATTCGGCTGAGAGCCTGATTAATATTTAAAAAATATATTTCGCATAAAAAAGTATTTTGATAACAAAAACCGGCATTTACTGAGAATCTACGCGGTAGAAAGTTTTTCTGAGTAAAAAATCCGGTTTCAGTACAAAAAAAATACTTCGGATTTGATAGGTTTAGTTCCTGGAGCAGATTTAATGTTTTTTTTGTAGGTCTGTGTAATCTTAAATATCTACCCACCCCGCTCACAATGGCTTTTTAGCCATTCAGCCATTATACAGAGAGGTTCCTGAAAAAGAGTCATGCGTGTGAGACCAAACATCAAGAACAACTGGATGTTGCATCACGACAATGCGCCTTGTCACACAGCCATTTCAGTAAACGAGTTTTTAGCCAGTAAAAACATTCCTGTGGCTCCTCAGCCTCCTTATTCGGCTGACTTGAGTCCTTGTGACTTTGTTCTCTTCCCGAGATTGAAAAATCACCTCAGGGGACGCCATTTTGGGACCATAGAAAACATTCAACCGGCTTCGGATTCAAAAATACTTCGGATTTGATAGGTTTAGTTCCTGGAGCAGATTTAATGTTTTTTTGTAGGTCTGTGTTATCTTTAATTTCTACCCACCCCGTTCCGAATGAATTAAGAAGTTTTTGACGTGGAAACCCGTTTTACGCACACGTGACTACTTAAAGACCTTTTTTCCGGAGGCGGCGACGTCGTAGGCGGACTGTATTATTAAAAAGCTTAATAAACTCGAAAGCGCGCTTCGAGTGTCACTTAAAGGAGCCGTTCGCATTTCAAGATCCTGAGCGGCCACATTTATTTTCCATTAGCCGCTGAATTATACAATCGAGGGCTGCTTAAATTTCAATAAGAACACGTCCAAGAGAAGTCCCGGTTAATTCTTTTCTCCGATAAAGCCGTACACACCGTAAAAAAAAAACTTTTTCTCCTCTCCTCCTTGCTTTTCCGCTGGCGGCCCCCCTCGAATATTTATAACCGACTTCTCGCCTCCTGAATTATGTCCTAGTGACAGCCTATATTGCCAATTGAAAAACTAAATCGCCCCTTTTTCGTATATAGAGCGTAATATGACATGGGGAATGGCGGCTTATAAGTCTCTCTTTAGGGCCTAAATTTATTGCGTGAGACCCTCGAGGATTTTGCGGTTAGGAGAAGTTGTAATCGAAAGTAGAAACGACTTTTCTAGATCCATGATTATTTTTTTAAAGAGTACAAAAAATTCGTAAGGTGAAAAAAATGTCTTCAAAGTACGAGGTGTGTAAATTAAGTAATGAGACTGGCAACGTAGCGCGCGATCTAGCAACACTGCGGAGACGGGACTGGGAATGGCGGTAGGTTAACAATATAATTCACCTTCAGTACAAGTTTGATCTTGTTAGTCATTTGTTTGTTATTTGTGACTATTTCCGTAAACCGTTTTTTTTTCTAGTGCGTTTTAAAAATTCATTTTGAGCAACGGTGTGCTTTCCGGTTTTGCTTCAGACTTGGACACAGCACAACGGATACTTTTGCAAAACTTCAACACGCCTACGGAGACCGTGTTTGTTCAAGAGTCCAGGTTTGTCGGTGGTTTAAGGCATTCTCAGCAGGAAGAGAGTCGATTGAAGATGAACCACGCAGTAGAAGGCTTCTTCCGGAACCGATGAAAATATCGATAAAATCGTCGGACGACAAGAATGATTGGGGAAGAGTTAAATTTGAATCACACCACTGTTCATCAGACTTTGACTAACGTATTGGGGATGAGAAAAATCTGCGCAAAAATGGTTCCAAAAAACCTTTCGCAGGAACAAAAGTACATCAGGAAAGAAATGTGTCTTGACTTTTTGGAATCGATTAAAAATTATCCCCATTTTACGACCTGGAAACCAAGCGCGAAAGCATGGAATGGCACACTTTAAGCTCTTCAAGCCCAAAACGGCAAGAATAAGCAAGTTGAAGATCAAATTCATGCTGATTTGCTTTCTTGATAGCCAGTGAATTATCCACAAAGAGTTTGTGCCTCCAGGTCAACTAGTAAATCAACACTTTTACAGAGAGGTTCTTGAAAAACTTCGAAAAAGAGTCATGCGTGTGAGACCAAACATCAAGAACAACTAGATGTTGCATCACGACAATGCGCATTGTCACACACATTTCAGTAAACGAGTGGTTAGCCACTAAAAACATTCCTGTGGCTCCTCAGCCTCCTTATTCGGCTGACTTGAGTTTGTGATTTTTTTTCTTCCTGATATTAAAAATCACCTCAAGGGACGTCATTTTGAGGCCATAGAAAACATTCAAACGGCTATAACCGAACATACGTATATGAGTTCGAACACTGCGATGAGGAATGGAAGAACCGTCCCCAGCTGTGTGACTTCCTTATTTTGAAGGAGACAATAGTGAATTTGACAAATTTGAAAAAAATCAATCTCATTACTTAATTTACACACCTCGTATGTCGTGGAATCGACCCCGAATGACTTGAATTATTATTCTTAGTCAATTAAATATGTCAATCACGGCAGGACAACAAGCTTTTTTTATCGGAAGTTATGTTGGAAATGTTAGAATGGTTACTGGAAAAGTACGATTTGAATTTTTTATCTCAATAGCGGGAAAACGTAAGAATTTGAGATTCGTCTTTTACTAATAGGAAGATATTTTAGAGCAAAATTTTTATTTTCCCTCTGCACCCGCATGGAGTTGAAACAAGCAACCCCTATTCATTTTTGTGTCCTAACTCTTTTCTGGATCATACTTAGAGTTTGGGAACCCTTCAAAATCACATGTATAATACACCCTGTAAAAGTTTTAACATAATTATGGAACACCTTGTATGATCTTTTTCAGAAAACTGTTTGTGATAAAAAAAGTTACACAAGTATAGGGGGAGTATCTTGTTATATAAGAGTATTAACCCTTTAACAACCAAGTGCACTGTCAAGACATGAACTTAGATACTCATTATACTCATATTACTGATAGAAAAAATATAGAAAAAATAACTAAAACCATGTATTCCTATGTTTTCGAGGTCGCTCTTTCGAATGGAATCGTTAAAATTTGCAAAAAACGTTGATTTATTAATCCTTAACCGTATTCTTCTATTTTTAACAAAAACTATTAAAAAACGCGATTTTTTCAAGATATTTTTTTTAATCGCAATTTCAGCTATGTTATTGTCCTTTACACTACTCAAAAACAAATACAAACGTGCACTCGAGACGTGTACTTGAAGGAAACGCAATGAGAACAATTTGTGTTTCTCATTTTTGAGGTTAAAATAACTAGATATATGGCAAAATTGAAAGGGTGATATTTCTCGTTTTTAACCAGTTGCGGGATCATTGACGCAAAAGAAGAATTTTGAAAAAAATATTAGTACTTTCGGGGTTTTTGGGGTCGCTGATCACGACCCTGATGTCAGAATTTCAAAATTCAAGATGGCGGATCCAATATGGCCACCATTCCGAATAAAATTTAAAATTTTTCGATTATTTTGCCTCAAACTTTGTAAACCGGGGGTTTTCGGGGTCGCTAATCACGATCCCGATGTCAGAGTTTCAAAATTCAGGATTTCGAAATTTGCTTCAAATTGGTCGCCGCATCCTGAATTTTGAAATTCTGACATCGGGATCGTGATTAGCGACCCCGAAAATCCCTGGTTTACAAAGTTTGAGGCAAAACAATTGAAAAATTTGAAATTTGATTCGAGATGGTGGCCATATTGGATCCGCCATCTTGAATTTTGAAATTCTGACATCAAGGATCGTGATCAGCGACCCCAAAAAAACCCCGAAAGGACTAATTTTTCAATATTCTTCTTTTACGTGCAACTGGTAAAAAACGAGAAATATCACCCTTTGAATTTTGCCATATCTAGTTATTCTAACCTCAAAAATGAGAAAATTAAATTGTTCTCATTACGTTTCCTTCAAGTACACGTCTCGAGTGCACGTTTCTGTTTATTTTTAAGTGGTATAAAGGACGATTACATAACTGAAATTGCGATTTAAAAAAAAAAGGATCTTGAAAAACTCGCATTTTTTTAAGTTTTTGTTAAAAATTGAAGATTATATCAATTTTTTGCAAATTTTAACGATTCAATTCGAAAGAGCGACCTCGAAAAACATAGGAATACATGGTTTTAGTTATTTTTTCTTTATTTTTTCTATCAGTAATATGAGCCTCTAAGTTCATTTCTCTTGACAGTGTACTTGGGTGTTAAAGGGTTAACTTCATAAGTAAGTGCTTTTTCAGGATTGAAAAGGATTAAAGGTCAAGATCGCCCACTTGATATCCCAGCGTCCAAATCCGAATGTTGCATAACGCAAAACTTGCCGAATTAAAAGTTATAATTACAAAAAATCTCGCGCCTGTCAGGGTGGCAAGAGCGGCCGGGCCCTAATTAAAACAAAACGTTCCCGACTTTTTTTGCCGCCCCGTCCTCTCCGAAGGGATAGAGCGTCCCGCCCGCGCCGCCTTATCTGGAAGACGCAAATTAAGTAAATGCGCGCCGGCATTCGATCATCTTAATCTGCCGTCTTTCATCGCCCGGCTACTAGAGATAATCTGGGCGTCTTTTCAGCGTTAATCAGTCATTTCCCCGGTGCGCTTGTAAAGCGGGCCCATAAAAAAGGGGTCGCAGGCGGCGGCGGCAACGCGACAAGGGCGTAGGTTCGGATTTCTTGCGTGGCGGGGGCGGCGGATCAGCCGCCTGCGAACGTTTCAATTTGGCCCGTCGCCGGGCGCGATTTATGTTGTTTTGTGTGCGGCAGCTATTAGAGTATACTAATCGCCGTTTAACCCGTTTCGGCCCAGAATGCCACTCGAAGCATATCGCTCTTCGGTGCCTCAGAACTTTTCCTATTCGCAAGAGAAAAATTTTTAGGGGACATATTTTGAAAAATAAAGACTTGCCCTTTCCGATGGTGTCAATTAAATTTGTCTAAAAAATTGTTAAATAGGCAAAAAAACAGTATTTTTACAAAAAAAACACGATTTTTTCGACAATTTTTTTTTAAATCAATTTTTCAAGGGATTTTAGGTCTGCCATGGACCTGGAACCTCAGTAACCTGTGGAATAAATGTCTAAACTTAAAGGATGCATTGTTTAAATATCGATTTTTCTCCCCTGTGCATCCAAAATGGCACCTCAACTGCAAAATTTTTGCAAAAAACTTCAAAGCCTGTTTATACGAAAATGACGCACTTTTTTAAAAAATTGTCAAGAATAAAAAAGTTCTTAAAATCACTTAAAGAATACGCTAGAATTTTCAGAATTTTTTGAGCGATTTTTTTAATTTTGCACAATTTTTTGCAAAATTCAAAAAAACCGTAATCGATTATAAAATCACGTAAATAAATTAAAAAAAAAACAAAAAAAAAACAAAAAGAAATAAAAAAAAAAAAAAAAAAGAAAAAAAAGAGAAAAAAAAAGAAAACTATCTATATTTGTCGACCTCCACGTTGGTGATAGTTGGGCAACGTAAATTGTATTTGCGGCTAACAGACGATAGTTGTGCGAATATATCGAACTTTTTCATAATCTTACGATATTAATTTGATCTTTAACGCTGTTTTTCTCAAAAAAATTGCACTTTTACGAAAAAATATCAAGAATAAAAAAGTTCTTAAAATCACTCAAAGAATATGCTGGAATTTTTTTAGAATTTTCTTGAACGATTTTTTTGAATTTTGTAAAAATTGACGTGCAAAATTAAAAAAATCGCTCAAAAAATTCCGAAAAAATTCCAGCGTATTCTTTAAGTGGTTTTTAGAACTTTTTTATTCTTGGCAATTTTTTAAAAAAGTGCGTCATTTTCGTATAAACAGGCTTTGAAGTTTTTTTGCAAAAAAATTTGCAGTTGAGGTGCCATTTTGGATGCACAGGGAGAAAAATCGATATTTAAACAATGCATCCTTTAAGTTTAGACATTTATTTCACAGGTTACTGAGGTTCCAGGTCCATGGCAGACCCAAAATCCCTTGAAAAATTGATTTAAAAAAAAAATTGTGTCGAAAAAATCGTGTTTTTTTTGTAAAAATACTGTTTTTTTGCCTATTTAAAATTTTTTTTAGACAAATTTAATTGACACCATCGGAAAGGGCAAGTCTTTATCTTTCAAAATATGTCCCCTAAAAATTTCTCTGTCGCGAATAGGAAAAGTTCTGAGGCACCGAAGAGCGATATGCTTCGAGTGGCATTCTGGGCCGAAACGGGTTAAGGGGACTAGGGAGGGTTGAAAATACAATAATTGGCCCGTGTTTAATGGTTTATAACAAGGCCGCGAATAAATATAAAACTTTTTTATTGTTAGTGGTATTAACTATAACATTATACAATGAGAAAATTCATTGAAAGTGGTTTCCAGAACAATATCGGCGTCCCAATGTAATAAGGAAAACTATCGAATCCACGGTTTTACCACGATTCCAGTCAAATGGATAAAGGTTTTGGCAAATTCTAAAAATATTTCTTCTCCTTAGGATTCCCTCTATTGATTATACCTAACAAATTAAAAACAAAAATAAAATTAACAAAATGGCGGCCAGAAAACAAAAAAAATTGGAAAATTTCGAGTTATTTGTTGTTATAAAATTGTAGCAATATTTTTTTTCAATCTGATTTTAGGTATAATTCATGCGTCATAGTGTTTTACAACTCCTGTATAAATTTCAAGTTTATATCTTTCGCGGTTCTCGAGATATCGTGGTAAAATCATCAAAAAATGTAGTTTCGAGAAAATCGCATTCAAAGTTTCAGTACAATATTTGTGTTAGAACAGTCGTACGGAAACAGAAACGTTTCGACTTTATTATTAGGTCGTCTTTAGTGTGTCGTTACAAATTAAAATTTAATTCTATTCTCTATATTGCATAGAGAACCCTAGAAATGAGAATAATGCTCAGACCGTTCGGTTGTACGCTACGTTTTACGCTCTCTTGACCTCAAATTTGGGAATTTTTCAAAAACACAAACGGGAAGATCACAAACTGAAGGATCACAGTATCTGAATATGAAAAAAACCGAAAATCCATTTTTTCGAAATTTCAACCCTCCCTAGTCCCGTTAATTCGGGATAACGGCGACCTTATTAGCAGTCCAGTAGGCACAGATTTTTATGTGTTATTGAAAAATACAGGATAGTTTTGACGGTTTCCTATGTATTTTTTTTGCGTAGAACACAATTTGCTTGGTCCGTAGAACTGAAACCGTCCGCTAATTTTTCAAATTAACAATTTGTGAAAAAAAGTATTTTTTTTTCCACATTTTCGTTTATATCTCCGTTCCTTGGCATATTTTATATAGCACATGTATTTAATAAGAAGTTGTAGCCTATTGAATTTCGTCTCCAAGTGCTACTGTTAACTTGCAAATGACAAGTTGAAAAAGTGACATTTTTTTACCTCGAAAGTAGGGCGACTATGATCATGATATTTCTTGGAGGGACTGCTGTTTGTAGGTTGAAATTACAAAAAAAAATTCAGCTCGATCCGTTAATAACTTTTCGACTAATTGACGATCGCATTTTTTTGCAAGCCTTAATTAACAATGAAGCCATTTCTTTATTTATCGTACGATATTGACCGGGTTGGGCTAGAAAAATCATAAACCTCTTCAAGTTTGCGAAACTTTTTTGAGATATTGAAAAATATTAATTTGGACCAGTTTTATAACGTTTTCTACACGACTACCTTTTTTTGACGCGTATATAAATATGTTCACCTACTCAAAACCTACTTTAACGGCCGCTATTTCATTATTTTTCGGTGAAAAAGTTCCTTTTGGTTCGGGCTATAGCGACTTAAACACTTAATAATTTGCCTTTTTTTGTTAGATGTTCCAAACGGCCGAAATCATGTGAACCATTTTTTGTTTTTTTTGTTTGAAAAAAATTCGTGTGACCAAAAAAACAATGAAAAAAACCAAAAAAAAAATAGTTTTGTACTCTTAAAAGCGCGAATAAATATACCTACCTGAAAAATTTCAAAACGATCTTTATTCTCTAAAAAAAAAAAATGTTAAATAAATCCATTGTCAAGGTGGAACCTTAAGTTTTAGAGCATACTAATGCCAGATTGTTATAAAAGTATTGAATATTTCGAAATAATTTTGACTAATGTATGGATTGAGTCTTAGTGTTTGTTTACTGTTAAATAACTTATTTTTTTAAAGCAGGAAAAATTGGTAGGAACGTTTTTTAGACACGTTTTAGGAATGTTTGTAAGAAAGATTTTCTTACCAACACCATTCGGTTACAAAGAGTGCATTGTAGTTTTTTTGTACATAAGTGTCAATTATTATAAACGTTGAAAATTGATATACTGTCCCAACTCTATTTCGACAATCATTATCAAGGAAACGGTTTGACATATAAAAAAAAAATGATACCTGATTATAAAAGTTATTATATTTAAAAGGTGCGTTTTACCATTTCATTTTTTGATGTACAGGGTGCATAAAAAAGCAACACGTTATGCAATTTTAATTTTTTCTGAATTGTTGGCGTTACATTTTTTGTATTTATGCAATAATAAGAAATACTAACGCACTAGAAAAAAAACATAATAATATTACAATACATTTTCAAGTCAACCTGCCTCAGAACTCAGACCTGAAGACAAACAGACGTTTCTGTTTTGATAATTTTATAATAAAAGCCCTCATGATACACCACGCATATGTTTCAAATATAATTTTGAAAAAAAAAAGTTTGGCTTCAATATAAATAAAAATATGAGAAAACTGTATGAACTCTTCCAATTTCCAATTATTAGAACCTACTTGATTTGGACACATATACCTATTATACAATCTTTAAGGAGAAGTTTTGTGCAAACTTGTTTAGAATAATAGGGAATATTTCCATCGTCGGTTAATGCAGTACCTTCATCGGCTGCTTGTTACGCAATTTTCTTTTTCGTCTAGATTTTTTGCTCGTTTTCCGCTAATAGAATCCTTCAGTCGTCTATCCGAAATCCTTAAATTAAGCCGTTTACACGTGGAAGAGCAACTAGTTTTAAAATCAACGCAAAATCTCCGGAAATACCTCCCGACGTGCATTTTTAACGGTGATAACTCAGTATGAATTTTTTAAGCGTCTCGCGGCAGCTGCGAGCTCGCGAGGCTCCCGCCGCGGCGTCCCATAGTCCAGTCCAACTAAGCTAAAAAACATCCTTCGCATGGGCATTTGGAAAAAGAAGCTGAAATTTAAACAGGTTTTCCACTGACTGAATTATCACTGAACCAGATAGTTTTACTCAACGCGATACAGTTTTCCCTAACACGCACATTTCGCCCACCATATTAGCATAATCAAGACATGATTAAAAGTTGAGTCGTTTTTTACAGCAGGTAATTTTTTTTCAAATCCCATTTTTCAAAAAAAAAGAAAAAGTTAAAAATTATTATTGATTTCTAAAATAGTCCGGTCCTGCTCTAAATTAAAGAAAATGAACAACTGCAATGCCAATCCATGTTAAAATGTACGAAAACGTTTTAGATAAGAAAATACTTGAAATAAATGATAAATGATAAAATCGGTATGTTTTTCTACTGTGGGTTGATTTTGACCGTTTCTTTAAATTTAAAGCACGACCAGATAAACGCTATTTTCGAAATTAATACGATAACTTTTTTATTTTTGAATTAAAAAAAATGGTATTTGGAAAAAGTTTGTTTTGACTAGTTCTACATGCTATTAAAAAATATTACTGAACTCTAGAATCACCCAGTACCATGCGGATAGATAAATGGGACTCAACATGTTCCCAAGGGTCTGATAAGATCAGCAACCACTAGATGTCGTTACCAGGTAGCACACCACTAACGGTAGGTCCGTTAAACTAAAGTATAATGAGAATAATTCCAGTTTTCCGTCATCAGAAATACAACAGGTTCGGATTTCAACCTTATAAGCTTATATTGCTTGTATCTAAATGGGACGTGATCCGGTAGGTCACAAGGATTATTAACCACTAGATGTTGTTCTCAGTATCACACCGCTTCCTGGCAAGAAAACTCACGCATTGTTGAGACCTAACAAGGTCGAGATCCGGATGTGTGATTTCCAATGATGAATTCGTCGAGACTTTTCCCCGACTGAGATTTTTTTGGGTGAACTTTAGATATGGTTATTTCGGTATTTTAAATAGAACATTGTTGATTACCGTCAATTTTCAACTCGTTTTCGTCCAAATGTCAAAATCTATTTGCACGGGACTACAAGGCGAGGCGTCTGGGACGTCGCGCGAGAGCGAGGGAGACGGAGCGACGTCTCCCGCCGTGCCATGCATTACTCAGGAGCACAGATTGGCTACTGTAATATGCACGGCCCATCAATATTAATACTTTATCCGAGGTAAGATGGTCTTTACCGCTACGGAGAGCCGCCGCCGCGGCGTTCCGTTTAGTATCCAGACGAAACGAGGTGCCCGGGACAGCCCGACCGCAACGGCGCCGCGGCGGAGTTTCCGAATATACCGGGTGTAACAGGATCATGGTACACACCCCTTTTCTCCTTTAGTATTCAAGACGATTAATTGAAATTTGGGATATCCTATATACATAATAAGCGGCACTGTCTGACATACAAGTGATTTTTTTTTCCACTTCCGGTTTCGCCGGAAGTGACACTAACTTTCTATTTTTAAATGGAACACCCTGTATAGTATTGCATTTTTGAATTCTGCATAATTTTATGAATCCAACGATACCAAATAAGTAACATTTCAAAAATTATGCAGAATTCAAAAAATGCAATAATATACAGGGTGTTCCATTTAAAAATCGAAAGTTAGTGTCACTTCCGGCGAAACCGGAAGTGGAAAAAATCACTTGCATGTCAGACAGTGCCGCTTATTGTGTATACAGGATATCCCGAATTTCAATTAATTATCTTGCAAACTAAAGGAGAAAAGGAGGGTGTACCATGATCCTGTTACACCCAGTATAGTGGGCGTCGATGTTCCAACGAGAAATACGTCGAAAATCAGCGAATGGGTACGTTAACTATCATCACAAGTTGTTCTGAAAAAGGTGTACCACAGGGGTAATGCTTGGGGGTCCCTTGTCGTTCAGTTTATATGTCAATGATATAAGTAAGTGCTTCAAAATCAATATTTTGATGTATGTCGATAAATCAGGCCTGCGATTTTATTTACTGTAGACAAATTATTTACTTACTTGAATTGAACTGAACTCAATACTAATGCGAGAATTGTACTGGTAGATAGCCGATACACGTCCAATATCCAGCACGTTGTATTTTACTAATTTTACTCTGTATTTATTTTTGTGTATATATCCATGTTTCATTTCAGTATAACCAGTCATCCAAAAAAAAAAAAAAAAGCCATCAATGGCGCTGGCGATGAACGAGAGAGGCGGAAATAGCAGTTATGTCGAAGCTCAAAGCGAAACTCTGTTGTTGTCAAACTTTTTAAGTAGCTGTTACAAGTTCTATCCATATCGTCAATCCACACAACAAATTTTCACAGGCTATACCTCTAAGGCTACAGTTCTGCCAATGGTTTATTAACCATTTTAACAATATCGTGCTGTCTTTTTTGTTGGTGATTTTTTCTCTGGCCTTATCTAAAAAATTCAATTTTTGAAATCTTCATCAATGCATTGCCAATAGAATTGAGGAAATCAATGGAAAACCATGGATACTGCAGCACGTTAATGACTCTAATGTGAACAAATATCATTTTTCGAAAATATAGTTTCTCTCTGAGATAAAGTTATTTATCCTGGAGTGGGTACTGGGACCTTCGGCGTAGAAACAAAAAACTGGAAGTTTTCCACGAAACACCGAACTACTATACTTTTCTCGACACGCGTTTCGCCAACTAAGTTGGCATCTTCAGGAGATGATTAAAACTAAATTCTAACCTACACACTTGCACTATTTGTACTAAATATGTTGCCACGGTTCACTTAACCGTAACATCTGTCTTTATTTATCAGAGCAAACAGTAGACTGGTGGGTATCGGACCATTGTCCTTATTCATATTACTGTTACACTTAATGATTTTTAAACTTTCAAAAGCATCCAACTGTCTACTGTTTGTTACATTTCTAATTAATTTTAAATTATTTACTTATGTCTATCCTATGGTTGTTGTCAAAAGCGTGTTGGACAACACAGGATTTTTCCGTTCTGCCATATTTCAAATGAGCCATGTGTTCTTTAAATCTAGTCAAAATAGATCTTTTTGTTTGCCCAATATACTTTTGATCACAGTCTTTACAACTTATTTCTTATATTCCTGAATTTACGTTGTTGTCGATTTTGTCTTTGGGGTTACCCAAAAACGTCTGTAGTTTATTTTTAGAATTATAAACAAAATTGATATTAATATTTTTTAAAATTGTACCTAGTCCGCGGGTGAATTTAGGTTCATAAATTTAAGAGAACCCTGTACAATTCCACGACTTTTCGTAGAGATACTGACAATTCGAAGTTTGTTTCCTCACCAAGTTGTTTATTTTTGTTTTTTATATATCGGTAAAAGTGCCCATCACATTATGTGACAGCCTTGACAATTCAATGAGGTTATAAAGTTAAGATTAAAAATAGAAATATGTCTTTTTTTTGCTCGATCAACTTTGATGACTCTTTATTTATTTATTTTTTTTTTTTGGATGGCTCGATATTTATTTCTAACATCAAAGGACTTGAAAAAAGTCCTGAGGAGGCAAATAAATTTTGCAAAACGTCAACTGAATGAAAAAACATTTTTTTTTTTTTTTGAAATATTTGTGACCTCATCTCATTAGTTAACAGTTAGATTAAGCGGTTACAAAAATTATATCCATTCTTCGCATCGACGGACGGCATCGACTGTCGACGCTTCAAATTCCTGTGTTATTCGAACAAAAACCTCTCGACTCATTCTCGCCGTTCCTGTTGTTTTGTAGGCGAGCCCGTAAAAAAGTTCTATTTAATTAAGCACATCGCCGGGAGTTGCCAGCGGGCACAGGAGGAGCAGGCGATGAATTGGAAGTTAAACTTCCGATTCAATCGGATATAATTAAATAAGTTTGCGTTTAATTAGAATGGGGTATTATTAATTGGCGTGAGAACGGAAGAATCCTAAAACAATGAAAACGCAAAACAAGAGGGCTAGTGGGAAATTTATCGTACGATCCGCAGGGGTGGGGGGGGGGGGGGGGGGGCGTCTCGAAAGTTGCCCGCCAGTTACTCGAATTCGGTAAAGTTCTGGTCGCCAGAGTTATGTTGATGGTACGGCAAATATTATTCTATCGATTACATAGATGCCGTATGTAATACTTGTACTCGTCGCGTAGAGTTTTTATTTCTACAAAAAATCAGTATCTTATTTCAAAAATATCATCAGTAATGATTAGAGCTATGCCTTATAGTGATTTAACGTTGAAATCTCCTTGACAACAAAATTATTTTATGTGTAAGATTAATCTGGATCGGATTCTCAAGGCGTGGGAGGGCAGCCTTCAGAAGGTCCTGTTGGAATCATTGAACTGCCTCATTTATCAGTTCAACACATCAACATTAACCCTTTAACGCCCAAGTGCACTGTCAAGAGATATGAACTTAGAGGCTCATATTACTGATAGAAAAAATAACAAAAACCATGTATTCCTATGTTTTCGAGGTGGCTCTTTCGAATGGAATCGTTAAAATTTGCAAAAAAATTGATGTAACCTTCAATTTTCAAAAACAAATAGAAACGTGCACTCGAGACGTGTACTTGAAGGAAATGCAATGAGAATAATTTAATTTTCTCATTTTTGAGCTTAGAATAACTAGATATGGCAAAATTCAAAGAGTGATATTTCACGTTTTTACCAGTAGCGGGATCATTGACGCAAAAGAAGAATTTTGAAAAATTATTAGTAACTTCGGGGTTTCTGGGGTCGCTAATCACGATCCCGATGTCAGAATTTCAAAATTTTGAAGCAAATTTTGAAATTCTGACATCGGGATCGTGATTAGCGACCCCGAAAACCCCTGGTTTACAAAGTTTGAGACAAAATAATCGAAAATTTTGAAATTTGATTCGGGATGGTGACCATATTGGATCCGCCATTTTGAGTTTTGAAATTCTGACTTCAGGATCTCTTGCGTCAATGATGTGGTAAAAACGAGAAATATCACGATTTGAATTTTGCCATATTCAGTTATTCTAAGCACAAAAACGAGAAAATTAAATTATTCTCATTGCGTTTCCCTTCAAGTGCACGTCTCGAGTGCACGTTTCTATTTGTTTTTGAGTGGTATAAAGGACGATAACATAGCTGAAATTGCGATTAAAAAAAAAATCTTGAAAAAATCGAAGGTTCCATCAATTTTTTTTGCAAATTTTAACGATTCCATTCGAAAGAGCGACCTCGAAAACATAGGAATACATGTTTTTAGTTATTTTTTATATCAGTAATATGAGCCTCTATGTTCATGTCTCTTGACAGTGCACTTGGGCGTTAAAGGGTTAATTCAACCATCAGTGGTCCTATTAAGGTTTTAAAAAAGGTGCTTAGGGAAATCTCCTGTTGGCCAAAGATGGTTAACGTTCACTCAGTACTGTTGATGAAACAGCAGAGCATATAGTATATGTATTTGTCGTACGATCTACTTTTGTTGCTAACAGCCTCTAGAAAGGGGTGTTTCATTTCGCTTCCAATGCTCAGTGAGAATGCTTGGTCTTCTCATGGTCATCGCTAGGTACACTAGTACCACTACCGTCTCATTGCTAGAGAAGTTTAAAAGTTCCTTACATTTCACATCGGTTCCTTCTGAATTCCTGGTTGCCTCTGCATTGTGCGTAGCCTTTCACCCAACAAATAGAAATGTTTACCTACTGAACAATTTGACCCGGACTGGTTCATTTAAACCGCGCGCGTACACCGAATCGGTAACTTTTTTTCTTAGGTTGGTACAACCTTCGTTGACATTCGTGTGGTTTGAGAGGGATATGTCAATTAGTGTGTGTTTGACCGTGTGTGTACGACGCGAAAAGTTTGTCTGGCGATTTTTACTATGGAAAAAAGAATTGAACAACGAGTTTGCTTGAAATTTCGCGTTTCCAATGGAGTTACGGCTACGGAATTATTGAAAACGTTGCAGAAGTGTTTTGGGGAGTCTACTCTATCGAGAACGCAAGGATTTGAGTGACATAAAGACGTTCTAAACGCCAAAGTCGGCCGAAAATCAAGGTGATGCTCATCATTTTCTTCGATTACCGTGATGTGGTTCAAGAGGGTCAAACGGTCAATAAGGAATACTACTTGGCCGTTTTGAGGCGTCTGCGTGAGGTAATTCGTCGTGAACGGCCGGATTTGTGGGCAGACAATTCATAGATTTCGACGATAATGCACCGTCACATTCCAGCCTGATTTTGACTGAATTTCTGGCCAAACACGAAACAAAAATCATGGCTCAGCCACCGTATTCGCCAGATTTGACTCCCTGTGACTTTTTCCTGTTCCCGAAACTCAAACATCCGCTCCGGGGAACGCGCCATGAGTCGATTGAGGCCATAAAAAGTAATTCGCTAAAGAAACCAAAGGCCATCCCGGCCGAGGCCTATAACAAGTGTATGGAAAATCGGATTAACCGTTGGCATGCTTGTATTGGATCAAAAGGAGCCTAGCGATGATAAAGATTTATATTAAAATACAAAAACATATGTTTTCTTAACCAGTGCAGATTTCAAATTTGATCAGAGGTTTATGTGGAAAAGTTGAATCCCCAAATGCTGGATGGTATTCCTTTCCCACAGTCTGCTCCTTCTTTCCTCTTTGAATCGTTCTTGAAGAGACTGATTGGCCTTTCGACGATGGTTTCATTCTCACCTTTAACAAGAACTGTATAAAGTGTATCGAAAATTGGAGAGGGATGTTTCAGTAACAACATGTAAAGGTTGCAATCTTCTGATGGGGTTCCATAGGCCACCCCTCAATACCCACGTGTGTTGGATTAATTGAAATACTGCCTATTATTGTCATCACAGCAACGATACTTCCCGATAAGCCAATTTTTCAACTCTCCCATGGCATCAGCGAGCACGTGATGCTGATGATCTGTTTACTCGTAAATAAACTTCGGTTAAATTTATTACAACACTAATGATACCCCGGCTCTAACCGAGGGTAAGCGGATGTTTGCAGGTAGTTTTACTTTATCCCGCATCCCCTCAAAGGCGCTCGCCTAATCCGCGAAACTTTGCCAAAGTCGGACGCAACTTCACCCTTATTTAAATTCACCGTAACTGTTCTTTAATGAAGATAATATGTAACTTGAGGACTCCCGAAATTTAACTAAGACAATTATGATAATTAAATACGCTCTCAACGCGACAGCTGTACGAAAGTGTTGCATTTAAACGTATAGTATCACTGTTATAGAAAAAAACGAGGTATTTTCGACAATTTGACTGGCCTATACTGTCAGTGAATGAAAACAACACACATTCAGAATAACTTCATTTCGCTTTCGTTCGGCGATAACCGTCGACGAACGCCATTATTAAGCCGAAACGTGACGTCCACCACTCCCTTAATTAAATCAAATTAAATCCGGCTTACGCAGATTAAACGGGCTCGCCTAATGCTCCAGGTAACCAAAGTCCCCCATCGGCCTGTTTACCCGGGACACCCTGTAAAACCCTGCGTAAATTTAATCCGAGGTATATACACGTACATAACGGAGGCGCAAGAAACCGCCTAGTATTTATTAGATTAAAATAAGTGACAGCCGTAATCCAGCTCATGTTCTAAGTATTAATGCGGGAGAATCGGGGGGTGAGGCGCAAGGGTTCGAATCGAATTACAGTGTCCCTGTTGGGGCTTGCGTCGCGTCGTCTTGCCCCCCGCTTCGTCGGAGAAGAGCCCGCTATTTGTATATGAAGCCGCTTCCGAACCGCTGCACAGTCCTGTAGGCAGATATTTTTATGTGTTCTCGAAACATATGGGGCTTCTTTTAGCGGACTGAAACCGTCCGCTAATTTTTTTAAATTAACAATTTTTGAAAGAAAAGTCTTTTTCACATTTCCGCTTATATCTTATAGCCTATTAAATTTCCAAAATTATAAACCCAACCAGAAGTGTCCAAGTGCTATTGTTAACTTGCAAATGACTGCTGATGTTGAAAAAGTGCGTTTTCTTCACTATTTTTTTACTTCGAAAGTAGGGCGATTATGATCATGAAATTTCTTGGAGAGACTGCTATTTGTAGTATAAAGTTACAAAAAATATTAATTTGGGCCAGTTTTATAACGTTTTCTACGCGACTACCTACTAACTTTAAGTAACCTTTTTTCCGCTTCGAAATTCTCGAAATTGTGACTATAATATCATGACACTCATTAAATTCATTTAAAATACGTGTCTTGAAGCGTACTGTCAATTTTATCAATTTCAACAATATACACATCGCGTCAAAAAAAGGTAGTCGCGTAGAAAACGTTAAAAAATTGGCCCAAATTAATATTTTTCAAAATCTCAAAAAGTCTCGCAAACTTGAAGAGATTTATGATTTTTCTAGCCCAACCCGGTCAATACCGTACAGTAAACAAAGAAATGGCGTCATTGTTAATTAAGGCTTGCAAACAAAATCGATCGCTAATTACTCGCAAAGTTATTAACGGATTAAGCTGAAATTTTTTTGTAACTTCATACTACAAATAGCAGTCCCTCCAAGAAATTTCATGATCATAGTCACCCTACTTTCGAAGTAAAAAAATAGTGAAAAAAAAGACGTTTTTTTTTTCACAAATTGTTAATTTAAAAAATTAGCAGACGGTACAGCTCTACGGACCCCGCGCATTGTGTTCTACGCAAAAAATACATATGAAACCGTCAAAACTAGCCCTATATGTTTCAAGAACAGTTTTGGATGATTTTAGCTCACTACCTACTGGTCTAAGTGGGGCAAAATGCTAATCTAGGAGTGCAATAGTGGAAAAACGAAATATAAATAGATCTTTGCTACTATTTTTAATGTCAATATCAGTGGCTGCTCGTGACCTTTTTTTTGGGGAGGCAAACATATTTTGTAAAAATTTTTGTTTCCTAAATTTTTGTGATGGTAAACATTGTTAGTAATATGCCGCATAGTTAGGAGAAGGACCTCAACTTGGTCAACAAAATATATTAAGTACATTTGTCTAACACAATGGACCTAATATATTTTATTGGTTCAGCAAGCATCTTCTCCACGACTTGAAAATAATACACACGGCCAACACAATTTTATATATTTGAGGTTATGTAGCTATGCGATTTTTTTTCTCGAAAAACTATATATTAGTCCAGTGCATTTAGGAATTGACCCAAAAATTTCGGATACATTTTCTCTTTTGTTGCTCATTCGAAAGGGTCTTCGATGGAGACCTTAACCCTGAATTTGCGCATTGTCCAAATTGCCCCGTCCGCCGCCATCTTGGATTCTGTTATTTTTTTCAACTGCTCATATCTCGCGTTCTAATAATCCCTCAGCAATCGGTCCGGTGTCGTTGGACTCGTCAGAATTTACTCTTTAATTGAGTCTCTATCAAGTAAAACTCTCCAATACACTGGAAAAGCGTTATTAGCGTCCAAAGTTAAAAGTTCTTTGCCAAAAGTTCTTGCGCCCGGTTTTTCCGCGCGCAGCTCTTTTCCAGCGCATCTGAGACCCCCACCGACAGTTTACTATTTAAACTAGACTCAATTTCCAGTATTTAAAAAAAAATCATCACGATCAAATCATCAAAACGGCCAAAAACCACCCCCCTACATCATTTCCTTTGTAAAAAACGGCTTTTCCCCCGTTTTCGAGGATTCTGAGCACGGTGGTGGTGTTGAAGATGACTTCCGAGCCTCGCCAACTCCTCCACCGGTCAAAACTCATCCCCGGAAGGGGTGATTTTTTATCGTTCTTTTTATATCAGCGTTTATATCAGCGACAAAACGTGTGGGTCCCCGTTTTCGAGGGTGTTGAACACGGTGGTGGTGTTCATTATCCCTTGTGACCTCCCACCAACCCCCTCCACCAGCCAAAATTCACCCCCGAAAGGGGTATTTTTTTATATCAGCGGCAAAATGCCTACTCGCCCCCCCCTGTTTTCGAGGATGCTGAGCACGGTAGTGGTGTTGAAGATTATTTCCGACCCCCACCAACCCCTCCAATACGGAATCTTAAAGTACAAATCTTCCTCTTTAAAATGCCGTTGAGTTTGCTCAAATATCTTTTTTTCCCCAGGATATTGAATTTTGAAAATTGTCTCTTCATATATCTTTCCCAATACATTTAATTAGTACCTACGGAAACCTTATGGCCATTATTAAAATTGCAATAAATAAAAAAAAGAATTCATCTAAATGTTTTTTGTTCATTATTACACCAATTACATATCATTTCCATATACTTAATGTTGTTTATTTTAATTTTGTTTCGTCATATACATGTACTACGAGTGTACAAGTGCTACATTATTTTAATTATTGTTCCTTTCAATTCCTTTCCGGCTTCCTCGGAAACCCCGCGCCGAATATAGTAAAATTATTGTAAGTGAAACTGAGGACAGCTGTTCGATTTTATGGACGACTTTCAGAGCCGAGAAGTAACTTCCGATCATTTTAAAGCCGACTCGGTTTCGATGCGCGATAATAATAATACGGAAGCGATCTCGAACCGTCTCGTCTATCCGTGCTGATCAAGTAGCTGATCATAACCGGCGACTTTATTAAGCGAAACAAATGCAAAGTCTCATTTCGCGAGAAATTAAATCCGAAACGAATTTCGTAATCCTATACGCCCTTTTGTTCAGGAACGATCGGAAGTCCTAAGCAGGCGTTTGTCGTGGGATGAAATTCACGAAAATACAGAAACAATGTTTGAAGTAAAACTTTTCCATAGGGTGGTAGCAAAACATAATATGTAACAAAAACAAAAAAGGTGCTTTGTTCACATATTTGTTACTTATACAAAACTTACATATTATAACATGTAGTATTTTGTATATAAAACATGGAATTCCCCATCACATGGAAAGCTCCTCCACTTTATAAGAAACTACTTATACCTACCAAAAGTTCACAGGTATTTCACATAATACAATCGTATTATTCATTTATTATTATATTCCATATAATACAATCGTGATCACTGATCGGTCATCTGTAGTTTATACAGTGCTTTCGAAAAGTAACGAATAAATTAATTATTTCTGAATGAGTTTTTCGAAAAAATCCTCTGACACGTCGATTTTTGTTTTAAACAAAGACACTTTTTGACATACGACCCATATTTGTGACGTCATCGTTGTTCGAGATATGACGTCATCGACAATTTTTTTAAATGACAACCCCCAATTTCGACCACGTCATTTGAAAGTTTTTTTTATTGCTGTCAGATAAAAACTTGAAATCGTACTTCCGTAAATATTTTTTTTTTTGGTTTTTTAAGTTATTTCTTTAGTTATAATCTTTTGTTTGGCAAACGCAGTGTGTTTGAAGTGTTTATTGAGTAGTGACTTTTCTCATTTTATAAAAAAATGGTTAAATTAACTGAACGAGAACGAATTGAAATTCTTTGCATGATCGGATTTGGAGACAGGATGCGCACCTAAAAAGAAGTAGTTGAATTGTTCAATGAAACTCATCCTCATCGGCATCCCATTAGTCAAAGCATGGTAAGCAATATTGAGTCTAAAACCGTAACTTTGGGCATGTTCGTGATCTTCCTAAATCTGGTCGACCTTCAAAATCAGAAGAAGGTCAACTTAATGTTTTGTTGGAAATACAGAAATATCATCACTCAACACTTAACCAATTGGCTTCTGATTTCAATATGGCAGCGTCCACAGTTCACAAAATTATGAAAAAAAGCAAAGTATCATCCTTATAAAGTATGCCTTGTTCATTAGCTATCTGAAGACGACTTTGATCGGCGAAATCAATTCTGCGAGCAAATGCAAGAGCTATGCACTAATGATAACAATTTCGTAAAAAATGTAATTTTTTCTGACGAGGCTACGTTTATTTTGAACGGCCATGTCAATAGGCAAAACTGCCGTTATTGGGCTACCGAGAATCCCCGATGGATGATGGAGTATCACACTCAACGTCCTAAGAAAGTGAATGTGTGGTGCGGCATAGTCGACGGAAGAATTCTGGGTCTCTATTTATTTGACGTGAACCTTACTGGTGCAAGTTATTTGGATTTTCTTCGAGACGACCTTATTCCTGAACTAATAACTTTATATCCAGATATAGAGGAACGTGATCGTCCGATAAATGACATTTTCTTTCAACAAGATGGTTTCATTATGCAGCACCTGTCCGTGCTTATTTAGATGAGGTGTTCCCGAATCGTTGGATAGGGAGAAGGGGGCCGATTGAGTGGCCAGCCAGATCGCCAGATTTGGCACCCCTAAATTACTTCTTGTGGGGATACTTAAAAAGCAAAGTATACGGACCAGAGAATTTAGAAGATTTAAAAGCAAGAATTCGTCAGGAGATACATCGTATACCTCCTTATTAAGTTATTGAAAATGTTCAAAAAGAATTTATTAATCGTCTTGGCTACTGTCAGATAGCCAACGGTGCACAATTTGTCATTTAATTAAGTTGATTTTTTACATAATCATTATCATTAAATTTAGTATTTTGAAATTTAAAATCGTTTTTCCTCATTTTTTTTAACCTGTATATACTCACGCTAATCGTACCATAATTTTTGACGATGTGTAAGTAGAATGACACGCTCTTTCAAATGGCGTGGTCGAAATTGGGGGGTTGCCATTTAAAAAAATTGTCGATGACGTCATATCTCGAACAACGATTACGTCACAATATGGGTCGTATGTCGCGAGCTTCGTAAAACATTCAAATATAAATTGTACATGAATGAATTAGTGTTAATTTAGGGTTTAATTTTTTTTGTATTTCGTTAAACAAATTGTGTTAGTTATAAGTGCGTGCCTGATTTTTCACACCTAACGAACCCATAGTTGACAAAACGCTACAATAGTATTAGAGAAAAAAACTACGATTTATAAAACTATACGTATCAAACTGTACGGAAAAATTTCTTGGAATTTTGAGTTTGTATTCGTGTGTAATGGAAATAATTAGAAATCTTAACACATCGACTGCCTTCTACATATTTTTACTGTATATGCATAGTTTCAAATGTCAAATACGATTGAATTAAGAAGTCGATGACTATTCTATATAACTGCTGACGAGTTCATATAAAACGACACATGCTTGGTACTCACTTTAGTAGAGTGACTAGGGTGGACTGACGTAACATGCAGCACTGAAGTAGAGGAGCCAAAATGGTAAGCTCATCGTTGAAAGGCTTACCAAAACCGCGTCCGTGATCCAGGTGTAGGGTGAAAGTGTTGTTTCCAAACAGTCTGGAATTAATTAAACAATATAAAATAAACAATATAAAGAAAAACCTTCAAAAGAAAGAGAAATTTTAAGCCAGAGTTGGCAAACACATTTTCTAGCAGAGCCTGAAAACCTTCAAACACGCCCTCAACCCTTCAAACCATCAAACATCTCCCACACTATCAAAGGACTACGCACACAGTACACAGGATTCTGGATACCGGTTAAATTTTCCGGAGACGGTCTATTAGGGGTTTTTTAGGTCGCAGATTTAGAGATTTCTTTATCGGTTATTCTAGTTTCGGGTTCTATTTGATCTTATGCAACTCTTTAAGCTGATGAAATCGGGATTGCACATGGTGAAAATACAATATTTTTAAGAGAGATTGATTTAAGGGAACTTCCAAAACTGTTTCTGCGTTTTTTTGTCATCTACACAATTTTTTGTGGTTCATTTTATCGTATGCAACCTTTTAAGGGTATGAAGTAGGTGTCCATGGTTACAACGTGTTAAGAACTCGAAATTAAAAACTCGAACAAAAACCCTTTTAAAGGTTTTTACGAGCAAATAAACCCCACAAATGAAGTCACCGACAAACACAACATCAACTGGACCCAGAAAATAGAGTGACCTACCAGGAAAACCCACCAAGAAGCAGTTTTGAATTTTCAAACCCGACCTTTTTTTAAATATTCTATTTTCACCCTATACAACCCCCATTTCACACCCTTGCAATGGTTCATATGACCAAATAAACACAAGAAAAAATGATTTCTGCGACCTAAAAAACCCCTAAAGAGTCCGTCTCCGGAAAATTTAACCGGTATCCAGAATACTGTGTATTGTGTGCGTGGTCCATTGCATGACAAGCACGTTTGACAAGCCATGTTTGTCAAGCCAATTTGATCGTGTGTGGGGGCTCCAGTGTACAAGCACCCCAATCGCGTGACATTACTTTCGAACGCCAGCATACGAGTACCCGGTCGCCTTATACAGTGTGTCCCAAAAAGTTGGAAACAGTCCCGCAGAATCGAAACTGTTAGTATTTCCAAAAAAGTTTCCTACAAAAAATATTCGTACAACAAACCGCCATCGCCCAGTCAAAACGACGTCGACATTCTTCTACAGAGTGTTCTACATCTAATCAAAATAAGTTATTAAGAAAAGTTGTTCAGAATGCCGAAATATGGCGATATACGAAAAATCGACGCGATAGTCAAATGTTTACGAATTAACGCTGCTGGCCCAAAAAGTTGGAAACAGGCCGAGAGGAATGTCGACGTCGTTTTGACTGGCCGATGGTGGTTTATGGTGCGAATGTTTTTTTGTAGGAAACTTTTTTTGAAAATACCAATAGTTTTGACTCTGCGGGCCTGTTTCCAACTTTTTTGGGCCAGCAGCGTTAAATCGTAAATATTTGACTATCGCGCTATTTTTCGTACACGCCCATATTTCGGCATTCGGAACAACTTTTCTTCATAACATTTTTTGATTAGATGCGAATTAAGCGGTGTTGCCATTTAACCGAAACAGTTTTTTCTGATATGTGAAACACCCTGTAGAAGAATGTCGACGTCGTTTTGACTGGCCGATGGCGGTTTATGGTGTGAATGTTTTTTATAGGAAGATTTTTTTTGGAAATACTAATAGTTTCGATTCTGCGGGACTGTTTCCAACTTTTTGGGCCAGCAGCGTTAAATCGCAAACATTTGACTATCGCGCTCATTTTTCGTACACGCCCATATTTCGGCATTCGGAACAACTTTTCTTCATAACATTTTTTGATTAGATGCGAATTAAGCGGTGTTGCCATTTAACCGAAACAGTTTTTTTTCTGATTTGTGAAACACGCTGTAGAAGAATGTCGACGTCGCTTTAACTGGTCGATGGCGGTTTGTGATGCGAATGTTTTTTGTAGGAGACTTTTTTTGGAAATACTAATAGTTTCGATTCTGCGGGACTATTTCCAACTTTTTGGGACACACTGTATAAACCGACGCCGGACGACAAAAGACCATTCGATGGTGATTTATTCGGCGCCGGGCGACGCTCTGCGCCGTAAAAGCTTTATAAACTCACCTAAAAGTCTCGTAATGGTGTCTGTCCATGTTGCCCGTAAGGAAATCGAAGACGGACATATCCATGAGGTCGTAAAGTCTGCGTCCTTTGTCGTAGGGCGGTATCTCCCTGACCAGCTGGCAGTAGTTGGGGTCGGTCTCCCACTGGGCCTTGCGGCGCTTGTGGTACGACCGGCGCCACGGGTGCCTCCACACCTGCAATGCAATAGACGACGTCGGTTACATAAGAAAAAACCCGATATAATTTTGATGATAGACGATGCAGCCATGTTGTGTTATTATATGGGTAATAAATATTTTCATATTAATGGGAAAATGTTGGTGACACACAACCGAGCCGAGCCAAACTGACCAACAATCCCAACTTTGTATTAGTTAGTTTTCTAGGCAGTACCTATTGAATGTTTCATAGCATCGTAGCAACTACTAGATAGGAAATTTAGCACAAAAAAGAGCCAAACCTCCAAAATTTCCGCAGTAAGACAGATTTTTGACGTAATTAGGCTCGTTAGATTCCTTGTAAGGTTTAGACAAAATGTTACCTATTTTTGTCACATACAAATCAGAAACTGCATTACTGCACCTAAAAAATGCATTTTTGGGGTGCAATTTTTCCAGTCAATTAAAGAAAAAATCATAATTCGAGAATACACTGTCAAAACGGACTGAATTTTGTTACTCGGGGGGTTTTTGGAGTCGCTGATCACGAATATGATAATGATCAGAAATTGACCCCGATGAACCTGGGACCAGGAACCCTGGTAACCAGGCCCATCCCCGAGGTTTTCTCTCGAATTCGACCTGAATCTAAACGAAAAGGGTCACTCGGGGTTTTTGGGGCCACTGATCATGAATACGTTGTTAGTTTTGTTGTCCGTTATACCTGGAGAACCAAGACGCCTGAATTCATCTAAACGAAAATGGTCACTCGGTGGTTTTTGGGGTTACTGATCATGAATACGTTATTAATTTTGTTGTCCGTTACACCTGGAGGACCAGGAACCCTGGTCGCCAGGCCCATTCGCTTCGAAGTTCTCGGAATTGTGACTATAATATCTTGACGCCATTTTTTTTAATTCGCATCTTGAAGCGTACTTTCAAGATATTATAATCACAATTCCGAGAATTTCGAGGCAAATGGGCCTGGCGACCAGGGTTCCTGGTCCTCCAGGTGTAACGGACAACAAAACTAACAACGTATTCATGATCAGCTACCCCAAAAACCCCCAAGTAACCATTTTCATTTAGTTTCAGGCCGAATTCGAGGGAAAACCTCGGGGATGGGCCTGGTGTTCCGGGACCCCAGGTTCATCGAAGTCAATTTCTGATCATCATCAGATTCGTGATCAGCGACCCCAAAAACCCCCGAGTAACAAAATTCAGCCCGTTTCAACAATGTGTTCTTGAATTATGACTTTTTCTTTAATTGGCTGGAAAAATTGCACCCCAAAAATGCATTTTTTAGGTGCAGTAATGCAGTTTCTGATTTGTATATGACAAAAATAGGTAACATTTTTTCTAAATTTTACAAGGAATCCAACGAGCCTAATAACGTCAAAATCCATCTGACTGCGGAAAATTTGGAAGTGAAATGCTAAATTTCCTCGTCTATACCTTGAATCATTATGTCCACGAAATTTTGCATCAGATGGAAAAAAATTGTTATTATGTATTACATGTTTTGATAAACTAATATTGGGATGTGTTGGTGTATGGTTTAAGGACTTTATTATATAGAACCTCATTGAATCATAGAAAATCATTGAAATTTTACGTTATACCTAAAATGAACATTTATCGAGTTTACGATAACTACACAAGTCTATAAAAAAATTTGCTACAGAAACTAAATCTATCAAATCCGAAATATTTGTTTGTGCTGAAACCGAATTTTTAACTAAGAAAACTTTCTGCGTAGATTCGCAGTATCCCGGTTTTTTATTATCAAAATAAGTTTTTATACGATTTTTTTTTGAAATATTAATCATTTCTTAACCAGACATATCATATCTGAAGTATTTTTTAGCGCTGAATACGATCCCTGTGTCAAAATTTGTGCTAGACCCTTCCATTTCCTATAAAATGAGAATTTAGGCTGAAGAACAGCCCGAAAATGGAAGAATTTGTGTTTTTCAAGAACGTATTACCAACTCTCTCCTTACTTTTTTTCGGGATCATTGATTAACACTAGGGATTCAGATTTTAAATAAATCTCGTTAAATGGACTTATATGGAATTTCGGGGGTATAAAAAAAAATCGTAGCAGGCCATAGGGATAAAATCTTAAAAACGACAGCAGGGTCAGATAAGCGGTTTTTTTTCGATGCCCTTTAAATAAATAGAAAGAAATTTAATCGATTATCTTGGATAATGAGAATTTTATGGATTTGTACATAAAAAAAGTAGACACTTGTATGTTTAGAATTTTTTGAGGAATTCAAAGATTCAATGATTAATATATAGGAGGTTCTATAAGACAACCATCGTCCTTTGACCCTGTATGCTTGTCTGCCATGTTAAAAAAATGACAAAATAAAAACAAAAATTGACAGAAGAAACCCAAGTGAAAAAAGAATTGAAAAAATTGAGCATTCTTCTGAAAAATGTTTCCTTCAGTTTTCATTTAATTTATGCTTGACTTTTGCCCCCCACTGTAGGAGGTGTGTAAATTAAGTAATGAGACTGGCAACGTAGCGCCCGATCTAGCAACACTGCGGAGACGGGACTTGGAAGGGCGGTAGATTAACATGTAATGCTGTTTTTCTAGTGCAATTTAAAAATGAATGACATTAATTTTGAGCAACGGTGTGCTATCAGGTTTTGTTTCAGACTGACACAGCGTAACGGATACTTTTGCGGAAGTTTTTGTATGGTTTAAGGCATTCTCAGAAGGAAGAGAGTCGATTAAATATGAATCACGTTGCGGAAGGCCTTCATCTTCAAGAACTGATGAAAATGTCCATAGAATACGGGATCTTGTGCGTTCAGATCGTCGATTGACGACAAGAATTATAGGAGAAGAGTTAAATTTGAATCACACCACTGTTTATCAGATTATGACTAATGAATTGAGGATGAGAAAAATTTGTGCTAAAGTGGTTCCAAAAATTTTTTCGCAGGAACAAAAGGACATAAGGAGAGAAAGGTGACTTTTTTGGAATCGATTGAAAATGATAACCATTTTATGGAACGTGTTACTGGGGATGAGACTTGCGTGTTTGAGTACGATCCGGAAACCAAGTGCCAAAGCATGGAATTACACATGTCAAGTTCTCCAAGACCCAAAAAAGCAAGAATGAGCAAGTTGAAAATCAAATGGATGCTGATTTGCTTCTTTGATAGCCAGGGAATTATCCACAAAGAGTTTATGCCTCCAGGCCAAACAGTAAATCAACACTTTTACAGAGAGGTTCTTGAAAAACTTCGAAAAAGGGTCATGCGTGTGAGACCAAACATCAAGAACAACTGGATGTTGCAACACGACAATGCGCCTTGTCACACAACCATTTCAGTAAACAAGTTTTTATTCAGTAAGAACATTCCTGTAACCTCCTAATTCGTCTGACTTGTTCTTATTCGTTGTCCTTGTGACTTTCTCTTTCCGAGATGGAAAATTCACCTCAAGGGGAAGTCATTTTGGGACCATAGTAAAACATTCAAACGACTGTAACCGACCAGCTGAAGGCTATTCCAGTATATGAGTTCCAGCACTGCTATGAGGAATGGAAGAACCGTCTCCAGCGCTGTGTGGCTTCCCAAGGAAGCTATTTTCAAGGAGACAATACTGAATTGTAATGCTATTCGAATAATAAAATTAAAAAAAATCAATCTCATTACTTAATTTACACACCTCGTATAATTCACTGAAAGTTTCTATTATGATTCATTTAGATCATTTAGAGAATGGGCCTAATAAACGTCAACGTACACACTGTAAAATATCTGCCCTTCGTGAGCTTTAAAAGAATTTTCGTTATCGTCGGTCGTCGGCCGTTAATGAACTGGCATTTCATGAGGCATTAAAAAAAATACCGACCCCCGAGCCACTGCTGCGGCTGGCGGCTGCTCGTCCTCCTTTTCCGGACACGGCGCACTGAAATTTAAATCTCCGGTCAGGTGATGGAGGCGATGCGATTATTTTTTCTCCCTCGCATATTTAATATTTCGCAGTTATCTCGAAAGCTATTAACTTTAAAGCACAACGCCGAAAAAAAATTACCGTGACGAATTTTATGTTTGTTTTTTTTTTGTATGTTGCATTGTATACAGCGTGGCTCTTAAGTAATGTTTTTTTCCTCTCCGATGTCTCTGGTTTGGGGTTTGTTTTGCCTCCAACACTGCAGCCTTCAGGCTTATTGTATTTCCAGTTTACATCGTTATTTCATGTGAATAGGTGTGTTACCTTTATGAGGTTTAGTAGCCTTTTCACAAGATTTTTCTTTGGAAAGGCCTCCTGGGGGGTTTTCTCTTCCCAGAAGATTAGAAGTTAGTGCTGGGCACTCTAGTATGATGTGAGGGGCTGTTTCATCCTCCTCATTACACAATCTACAAATAGGTTCATCTGAATATATGCCCATTCTGTGTAGATGTTTCCTAAGGTGACAATGCCCGGTTATGAGTCCCGTGACAAGCCTTATCTGATTTCTACTCAATTGCAGAATCTCGTCTGTCAGTAATTTTTATGGTGTCTTTACCATCCATTTACTGTTTGTTTGTCCTGGTATGTGGTTCCAGTAAGACTGGTGTTCTTTATTTTTCCACCGAGTCAGCCAGAGCCTCACTGAGGACTTTGGTATACCACACATTGGTTCAGGACCAATAAGTGTCGTTGCAGAGCCCTTTCTGGCTAGGGTATCTGCTTCCTCGTTGCCTTCGACCCCTTTATGCCCTGGTACCCATTTAAGTGTTTCTTTGTTATGGTTTTCCAGTGCTTGTGGGGTTTCTAGGCAATCCCAGACTAGTTTTGGTACATGCTAAAGCTTGTAAAGTAAAGCAACAATTTTTTTTTCAAGGCCTCTAACGCCTTTGTTATAAGTCCTACCGGTTTTGTGTATTTATAAAAAAATGCACAACTCATCGAGCAAAAAAGACAAATCAATTTTCGGGGGGCAGCAGAGTATTTTGATATACACGGTGTCCCATTTAACCTGACAAGCCATAATATCTCGAAAACTACATATCGGATCAAAAAAAGTGGGTAGTAAAATTTGTTCGTCTCGAAGGGGGACATCCAGTGATACCGTACCCGACGAAATTTTCCATGAAACTACGACGAGGGCGTAGTAGTTTCCAGTTCCCTTCAGAGTACTTGTTTTATGAGTCCCCTCGCCTCTCATCATTTAATTACAAGTAAATTAAATGATCAAAATGATTACCTTGAACTTCAATGCACTTGTTGATTCGTGCTTCAAATGCCTGTAGGCATTTCATATGTATGTCTGGTGTAATTGAGGCGCAAGCATCCTTGGATAGCTTTTGGTATCCTCGGATAGCTTTTTTGGTATCCTTGAAAATAGTAAAAGACGTAAAAAAAACTGGACGTTTTCCACGAAACACCGAACTACTACACTTTTTTCGACGCGTGTTTCGCCAACTAAGTTGGCATTTCAGGAGATTGCACTATTTATACTTAATTTGTTGCCACGGTTGACAAAAGGTGGACTGGTGGGTATCGGACCATTGTCCTTATTCATACTACTGTTACATTTAATTATCTCTAAACTTTCAAAATCATCCAACTGTTTACTGTTTGTTACATTTCTAATTAATGTTAAATTATTTATGTCTGTCCTATGGTTGTTGTCAAAAGCGTGTTGGGCAACACAAGATTTTTCCGTTCTGCCATATTTCAAATGAGACATGTGTTCTTTAAATCTAGTCAAAATAGATCTTTTTGTTTGCCCAATATACTTTTGATCACAGTCTTTACAACTTATTTCGTATATTCCTGACTTTTCGTTATTGTCGATTTTGTCTTTGGGGTTGCCCAAAAGCGTCTGTAGTTTATTTCTAGAATTATAAACCAAATTGATAACAATATTTTTAAAAATTGTATCTAGTCCGCGGGTGAATTTAGGTCCATATGGTAACGAAACAAATTTCTAATTGTCAGTATCTCTACGAAAAGTCGTGGGATTGTACAGGGTTCTCTTAAATGTATGCTTCCTTATTAACTTATCTATTAAATGGACTGAGTAACCGTTATTCTGAGCTATATTCTTAATTAATTTGTTCTCATGTTCAAACTTCTCTTTACTGAGGGAGAAATTTAACAAACGGTGAATTGGAAAATTAAAACTTGCCATTTTAAAGGGTGGTGTGAATCATTGGAAATATATCTAAGAGTCGCGGTTTCTTTCCTAAATATATTAAATTCTAACTTATTTTTACTATTTCTAATAACTAATAAATCTAAAAATGGTAGCGGTTCATTGTGTTCCATTTCATATGTAAATTTTATGGTAGAGAAAGAATAAAAAAAAAGTTTCTAAAACCACGTAATTTGTTGCGTAGAATCCGAATGTGTAATAAAAAAATGGGGTTTCCCATTTGAAATTTCAAAGTTGCCTCTCGCCCCACCCCGAGGGATGAGAATGGGGAGTCGAGTTTTTTAACATTGGATGCCCCACTTCGAGAAAAACAAACTTCATTCCCAAACAATTACTCTTACCGACTTCAAATAGGTATTTCTTTTTTATGTAAAAATAAATATCATATCAAGCGTTTATGTAAGTAAAAGTAGGAGAATCGATTTATCTTATAGTTAAATCGAATACTAAGTCGCAAAAAAAGTTATGCCATTTTAAAGAAGCGTGATGAGCCTTAGGTGGCGCCCTCTATTAGTGACAACAAAACTATGTTACAACAAAACTAATTTGTCACCTAAAAAACATCCCGAATATCTAATTTCGAGCCATTATCTCAATTTATTCTCAACATTATCAACAATTTTATTGCACTAAGGTAATGTTAGCTAAATCACATTATTTTGACCTGTACTACTATGTACCACTATTTATAATTCACCCTGTATACAAAACTTCTTTCACAGCGATGGCACCTTTTTTAGTAAATGTATTTCATTAAACTTGAATGAAATGCATTGCATTTTAAAAGTAACCAAAAACCTCTGACGTATATTTTGTTGTCTTTAAATAGAATATTTATCCTTTTTTAATGCACGGCGTCAAACAAATTCCGATAAGCGCCAGCGTCTTCATTCACTCAAACATCGAGACGAACTCACACAATAAGGTCGAAGGGTGACTTTTGAACATTTTACTGTACAGGGTGGCCCATTAATGCGACAAAGTAGCATACCGTCTTTATTATACGAGATATAAAAACAATGTCTTGTGCAAAAGATGTAAGGTACTAAAAGTTACACGATAGAGAAATATTTTCAGATATACATCAGGCGATAGTACTTACTTAAAAAGCTCTATCCAAATATATCAAGTTGTTTTGGATGCGGCGTTGCCAAGCTATTACTGAAAATGTGGTATTTTCTAAGAAAACATCTCATTACTAAATGAATCGCGGTAGCCTTACTGCCTGCAAGAAAACAAAATTTTATTCCTGGATTGAATAAACTTAGCTCAATTTTCAGTAATAGCTTGGCAACACCACATCCAAAAAATTCGAATATATTCGCATATATTCGAATAGAGCTTCTTAACCAGTTCACTGGTACACTTTTTGTCACTTCGTGTCAAAACTGGTACCCTCGAATATTTTCCGAAAGCATAGAATATTTAGTATACAGGGGTTTTTTGAGTCACTGAATCGATTCCGAAGGTTTGTTTTGGATCTACCACCACCGAAGGGCGAAAATAGGAGTTAGGGGTGAAATTTTGAGTTTTTTCAATTTTTCACCAAACCATTTCACATTTTGTATGCAAGGGTTTATCTCAGATTCGTAATGAGTAATTCGTAATCCTAAAATTTCGTTTTCCTAAAATTCCGAAAATATTTGAATTTGCGACCGCCATTTTGAATCGGTCAGCAGCTTGAAATCTGATTTCAGATTCAGCAACTCCAAAAACTGTATCAGCAACCTCGAAAAATCTTAATCAAAACAAATTCCGGTCCAGATTAAAAAAAAAATGCTTTGGACTAGGGGGTTAAAGACGCCATATTGAGTTTTATAATTTATTTTATAATTCTGATGCCATATATGGATTCAGTGCCCCCAAAACCTGTTGTATACCAAGTTTGGTTCAAATCGCTAACAAATTAAGAAAGTAATTCTTAATTTCTGATTTTATGTTTATGATACAATACCAGAATTAGCACTTTTTTTTTATCATATACGATACAATACCAGTGAACCGGTTAAGCACTATCGCCTGATGTGACAATATACACAAGGTGTGACATTTGTTTATTCTTCGTATAATAACAAGGGCGTAATCAGTATTTATCTTTGCGCCCAATGCAGATTAAACAAAAAAAGCCAAAAAAAAGGTCAGTAGAGGCAACGGCAACCGCATTGCCCCGAGTATTTTGGTTTTTACTTGACCCTTTGGGGGGGGGGGGGGCGATCGCTGCAGATTAAACAAAAAAAGCCAAAAAAAAAAGGTCACTAGAGGCAACGGCAACCGCATTCCCCCGAGTATTTTGGTTTTTACTTGACCCTTTGGGGGGGGGCGATCGCTGCAGATTAAACAAAAAAAGCCAAAAAAAAAGGTCACTAGAGGCAACGGCAACCGCATTGCCCCGAGTATTTTGGTTTTTACTTGACCCTTTGGGGGGGGGGGGGGCGATCGCTGCAGATTAAACAAAAAAGCCAAAAAAAAAAGGTCACTAGAGGCAACGGCAACCGCATTCCCCCGAGTATTTTGGTTTTTACTTGACCCTTTGGGGGGTGGGCGATCTCCCCCATCGCCCCTCCCCCTGGCTACGCCCTTGTATAATAAAGGCAATATTTTTATTGCACTAATGGTCCACCCTGTATATCCTCTGCTCCAGGTAAACACATACACACACGCTCTGGAGAATTCGAGCAACAACCCTCGCTTACCCCTCCCGCCCCGGCGGCACGTAATGTATGAATACATAAGGAGGCAGATTGAACCGGAATCCTTTTTACCAAATTAAGTTTGGAAAATACCCGGTCCGGGACCCCAACCAATCTTGTTTTTAAATTTAAACTTAATTGCGTTCGGCGCATAATCTTCCCCCCGGCATCTTTGCGAACATTCTCTTCTGCCGTTCCCGAAGATACCATCTGTAATTTGGCCTTTAGGCCGTTGTTGGAGCCCGCGAGATATGTATATACACACCGGAGGCGGGTTGGCGGCGGCGCGTGTCTCATTAGCCGAATGGAAGCCGCCGTTCGGTCGCGGGTATCGCTAACATAGCCGTCGAGGATTGATGCGGGTTCAATTAGACTTTCTCGCGGTTATTCTTGGAGAGTAATTCGAACATATCGAGACTAGGAGTATCTAAAGTCTAACAAACAACTAATGTAATGAATCGTCACAAATCGCAGGATACAAACCGGTGAAGGTATTGTGAATCACTAAAGACAGGATCATTTTTGTGCATAAGGATTTCAAAAGGGACCATTGAAGTACATCGCTTCGTGCTAACGTGATTAATACCGACATGTTTGACTCACTGTAGGAGTCGGAACACCTGCTGGTTTTAGAAGCAGGTCCGGCTCGGAATCGTTTCCTAAATTCATATAATTTCATGGAACCTCAATACAGATATTTGACAGATAAAGCCCCAGAATGTATTGTGTGTCGTATTGCGCGGTGAATGAATTTTGAGCGACGCTTGAAATTGTTGAAACAACTATTGTTGAAACAACTAACATTGAAACAACTATTGTATGACGTCATACGTCACACAAGGTTACGTCAGACCATTGGGACCTTCTATGTTTAAAAATACTCCACATACCTACCAGTTTATAGATGATAAACCTCCTACGAGTATATACATATAAATATATCAGTTATCTGACTAATTTTACATGTATTGAACGTTACATCTTCTAGTAATTTCTTATTTTTTTAATAAAAATATGTCGTTCTCAGACAACTATTTTGTAGAGTAATACAAACAATGCGGTTCATTGTCGTAAGAGTAAATCTTAACGGCGAATTGCATTTATCTTTTGCACGTTGAATGTGATTGGTCTAACTCATTTCAAAACTGAGATGACGTAAACTTCTGGTGATTTATGTATTTACTATGCTGCCGGAAATTTCAACTTATTTTAACTTTTCAGCGGATTTTATATTTCTATCTTTGTTTAACGGATATAAATAGTTTCTTACGTCATGGTTGTTTCAACTTATATCATTTTCTGTATTTAGAAGATTGAAGGTAATATGGTCATTTGGAAATGGAAATGGCAACGGCTATTTAGATATTGTATGGTATTTTATTCTTTCTTTTACATAATCTGTATTGCAGTGCAAATAAGTAAAATTTATTTTGCATTTTAGCTAATTTTTGAAATGATTTCAACTCTAAATCACCTATAACTGTCAAAACACTGAATGCAAAATTCTTTTAGTTAGGCATAATTTTAAAAGTTAGATTACAGACGAAATCCGCTTTAGCGAGGAAGGCCCACTAAAATATTCATGTTTTGCGAAATACTGTCACATGTAAAATATCGTCTTTTGCAATTCGAACTTATGGCTAGGTTTAAGTACCTCTTGAAAGTACATTACTATTTAAGTGAAGTTAACTAACACAAAATATTTAACACATTCGGGTTAGCCTACTGCGAGTACAGTAACGAGTATACACGGTGCAAGTAACGTCGAACACTTCTTAGTCAAAGTCGCAGAACCGGCACTTTTACGCCCGTTAAAGACCGTTTAATTAAATAGACGATAATACTGTGAAAAGGGGTATAAGCCTTAACTGGGACAAAAAGTACCGGACCTGTACTTGGGGCTAAGTATCTATCTCCTCTGCCCAACACTAACAGGTTCCCTAAGCCCACCCTGTACTGTTAGTTCTGCACAAAACTGATCCTGTCTCTACTCATCACGTAGTCGAAATAGTCGGCGATTGCATGGGACTCTATTTTATTTAGGGGTAATAAAATTAGACTGGAAAACGTAGTTAAAAAATCATTCTGATTCATTAACATCTAATATATGCACTGACAGACTCGCTAATAAAAACCCATATAAAATGCGTCAATAAATCTGGCTATGAACGAGAGAATAATGCGGATGCCAAGCTCGAAACGAAACGTTGTTGTTGTCAAACTTTTGAAGTGGCAGTCATAATTGTAAAATAAATAATGGAATTCATATGTAATGAATAACACAGGCGTGTTTCAATTTATTTTCGAAATGACAATAGAATCAATGGAAACTGGATATATTCGATGAGAGCTGCATATGATAATTTCAGGGAAGCATTTCCAGACGCATTTAGCAATTCATTTCGATCATTTTAGCCGGTCAGTAAAACGTTTCCTAAAGGCTATAGCCGGGTAAGGGGTCAAATCGGCCCTTGAACCAATCGAGGTTCTAGTTTGGCAGGTAGGAAGTATAAATAGAAAGACTCCTTCAGCTAGATTTTCAGACCTCTAGGTCGTCTCTAGAAGCTCCTAACCTCAAAAATGTGATTGTTCGTTTTTTCTCGATTCTGGGCGCAATTTTCAACCAAATGTTTTGAAAAAAATCACAGAGTTGCATGTTTCTGTTACAAATATGCTCAATTTTTTTTTGAATTTTTTTATCCCAATGGCGCTCAAAAAAATTATTGAATATTTCAATCAATATTTACATTAGGACGCTTTATGTTGGCCAACTTTTTAAGGCCCTGCTTTTTTTGTATTTTTTGACGCTATTTCACGTGGTGCTGCTTAAATTTAATTTTAGGTGGTGGAACATCGTGAAAAATCCAAAAAACCGTTTGTTTAGGCAGTTTTTTCATTTACTGGCTTGGATTACATTTTATCGAAAAGTTACTATTTTTTTCGGATTCAACGGAAAAAAATACGTCAGAAACATGTGTAACAATCATAAAAAAATTTCTGACTAATAAAATCTCTAGGTGTGAAAATAAAAGTGTTCAGGAACGTTATCTCTGTATATAAATATTGTGTTATGTAAAAAAACTGTAAATTTTGGTTCAAAACATTCATTTTTATACATATTACTTTTATTATAAATGAAGAAACATTCATCAAATGAAGATATGCGAATGAAATCTTGAGTGTGATGAAAATAGAAATTAGTAACTGAATCAGAAATCTTCAATCGATATTTTTAACAAGTTGAGTACATTGAAAATGAACTGAAAATTTTTATTTGTGTCTCGTGTAAAAATATATTAATTTATCATGTTATAAACGCCCCCTTAAAAAATCAGCTCAAAAAAAATTTTTTAGAGGGCGCTCAAGATTTTTAAAAATTTCCAAAATCGTCAAAAATTGAATTTTTTTGTTGTTTTTTTTTCCTCGTCATGTTATTATTTTGTAGGTTGAAAAAATGTCGATTCTGAAAATTTGAAATCAATATTTTAATTTCTAAAGGTCACTCATAATTTTTTTACTTTTCTAAGTAGTGTACCTAAAATGTTTTCGAGCAATCTGTAAATATAAATATTGACGAATTAATTATTTTTTTTATCGAATTTGACGTACAAAAGAATAGAAATAAAACACGAGACACTTTATAATTATAAAAATTATAAAAAGTAAGTATATTAAAAAATTATAAATATTTGGTACTTACAATATGGTGGTCAATTTTGTCTCGAGAAATTTGTTAAGTGTCTCGTGTTTTATTTCTATTCTTTTGTACGTCAAATTCAATAAAAAATAATTAGTTCTTTAACATTTATATTTAGATTGCTCGAAAATATTTTAGGTATACTACTTTGAAAAGTAAAAAAATTATGAGTGACCTTTAGAAATTAAAATATTGATTTCAAATTTTCAGGATCGACATTTTTTTCAATCTACAAAATAATAACATGAAAAAAAAAATTAAAAAAAAAATAAATTTTTGATTTTTTTTGAGTGATTTTTTAAGGCGGCGTTTATAACATGATAGTTCATTTTCAATGTACTCAACTTGTTAAAAATATCGATTGAAGATTTCTGATTCAGTTACTAATTTCTATTTTCATCACACTCAAGATTTCATTCACATTTCTTCATTTGATGAATGTTTCTTTCCACCACCTAAAATTAAATTTAAGCAGCACCACGTGAAAGAGCGTCAAAAAATACAAAAAAAGCATGGCCTTAAAAGTTGGCCAATGTAAAGCCTCCTAATGTAAATATTGATTGAAATATTCAATAATTTTTTTAAGCGCCATTGGGAATAAAAGAATTCAAAAAAAAATTGAGCATATTTGTAACAGAAACATGCAACTCTGTGATTTTTTTCAAAACGTTTGGTTGAAAATTGCGCCCAGAATCGAGAAAAAACGAACAATCACATTTTTGAGGTTAGGAGCTTCTAGAGACGACCTAGAGGTCTGAAAATCTAGCTGAAGGAGTCTTTCTATTTATACTTCCTACCTGCCAAACTAGAACCTCGATTGGTTCAAGGGCCGATTTGACCCCTTACCCGGTTATAGCCTTTATACCTGCAAACTGGAAGCATCAATTGGAAGCAAGGAAGTGGCAGATCCAAAGTAAAGACAGAAGAAAATCTTGAAATGGTTAGGCAAGTGATAACGGTCGATCCATCAACTGAGGATAAATAATGTGTGAGGATGGTGTGAGGATGGAACACGGACATCAATTACCCGTCTGAGCCAACAAGTGAATCTGCCCTATACAACATGTCAATGAATTTTGAAAAACGGTTTGGCGTTCAATCCATATCATCTGCAATCCATACATGAAATTCTCAGAACGAATGAACCTCTAAGACTACAGTTCTGCGTTTTAACAATAGTGATGCTGTCTTCGAAAAAAAATACTGCTAAGGCTTAGTTCTATCTTTCGGACAACTTTAACTAACCCTCACTTTTATATTGAAGCTCAACCACACTCACAAAAAGCATGACTGTGGGCAGCTATGAGCAGGAGGATTGTTGTACATATTTTTTTAACGGAACACTGAATGCAAAGAGATACCGTTTAGAAATCTTAACACCTTTTGTACAAATGTTGCATGACGACGAATTACAAGAATTCAACAAGACGGAGCTCATGCACATACTACTAGGGAAACAATAATATATGCGAATTTTTCGAAGATCGTGTAATTAGTTTGAACACGCGGACAAGTAACACTTCATAAACGATCGACAAAAAGTATCTACACTATGCGTTCTATTTCGAAATTCCTCTTTAATTATGAAAAAGAAAATTCTAATTGACTCGTCCGAAATCACGGAAAGCAAAATCCGGCAATGCCTGCAATATTTATCGGATGTTCGCCAGAATCATATATTAATTCTTGCGTTAACAGCGAACGTTATGGGCGTCTTTTCGCCCTAAGTTATGCTCTCGGATCACGCAAGTTTTTGCTGATTGAGGCTAAACGGATAATTTAATTAAAATCCGTGTCGGAGAATTTTCGTCTAACGCATATACTTGATAACGCAAGTTGGTCCGATTATTTTCAATACCAGTACCACTTAACCTCAAAAACGCGTGATCCTAAAACCTCATAACCTCAAAAATCCCATAACCTTGTGATTGAAAAACCTTATAAACCAGTAAAAAAGAGACTTATACGCATTCAAGCAGTGTAAATCAATATGTTTGACACCGGTGTGCCCTTTAACCTCTCATACCTTTAACTTTGAGATTATATAGTTATGAAATTGACTTCAGATTCGGTTTCAGCGACCCAAAAAACATGTAGTATACATAGTCAGACCCCTGCAAACGAATTTTTTTTTGTGGAGCTGTGTTATGTTTTACGCTATTTTTCTTCTACGAAAATAATGAAAGCCGACTGCGTGTTATCGAGACGTAACGATCGTTCCATTCAGTTACCTTCGTGGGGGCCAGCTTGCTGGACGGCAGGAAAGCGGCGAAGCTTCCCTCCAGCGTGTCGGGATTTCCGCAGATCGCGTGCGACGTATCGCAATAGTAGGAGCACTTCCCGTGGAAGCAGAGGTTATCGGACGGGGAGACGAAGAATGTGTTTAGGAGGTCGCCCTCCGCCTTCTGATAGAGCTCGGTGGTCATGTTGAGGAGCCTTCCGGTGACGGGCATCGCCCTCCTGAAGCCGAGCAATCTGAAACAGAATGGGACAAAGTTGATTTTTATCAATATGTTGCCGTTTAAGGGGTTATACTACCCAGGCGCACTGAACAATGTCCGATCCCTATGTGATGGATCGAAATGAGATTTTGACACTTGATTCTGTGGATATTAATGTATACAAAAGTATTTTTCACTTTCATTTAAATTACAAAATGGCGTCGTAGCTCCAGGTAACATGAAACAAAATTTTTTTGGAGGCGGAAATCGGCGTATACTGTAGTAGTCTTGGTACACTACTTAGAAACAAACTTTTTTTTTCTTAATCGACATTAGTTTTTCTTTGGAAGTACGCAAGAAGTTAATATTTTTTCTGAAAATTCACAAATTGACCACTTTTTTATTTTTTTTCTTAAAAAATCGAACTTAAATTGCTTATTGATTACATTTTGCAAATCTAATTATTTATTAATCGCAAAAATCTTATGTACTTCGATAGATAATCTATATAAGAAACTACAATTCAAATTTCAAGTCTATCGGATAAAAACTGAGCTAGCTACGTTGTACACCAATTTGAAAAACACAGTTTCGAAAAGACACGTTTGAACTTTGAAAACGTATTTAATCATACAAATAATACGGCTGTTTGTAACGCCATCTGTATATTTGTATCGACGAAAACTACCGATAGAACTGTAACAATACAGCAGAGCGGCTTTTTTTGAACGTTCTGGACCGCTGAGACGTACCTATTCGAAAAATAAGCTGTACAATTGTTTTAAAAGCTTGAAATGTGTAAAATTCAATCAACGTGTTTGACTACATTTTTGGGGATGCTGAACATGATCCCGGGGTTTAGTGGGTTCTGCTTTGTACCCAAAATAGACTAGAGCTCCGAGGAAATGACTATTTTTAAAAAGTCTTTGTCCTCATATACTCAAGTTATGTGCCGCATTTGAACAGTATTTTGACAAGCTGTATCATTTCTGAGGTATTTTGAACATTATGGTGTTTTCAATTTGGACCAAGTGCTCCTAAAGGCCAATATTGGGGGGACGTTGGCCCAAAAATGACTTAATTTATGAAATTAAGAAAGCTGTTTTGATTTTTGTTCGGACTCTCAAGGTTTGTATATTATTCAGAAATTCAACGATTGAAGCGAAGATTGGACAGGACTTTATGATAATTTGGCGTATGTAAGACAAATTAACATAATGATGATCAATGGGTCAAAATACGTTGAAAATGATATATCTGGTAAAAGTAGCAAAATGTCACAAATTGAGCCATTTTTGGTATAATTTCCTCCAAAAACTGGCATTTCCAAGAATCTGGGCATTTCCAAGAAATACATATTTTCGACACAATCCCTACCTGTTTGACAATGTCATAACAATCATTCAGCGGGTCGAGTACGAATTTCTATTAAAGTTGTCAAAGTTTCTAAGTTCGGCAGTTAGGGCACATTTAAAAAAAATTACCGTGGCAGTCAAGGGTTTAAAATACGTGAATTTTTAAAGATTTCAAAAACGTAAAATACTCGGGGCATTCCCATTTGAAAAAAATTAGTTAAATGACGTTGAAATTAAAAATGCTTCTAATTTTAACATAAATAGAATGTTTTGATGTTTTTTTTTTTAATTTTTGAAAATAAAATTTTCAAAATAAAATCTTCAAAAGCATCAAAAACGATTTTGGTGCTTTCTTACTCATAACGACATATAAAGCAAAATTATACAACTATACAGGGTATTCCATTTAAAAATAAATGTGTCTGTTTATTCCTCAGATTTTGTTGGCTTTGGAGAATCTACTGAAAAAATGCTAAAATACTACAAATTTAGTGTCATTTGCAACAGTAAAAACCCGAACCGCGTATCTCTTCCTATCCAAAAGTTATTTAGTGTAGTCGTAGACACCCTGTATATTGTTTAAAATTACATCGGCTTCCATTTACGCACATTAGAGGGCAATATGTCTTAGATAACATCACCTTAGCTGCTCTGGTCAGCCGACACTTTCGTTCTTTATCATTCTCCGACAGATATTTCACACTGATGAGACCTAATAAGATCGAAATCGTGATCTGTCATTTCCGATGATGAATGACACAATAAATGATAGTTGCTTTTTTTCCTTTCTTCTGGACATGGACAGCTATCTGTCTATGATTTCAACTCAACGTAACATATTTTCATTGCGCCGACTTAATTTTCTTCGGTACACGTGCCCGTACGTATCTCCTATTAAATAATTACATTTGAGACGGGAACGTTTCGTTTGGGGTCGCCGGTGCGGACGGGAACTTCTCCGGAAGTTAAAAATAAATAGGAAAACCACGCTCATGCGGGCCGAGTAGTTCCTGCAAAAGTCGCGGCGGAGACCCGTCATTTCGAACTTCCAGAGCGCAATTTTAACGGTAACTTTATTTAAGGACGGAGCGAGCCGGCTCCCGCGACAGACAAGAATGACAAATTTCTCCTCACCGCCTTCCTCTCCCTCCCCCCGTTCTCTTCCAACCGCCCTCGCGTCTAACAAATAACCGCATTTTTCATTGGTCGTCTAATTTATACTCTGGGGCTTTGCGGAATCTATATTTACAATGTCACAAGTTCTCGGTATCGTATTATGAGAAATGCCTTCCCGGAGCTCGGTCCTCAGGAAGTTTCGGGAGATTCCTATTTCCGCTGAAATAGTTGTAATATTGAGCAGCGGGATTTGGCGCTCCGGATCTCGACGTATTCCGACTGCAGGACAAAAATGTATTTACCGAAGGCTCCACGTTTCTTGACGAATTCTAAAAAAAAAAAGAAAAACATAAAAATAAAGAACTAGAAGGTTCGGGTACTCAAATCTCTAAAAATATTTTGCTTCGTGGAACTATTGACACAGAGAGGTCTGCTAAATGTAATTGAAAACAACGTTGCAACGTCTCTGTTGTGAAGGATACTGGTATGAGTAAGATTAAATGTACGGGAGACGGTAACATGGATCCAATTGCCACAGTTACTTCCTAGAGGATATTGTAGCACTTGCATTTGATTTAGAGCACCTTATCTTTTTCTTTGAATTGACTGATGCAGACTTCGTGTATTCCGTTAGCGTCTTCTTTGACTAGTTTATCCGCTTTCATTACCTTTTTATCCTGGTATCTAAGCCAATTCACTCTGTTTCCTTGCTATATCCTGTAGCTTGAAGATGGGTCCAATTACCACAGTTACTTTCTAGAGGTGTGTTGCATCACTCTCATTCGATTTAAAGCACCTTCTCCTCCTGGGGTCTTTTGTCAGACTCTACAGCAGTGATGAGGACTCTTTTCTTCTTTCAGCGCTATATAATTATCCTCAAAAATGAAGATTGGCTGGTTCAAACTTCGTATGACTAGTTTATCTGTCATTTCATTACCTTTGTATCCTGGTATCTAAGCCAATTCACCTGTTTCCTTGCTATATCCTAACTTGACGATGGATCCAATTGAGGAGCTTGCTGCAAAGAACGATGCAGCTCCATTTTCAACACGTGACGAGGTTAGCTGCTTATAATTTCGATAAAAATATTAGACGTTATTTAACGCAAATTCGACGCAGCTCAGTATATGTCAGTATGTATACTCCATGCACTGAGATGTGTGGAATTTGCGTTAAGTAACGCCTAATATTTTTATCGAAATTATAAGCAGCTAACCTCATCACGCGTTGAAAATGGAGCTGCTGTTGTTGCAGCAGGGTCCTCAATTGCCACAGTTACTTTTTGGAGGCGTCTTGTAACTCTCCCATTTGATTTAGAGCACCTTATCCTCCTTGGGTCTTTTATCAGACTCTACAGCAATGATGAGGGCTCTTTCTTCTTTCAGCGCTCCTTAGCTATCATCAAAAATGAAGAATGGCTGGTTCAGATTTCTTATATTCCCTTAGCGTCTTCTTTGGCTAGTTTATCTGCCATTTCCTTACCGTTGTATTCGGGTATTCAAGCCAATTCACTCTGTTTTCTAACTGCATAGAGTTGCAGCATAACCTGCTAATATTAATGAAGACGTATTTCATGATCATCAAATGATAACGTCTGGGATTAAACTTCATATTTATCCATATCACAACTACGTCATACTACTAACAGAACAGATTATAAACCCAGGCATTTCTTCCATCATCTTCCAATGAGTAAAACTGAGTCTTCGTTGAGTTTTCGTTGTAATACTGCCAACCCAGGCATGTATTCCATCATCTTCTAATTATTAAAACTGAGTCTTCGGAGTTTTCGTTGTAATACTACCAACCCAAGCAACACTTCCATCATCTTTCAATGATTAAAACTCAGTCTTCTGAGTTTTCGTTGTAATACTGCCAACCCAGGCATCTCTTCCATCCTTTTCCAATGATTAAAACTAAGTCTTCTGAGTTTTCATTGTGATGCTGCCAACTGTAGAGTGTCTTCTTCCACGCCGTATGTTTGAGTCACACGCTGTCAGTAGATTACGCGAAAATAACTTCAATCGTTTTCTCCAGACGGCAAAAAAAGTTATGCCTCATTACGTTGTTGTTGGAGAGGCTGTTATTTCTAAGAAAAAAGTGTACGCTCAATGAAGCAAAACATTTTACTTCCCTCTTTAGGGCGAAAAGCGTTAAATGCCGCGCCGATCGTAAGTGGCCCTCATTACTCTCAAGTTTGCCACTCATCCTTAGGCGAGAAAGAGGATCAGAAGTTATTCGCTAGCGGCACTTCGCTTAAAAATTATTATAATAAAACAATTTCGAAGTCTGACGCGGGGATATCTTAAAGGCAATCCTCCGCAAACTCGGATGACATTTTGTCTAGAAGAGCGCGCTAAACGAGGTGGAACAAATAGGCAGTGAGATATTCTATATCAGCCGGCTGTCGGTAATCACCTTCACTCTTTACTTTTTTTCGCCTCTATTCTTGCGAAAAGTTATGCGTTTTTAATGACAACGATCGTCATTTGTCACGATCCGCTGGGATATATTCATTCGTATTAAAGGAAAAAATATCCGCAGTATATTTCTATTGAGCGAACTTATTTTTTTAGAGTCAACACGGTTTGATAACGAAGGTTGGTGGAAATTAATGCATTATTTTTGCTTACTGCTGAATTATGAAGAGAAGTTATACGAGGTGTGACTATTAAATAACCGAACTGATGCCGCTACCAACGCGCTGCGAGCGTGTCGCGACAAATTTGAACAGAACTGTGTCTGGTGATACTTTCTCCACCCTGAGCTCGCTGGACAAGCCAGTGGGTCGCTCAGTTTGACTGTAACATTCCATTTGAATTAGTCTACACACCACTGCCGCGTCGAAAAAATGTTAAATGTTCAGATGGAACAACGAGTTAATCTCAAGTTTCTTGTTAAACTGGGGAAAACTTTTACAGAAGCTTATGCAGTGTTAAAAGAAGTGTATGGGAATGAATGTTTATCCCGCACCCAAGTTTTTGAATGGTTTAAACGGTTTAAAGGGGTGAGGTAAAACGACCGAAGACGATCCGCACCCCGAACGGCCCTCAACGTCAAAAACGGACGAAAACATTGAAAGAATTGGTAAATGAATACGCGAAGATCGTCGTCTAAGCATCCGAGAGCTTGTTGAAATAATAGGAATAGGCAAAGAATGTGTTCCCCAAATTTTACATTAATCGTTCAACAAGCTCAAACATTGCGCAAAAATGGTACCAAAACTCCTCACTCCCGAGCAGAAGGAATCAAGAATGAACATTTTCGCTGACATTCTAGACAACACTGACATTGATCCAGGCTTGTTAGACACAGTGATTACCTGTGTGAACGTGTGGAAGCGGTTAAAGCAAAAGCGACGGAGGTTCTGAACCAGCTGACAGAAGCGGACTTCCAGCACTGCTTTCAACAATGGAAAAGTCGTATGGAGTCCACTGAAGGCGAAAAAGTTGCTACTGTAATTGGGAACGAACAAAAAGTGTTATGACAGCAGTTCGGTTGTTTAATAGCCACACCTCGTAAACAGATTATTTAAAGTACATATAAATATTTTCACGGTACAACGAAATATAGGAATCACCATTATTTACCTTTTTCAGGAATTTTGACAGCTTGTTGACAGCTACATACAGATATTACTATGTCAAATTTCACTTTTGCCATCAAATTCGCGATCAGCGACGCCATAAACCCCCAAAAACTTTGATATATAGAGACATCCAAAAAAAACGTCATCAAAGTTGGCCTAGAAAAAAAAGAAGTATTTCTATTCTTATCGAATTTATAACCTTATTTACTTGTCAAAACTGTCACATCATATGACAGCTATTGTTTATTTTACAAATTGTGACAGTCACTTGTCAAAAGTTTGACATACCCGAAAAGCTTACACAGACCGCGATTTCTATCTCTCTCGTTCATAGCCAGAGTTGATGACGTTTTTTTTGGAGTCTCTATATATATATTTTTTTTGAAGAAGTTCGGTTTTAGCACGTCAAAATACATAAGAATAGTGGGCTTTGCACTCTGGGACATAATTTTTTTTGTAGACCTGTGTAATGATCGTACGTCTGGATACCTTTTTCGATTACAAAAGAAATCATAAGGTCAAACAGGACCCGACACCAGTTTCACTATCGCATTTGTCCGAATTTTCGCCACCCCGATCGGACCGCTGGAAATTGAAAAGGGAAGCGCCGATAATACCATAAAGAAAATATCCCGTCCGAAGAAGAGGCTCCACAAAAGACGCCGACCCGACAAAAACAATAAACCCTGGCGAATCATAAACTATTACCCGAAAGAAGCCAGCTTACGGGAGCAAGTGTTTCGGTCTCACACGGCGAAGAGAAACACCGGCCGCCCTAATGGCTTTTTTTCTCCAAGAGGGGAACACAAAGGACCTCGTAAGCGGCCGACAATTTCCTCTTCGGATCTCGCTTAATCGCGATAGCGTGGCCAGCGTTACAGGCCGACGGAGAGGACATCGGTAAGTATATAATTGAGCTCCTCTCAACGACGACGATTCAATTACGAGACCACAAAAGGTTTCTTTATTTATTCCGGTGTAGTTTTAATGTTATCTGCTTCACGTTTTGGATACGAGTTGTCGCTATTAAATAACCAAACTGATGCTGCTACCAGTTTGCGTCAAGTTTGTACAGAACTGGGTCTGGTGATACTTTCCCCACCCTGAGCTCGCTGGACAAGCCAGTGGGTCGCTCAGTTTGACTGTAGCAGTCGTTTGAATTAGTCTACGCACCAGTGACGCGTCGAAAAAATGTTAAGTGTTCAGATGGAGCAACGGGTTACATTCAAGTTTCTTGCTAAACTGGGGAACACTTTTACAGAAGCTTATGCAGTGTTAAAAGAAGTGTACGGGAATAAATGTTTATCCCGCACACAAGTTTTTGAATGGTTTAAACGGTTTAATGAGAGACGAGAAACGACGGAAGACGATCCGCGCCCCGGACGGTAAATTAATCCGCGAAGATCGTCGTCTAAGCATCCAAGGGCTTGCTGAAATAACAGGAATAGGCAAATAATGTGTTCCCCAGATTTTGCATTAATCGTTCAACAAGCTCAAACTTTGCGCAAAAATGGTACCAAAACTCCTCACTCCCGAGCAGAAGGAATCAAGTATGAACATTTGCGCTGACATTCTAAAGAATATTGACACTGATCTAGGCTTGTTAGATACAGTGATTACTTGTGTTGATGATGTGGACAAGATTCGAAAGTGTGGAAGCGGTTAAAGCAAAAGCGACGGAAGTTCTGAACAGCTGACAGAAGCGGACTTTCAGCACTGCTTTCAACAATGGAAGAGTCGTATGGAGCGGTGTAGAGATCGCCAAGGGGAGTACATTGAAGGCGAAAAAGTTGCTACTGTAATTGTTATGACAGCAGTTCGCTTATTTAATAGCCATACCTTGGTTATCAGAACACGAGCGAAAACAAGAAAACAGTGGCAGCAACAGTGGTAAGGTTGCAGCATCTAGCATTTATGCGACATCCAAAAAGTCATCGAAAAAACGCCATTTAATTTTGCTGAGACCCTTGACTGTCGAGATCATCTTTGGTTTTTTTTTTTCGACTTGGCCCAAACTGCTGGAAAATCACAGATCTTTGTCCTATATCTACATTACAACTTATGACATTTTTCTACATTACATCTTCTGATATTTGGAGTGAAAAAAATGACCAATATAAAAACTTTCCAATAGAACACGTTGGAAACAAACAAAATATATTGGAAATTATATGTCTGTTAGAAGTAGCAAAATGTCGTAAATTTTTGGGGCAATTCCCTCCAAAAATTGGCATTTCGGAAGATCTAGGCCAAATTCTGAAAACGCCATAATGGTCAGCGTGTCAAAATACATCGAAAATGATATGTCTAGTTAAAATTGTCAAAATTTGGCAGACATTTCAAGAAATTACCGTTTTTCAATAGTAATAAAAGATACTGAAAAATACTTAGACACCCTGTATGTGTAGGACATACATTAGCATATATCATAACTAGCAGTGTTTCATTACCTACATGTTGCAAAATAGCCTCGCACTTTACAAAAAAAAAAAAAAAAAATGAAAAGTAAATTGTACTAATCGACACGTAACTTACACTAAAAAACAGGTTGTCTAACAGCAATGAAAAAATGTTGTCGATCAGTGTAGTACGATTTTGAAAGTTATGTGATACATTTCGTATTTTTACTTTTTTTTACCCACCGGACTACACCGGCTATGACGTGGGAGTCAGGAGGTCCGCGAAAGACCTCCGTACCTACCTGTCCAAGTGGAAGGCGGCAATCTCCGCGTTGTGGCGCTCGTAGTCCGTGAAGTAGAAGTGATTGGGAAGGGTCTGCTGCTCCCTGGGGAACCTGCAACAAAAACGTACTCCGTTTAGGAAGTGTCACGTTTAAGCGGCGCCTCCATGCTCCAAGCGAAAAAATAACTTCCCCTTCGCCTCCATCCCCCCCCCCCTCCTACACTAGCAGACGACTCTCCGAATACATTACAGTCTATAAGGGATGAAGGTATTATCTGATGGGGGGGACTTTTTCTACCGATTTGATAATAGCCCGATAAGCCGGATGAGACGGGAAAAAATTTATTAAAATGGGGTGTCGCCGCGCCGGGGCGTGCAGAGGGTGTTTTCTAATTTCTCGGCGGCTAATTTAAGCCAAACTCGGTTAAAAGCGCTTATTTTTCTTTGCAGCAAGAAACTCTGTTAGTAGGATAACAGTGCGGTTTTTTTATAACGTAGTGTCAAGATTGTAAACGGAGTGTTCTTTAAGACTGAACGCCCCATTGTTTTAGTTAATAAAATTCTTACGAAGTTCATTGTAAATCACGGAGTTTACTCTAAAAGTGATTAATTTAACATTCCGTGATCAATTTGGATACTGACACCCCAATGGTAAAGAATTTTGATATAGAAACTGGTAACACGTAAAGACGATATATTTTTCATACTTACATTAATAATAATAAAAATAATCAATCACCCTTATTCTGTTATTTGTTTATTAAACAATACATCACATAAAGTTTGATAAGTATAGTCCTTCTATTTTTAATTGAAAATGATAAATACGCCTGGGGAACAAAAAAAGCGGTGCAACTTTATGATTCCATGGGCGTGCATATATCTTTTATAAATTCGAAAATTGTGAAATAATTTTTTTTCATTCAAATCAATATAGGAGATTAAAATTAGCCTGCATACAAAACTCTTGATATTTGTAATATAATTTGCTGTAAATAAGGCCCATTTAGCCAGACAATCTCAAAAAATTGTCTGTATTAATAAACCTAGCTGAAATACACGTCACTGGCGTCTTAAACAAGGAGAATTCCTAATGTCGTAAATCATTTTAACGACGTCGTAAACATTGTATGGTACAGTGGACCGAATAAGTATTTAAGGAATGTATTAGATACAAAGCAATCCAATAGTATAATGGATCGGCATTCGCAACACCGGCCAGTAGCGTTGCCGGTTCTTCAAAATTTTCTTAAGTATAGTAATATACATAAAGTTGTTTTAATTTATAATTATTTTTCCAGCAATTTTAAACGCTTTATTTTAATGCTAACTAATAAATTTATATCTATTTATTTTTTTTTAATACTTCCAAACTAGCTTTCTAAGAACGTTACGAACTAACAGTTTACTGAAGTATGAAATATACTTGTATAGTCAGCTTAGTAATTTTAGAAAATATATCTGACAACCTTGCTTTTTTCTAACTATTATCAATTTAGAATGGAAATTGTATACTTGCATTTTAGACAAATATTCGTTCTGCCATGGTCATGTACATTTTTTAAAGGTACGTTCTTAAAAAAGATTAAAACGCTTAAAAAGTTGCAATTTAGAAAACAAGCCGTTTTCAAAGCCTTGCGAACAAAAAAGCTGACATTTTAAAATCTCTTGTAAAAAACTATACCTACACTGAAAATTCATAAAAAATAGGTATATCAATCTTTGAAATATACCATTCGGTTCTAACGAAATTTGGAAAATATTAGTTTCCCATTAGTTCGAAGTAGAAATAAATTTCTTGCACAATGCCAAGCCATGAAACTTGAAAGAAATCATTCAACAATAGAGCTAATGATTAGGCACTATCTTCACAAGTAATGTCCAAAAATTTCAAACATATAAAAATGAACTGAAGCAGCATCATCAGCATGTAAGTAAAAGTTTGTCTATATTTATATGTGTGTTTGTTAAAGAACCTGTCTTGCTTCATTACAAAATTTGAATGACGTTGTTTACCAAAATTAACAAAGAAAATTTGGTACTTTGATATAACTGGATTTCCGCTGCTTTCGCAAACAAAGATTTCTGTTAGAAAAACCTCTGTAGGGCTGTTCCACGTATGCTTATTCGAAAGAGGATTTTATCCTACCCTTTCTTTGTATTTTTAGGACTGATCTGCGAAAGCCTAAAATCGTGCGAGTATGTTTTGTATACCGTTTAAATCATTTTTCACTTAGCCTGCTGAGGGGTTTTGTTATTAAAATGGAAATGCATCGAAAATGCTAAATTGAAAAATTATGCCTTGTATAAGTGATACACAGGGTGTCAAAACAAATGGTTGAATATCAGGTGGGGGTTATATCTTGGATATTGGGGGTTACATCTTGGATTGAGTGACATATAAAGGTAAATACAAACTGACCAAAAAAAAAAAAATGTTGGTGATTTGTTGATATTGGCGTCACCAAGATGGTTCCCAAGTTCTTCATTCTGAATGATGTTGTCAACATCATTAACCTTGACTGCCGAGAACGAAGATCTTTATTTTTTTCGACTTGGCCTAAACTTGTTCTATAAGTAAACGCTCTACTAACGCCTGATAATGTGTAAAATGTAATCAACGTGTGTTTTCCTATATTTTCGGAGATGCTGAAGATGATCCCCGGATTTATTGGAGCCTAAGTTTATTGACCAGAGCTCTAAGGAAATTACCGTTATTTCAGTTTTTTAAAAAATGTTTCATACATTCAAGTTATATGCCGCATATAAATTTTGACAAGCTGTATCATTTCCGAGGTATTTTGACCCGTTGAACATTAGGGTGTTGTCAAAATTTGGGACAACTACTCCTAAAGGATAACATTGGGAGGAAATTATCCCAAAATTGACCCAATTTGTGACATTAGGAAAAACTGTTTTGATTTCTGTTCGGACTCTCAAAGTTTGTACATTATTCAGAAATTCAAGAAATGAGGTGAAGATGGACAATACTTTCTTCCTCAGTGCGTCCAAATAATGTCTGAATAATATATTGAAAAACGGTGGATTGAAGATTTATGAGGTGATTCAACGACAAAAAACAGACTATGATAATTTGATGATGATCATATGTGATGATGATATTATATGACATAATGATGATCAGTAGGTCAAAATACGGTAGAATTGATATGTCTGGCAAAAGTAGCAAAATGTCACAAATTAAGCCTTTTTTGGGTCAATTTTTTTCCCAAAATTGGCATATAGGAGGTTCTAGTCCAAATTCTGACAACGCCAAGATATTCAGCGGGTCAAACACGTCGGAAATGATATGTATAGTTAAAGATGTTACAGTTTCTAAAAAATTACCGTGGCAAACAAGGGATGTTTCATTGCAAAGCAGAGTAGTTTGTGTTTTTTTTTTTTTGAAGTTTTTGGGGCTACCAAACAACGAAATTCTTCGAAATCAGATTTTGTTAGTCTGATAAAAAATACATGGGCATGGACAACTATAATGATGAAGGCATCACTAACACCAACAGCAGTATTTGTTCCAGTTTTACTTCAAAATCGTGATTGCTCTGTACGAGCATACAGAAAATTTGCAGTTTGAAAACATGCATCCAGAAGCAAGTTGGTGTGCTCAACAAATGTGCAATACATTTGTTGGGCACCATTCGTCAACTTGTTATCAACAGTTGCCAACATTTTATTGGCCACTCTGTACCTTAAGAGCACGTCAATGGCGGGGAGCCAGTTTTGCGAACTCCAGTTCCAAAACGTATTCCTAATTATGAAACGAGACGCGTCGTCGACGAAATGAACTCGAGTTCCGATCCCGTTCGTCAACGACAAGGGTCAGAATCGCGACTGACCCTCCGGCATTCCGCCGCATACACTCCAGCGAAATATCCCCGGAACAACGAAAGCTGCATGCACTCGACGCCCGATCCGGTCGCCGGCGTGTTTACAGAATTCCGCATCCGGAAATCTAATCGAGCAACTCGTCGAACGTGTGCATGTACTCGTGCCGGGATCGAGGAGGGACGCTAAGTAATTGAACTGGACATTAGTTTCTGCGATTTAACTAGCTCTGATTCGACGGCATCTACTGGGACGGACACGCGGACGCCAACGCCCCGGCCGCACGTTGAGATGTGAATTAATGCGACGTGGTTTGCAATTCCGTGTTTTCCGTGGCATACAGGGTGCCTCACGGTGAGTGGCCCATTAACCCTCTTAACGTACACGGTTGCGAATTCGCACCGCCAAAAATTTCAAGTTGCTGGCATTTCACGCACTTACTTTCCCAAGGTCAATCCCCACGACAAATATGTGTGACCCTTCTAGTGTCTATTGTCGTTGAGGACGCTTTCATTTGAGAGGTAGCAGCCGAAGCAGCAAGTTATAAAGTTCGAGTTGGTGCAAATTCGCACCCGTGTACGGTTAGTGGGTGTAGATTGTTAAAAATTAAAAAAAAATGTTTTTGAATTTTTAATTTTGAATGCACCACAAGTATTATCGGTTATCAGAGAGGATACAAGGGCAAAATGTAACTTTTGCGATAGCGATGCATCAGGCCGAACACACCTGAAATGCCCAAATTGTATGCGCAGAATGTGTGATGAGCATCGTGCAGCTGTTTGCGTAGAGTGCGAAACATTTTTTTGAATTATTTTTGTATTTTTTTTTAGTATGTTTTTTATAGTAAATAAATTATTTCAGTATATTTTATTGTTATTTGTTACTTTCATTATCATATCTCCACTCCAAAAGCTGATATGCACCTAATTTCCCCTTTCAAAAAATATAGTAACTACGGAAGCGCGGGAAAAATACTTAAAATAATTAAATCAAATTTGTATATTTTTTCTCAAAAAAGGGTATATTTAACTAACAAATCGAATTGGTTTTGTTCAATTTAATCAAAAATTTAAATAAACACGATTGTTTTTGTTTTTTTTTTATTTAACAATAACAATTTTTGCAAAATAATTTTTTATAACAAAATGTTGTTTTTTATAAAATTAATTTGTTGCACTGTATGTACGGAATTCCCCAAAATAATTTAACTTTTAATCCCCCGTTGGTATTGTGGATCTATTCGTTAAGAATTAAATAAAATAAAATTCCCATCTTTAGATGATGAATGCCTTCGCAATAGAAACTTGGTGGTTTCGAAGAAAAATACAGTGGACGCCGCTTATAAGACTCACTTTGGACCAGCAAAAGTATCTTATGCGGATGATCCTTATAAGCGAAGGGTGAAAAACAACATTTTAAATTAATATACACACTTTATTTTACCTGTGAATAACATACCTTTTACTTATAAAAAAAGGTAACTTTTAAAAAAAAAAATAACTTCACTATTAACGACTCGGTTTGTTTATAGAACTCTTAATCTGTCTTACCTCACTAAAAATAATTTTTTTATAAAAAATTAACCTGACGAATTTTATAATAAGGCAAACTTAAATTTTTTTAACGAATAATTTTTTACAACACAAGTTTATTAAAATTTACGTAGAATAAGGGAACATTTTTTAAAATAAAAATTTTTTTATGGGTTCCCATGAGGCCCCACAATGAAAAATATGACGAATCACGGAATTTAAAAAACACCATTGTATTCTACGTAAAATTTTGAGTAAAAAATGTCTCATGCTATTTTTCAATTTAAGGCGTATTTTTAAAGCAACAAATTTAAAAACTTTTAATTCAAAAAAAAGTTTTCGATTTTTTTTACTCTAAAAATGCGCATTAAATTGAAAAAATGCAAGAGACCTTTTTTTACTCAAATTTTTGTGTATAAAACCGGGATATTTTTAAAATTTTGAAATTCATCATATTTTTTGTTATAGGGCCACCATGGGGCTCCATTAAAAACGTATTTTCTAAATCGGACACCAGATTCGTAATCAGCGACCCTAAAAACCTTATAATATGGTTTTCATATATGTTCTTTTTTTACGTACGAAGATATAACGCAAAAATGGTAAATTTTCAACTTTCGAGCCTTCTAGCGGTTATACTGTTGCTCATCCCATCCTGGGACAAAATCCATCCGAAAGTAAAGTTGTCAAGCTTTTTTTTAAGCAAAAAAAAAAATTTTAAGAAGTCATACTTTTCCAAATTTCGATTTTAAAGTTTTAACCCTCTCAAAAGGGGTGAAAACTACCCTTAATGAATTCAAAAGTATTTTTATCCCAATCTACGGGAAAAATGCGATGTTTTTACTATTTTTCGCGCTCATTGGCCTACAACAGTTGCGAATTTAGGATTGTCTAAAAAGCTCTAATTTTTTTATCGTTCGTGACGAGAGCTTAATGTGACTTGAGCTCTAAAATTTTAGGTATCAACTTTTCTTATCACATACTACTTATATACAAAGTTTCAGAGGAATATATTTTTTAGTGGCGAAGTTGACGTGGAATGTCCCATATATACTATATATTATATATTTACATATGTACCTATACAGTAAGCGGCCCCCTAATGCGTACATAGCCGAATGAAGGGCAATTGATAATTTAACTTCTTTGTTCAGTAGATGTAAACATGAGGTGAGAACCAATCGCCAATCCAATCGCTAGCGCAGGCGTATGAAAGGCATCCGGTTTGTCGGTAGGGCTGTTTGAGTTAAAATTTGAAATACCATTTTATATTTTAATCTGGTCTAGTGCCTGATTAGAAAAGTGCGTATCATTCATCAATATTGTCATTTGCCAATGATTTTACGTATATGTGTAAGCTAAAACACATACGCCAGCACATCTCCTTCGAATAACTATTCGCATACTAATATAAAATATAAATTAACCAAACGACAAGTACGACAACAAACGATTAGCGTCTAGCGGCTAGACGCTAGCCGGTACCAGGTCACGGGTGATCCTGGCCAATGAGAAATACCTGTGTAACGCGGTGAAGGCGGCAAACTTGAGGACAGTAAGTCACAAAACGTTGATGTAAAAGGTTTAAAGCAATCACCTTACTAACTTACCTTCATTCTTTTTTGATATTAAAATTTAGTTTTAAAGGCAATACAGACAAAATTTGTCTTATTATTTAATGAAAATTGATTACAGGATTTACAGTTTTATTTTATTTCTCAGCAGTAAAATTGTCTAGAAGCATGCGCGTTTTTCTTTTTCGGTTTAATTGGTCGGATCGCCCGTGACCTGGTGCTGGCTAGACGCTAGTAGTAAATTCGCCTAACTATGACATAAAAATGTATCATTTAATATGTACTTAATATCCACCTATGTACGCATTAGGCTGCCGCTTACTGTATACTTTTACTACAGATATTCATACGTGTATAACTGGCTCCTCCGCCATTTTCTTAAATTCCACAACATTTTAAAAAATCCCAATATTGATTTAGGAAAATCAGTTAGAAATTCTATTATGAATTATGGGCCTAATACTATTTTTATCCCAAAAATACGTACGCGGGGAATATGATTTTGATTTTAACTTGTTAGCGAATGTTAGCCAAAATAAATTTAATACTATTTTACCGACTATAAAAAAGTCAAATAACAAAATTTTCATTTTGGGCAGAAAAATCTGCTTCTCAAAGTATGTTTTTTTTTGGCTTTTTGCCTTTTGCATTCCAACTGCCAAAAGTTTTAGTACACGAGTATTATTATATGTTTAAGTACACTGGACTGTCCTGGACTATAGTAGATATTAATATGCAAAATACCTATAAGATGATAAAATTGTAAAACTTTACACCTTACATTAGACGAGATTTGTTATTCGTATTTTTAAAAATATGGCGAAGGTGCCAATGAAATTTTTTGAAATGAAAATGTTTTTGTGTTGTTTTTTTTATAGACCTATTAAAAAATATACCATCAAAGCTGCCAACGAATGAGAAATGCATCACGTTACAACTAGATTGTCATTATTTTAACGAATACAAAGTGAAAAATTATATTTATATTTTATGACGACACCGATAGAAGAAATTTAATTTTATCGAAAAAAAAATATTTTTTTAGAAATGGTAATAAAACCAACGGAAATTGATATATTCGATGACGGATGCACGAAAGGACTTCAGGATGTGTGTGAATTTAGTCACAATATCCACTTTGACAGTTTCAACCATTCTAAATTCATTTTTTGATTTGTTCATGTAAACTGAAAGCGTTAAATCACAAAAAATTAGGAACTTTGTTGGCCAACTTTGATAATATTTTTTATGGTTGGTTATTAGTACCCACTACACGCTACACATTCAAGTAAAATCGGGCTCAAGTAAAGGTCACCTCCAATCTCAAAACTCCCTTTACAGTATCTTTTAAAAAACAAACAAACCAGAGATAGACAGAGACCACTCGTGAGTGTGGCAACTTTTCGTTTTTTGACTATAAAATCATTCATCCTGAATTCTATTAACTTTTTATTGTTCGTTGCTTACATATACCTATAACATTGTTGTGATACAAAAGGCAATAAAACATAATCGGAATGATGAAGTTTATTGCCATCCGACATGTAAAACGGCATTAATTTTAGATTAAATTAAGGAATAAACATGAAATAGTTATTGTAGGAGAATTTCATATAATAATGCACATTTCATTTCATGGTTTAATTTTACCTGTGCATTGTGTACCTACACTTTTATTAAGCTAACAGATATAAGTATATAGTATATATGTAAACGTAACTTTCCACAGGAAAAGATCACATTTGTTTGATAATAATTTACCGCTATCGATTTATTGTTATTTTTTACTGAAATACAAACTAAAATAAAAAAATAGTAATGGATATACATCTTACATGGATATTATACATGTACTTGGTGTCCCACCGCATTGGAACTCAAATAATCATTAAAACCCCTTGACTGCTGAGATCAAAGATATAAATTTTAAGAAGATTTTTTTCAGCTTGGCCAGAACTGCCGGAAAATCACATTACATCTTTGTCCATTTACTTATAGTAAATGCTCTACTAACGTCTGATCATATGTAAAATGTAATCAATATGTGTTTTTCAATATTTTTGGAGATGCTTGACATGATCCCAGGGTTTATTGGGTTCTATTTTGCACTCAAAATAGACCAGAGCTCTAGGGAAATAACCATTTTTTACTTTTTTGTCATGACTTATTTCATGACATTAGGAAAAACCGTTTTGATTTCTGTTCGGACTCTCAACGTTCGTATATTATTCAGAAATTCAAAGACTGAGACGAAGATTGGACAAGACTTTCTGCCTCGGCGAGAATAATTTCTAAAAAAAATTTTGGAAAACTGTAGATTATGGATTTATAAGGTGATTCAACGACATAATTTAGACTTTATGATAATTTGGAGTGTGTAAAACAAATTCAGATAAGAGGTTTCCCTTGTTTGAGACAATAATCATATTGTGTCAAATTTCACAGGATGTTGTGGAATTATAATTAACAACACAAAATATGACACTGTCGAAAGTACTGATAACAAATAAGAACTTAATAAGATTTTGGGTCTTGATTTATTAAAAAAAATGTATGTGGACTGAACTAAGGTATATTTAGTTCAATCTACTTACGTTGACCTCCAGATGCACTGGTGTCATTTATGCTACTTCATTTAGATGGATAAACCCTGGATAAATATTTTTATCCATATTTCCAAATCGAACTGATCATATCCATTTTCAATATAAGAAAGTTTGAACGAACCTTTTATCACGAAATATTGCATAATTTCTTCATTACCATAAAACGAGAAATATTTTTTTACGTCTCTCGTGCCCGAGAAACTTTTAAACTCCGGGGTTTTTGATCTCATAAATGCATTACCGTGGACGCGTATCAAAATTAATTATTTACCGGCGAAACAAAACCGTAAAGCAAAAAAAGAAATCGCTAACTTAGGAAACTCCGACGTATTTCATTATTTCCCACCTTTATTGCCCCATCTCCCCGACAGGCCTGACAACCCGGAGGATTATTAATGACCCGCCGTTGCGCGGATTCCACGGACAAGACGATGTGCCGAGACAAATGTACATTTTTAAAAGTTCCGTTAGTGGATCTGTCTCCACATTAGCTTGGCGTTCCGCGTCTATATCTGCTGCTCCGGAGAATTCTAAGTGATGTCTCCGAATGCCACTTTTTGACGGTGCCACCCGTCCAGGACCGGACTCAGGCAACGCCGAATAAGGCGACTACATTTACTAAAAACTCTGAGGGGTACCTTAAAAATAACCGGCTATTTTCAATTTTTATTTTTATTATATGTGGTGCTCCTGAAATTACTGTACAACCTTTAACAACAAATTCCTTAGCCAAAAATAAGACAATCTAGGCAAAATATATATCCAAAGTTGCATCGTGCCATTGTGAAGAAAGCGTCAATGATTTGTAAAAATTTTAGTTTATTAAAAAGAGTCAAAGGACTACATCCACCTAGACACTTTGAAAAAAATCGATTATTTTTCTTTTCATTTTCTTATTGTATACAATCTTAAGAATGACCTATACAATTTTAAGCTTATATCTCAAAAATTCTCGGAGATACAAAGCTTTGAATAACAGGCGGTGGAAAGTCTAATGCTCCTACTACCTAACGCGCAACAATTATTGCCGCCTCCTCTCACGCTAGGACGAATCAACCGAAGAAGTTCAAAATCAGCCTCAAATGATGCCCAAATTGCAGTGGAAGGTGTTTTGTATGAACCCGGAATCGCTGATTAGAGGTAAAGTGCATATATAATACGTTAATGCCTATAAAACTGTACCCAAAACTTTGCGTTTTTCTCAAAAATGTATTTTTCAAAGCGGTGTCCCTTATATCTCGAGAACCGACCAATAGATTTTTATGAAATTTGGTACAGTGGCGTAAAAAACCTTTATCTCTTGACTGACGATCACTCACATTGAAAAAATAAAAATTGTTTAAACAAATTACGATCAAAGGTGATAAATTTAGGTACATAAGTTTCGCGTCTTGCCAATCGATCTTTTAGAGCAGAATTCTCATAATTTGCGATCGTCAATCAATTGTATATGTTAGTAACTTAAAAAAAAATGCGTGTCCTCTGATTTCAGACGACTGGTTTTTACCAGATAGGAGAAGGGACACCGCTGAGCCTTTACCAAAAAACCTTCTTCGGTTTAGACGGATGTAGCTCCATCTATATTTATCGTTTTTTTCAATTACTTGGTGTAAAATGAAGGCAATAAAATTACCTTTAATTGAAAAAAAAAACGCGTTTTATTATCTGTTACCTTCCCGAGAAAATGCGTTCCAAAATTATTTTTGAGATTCTAGGTGGATGTAGCCCCTTAACTTACGCATTTAGGAAAACGGAGATCATTTTGAACATTTGTTATGAGAAACAAACTGACTTGTGATTACATGCACAATGTTTCCGGTTTTTGTCACGGTTTTTGTCACAAATTTGTTGTCACGGTTCACTGAACCGTAATTGTCTTTGTTTATCAGAGCAAACAGTGGACTGGTGGGTATCGGACCATTGTCCGTATTTCTACTACTGTTACACTTAATGATTTCTAAACTTTCAAAAGCATCCAACTGTCTACTGTTTGTTACATTTCTAATGAATTTTAAATTGTTTATGTCTATCCTATGGTTGTTATCAAAAGCGTATTGGGCAACACAAGATTTTTCTGTTCTGCCATATTTCAAATGAGCCATGTGTTCTTTAAATCTAGTCAAAATAGATCTTTTTGTTTGCCCAATATACTTTTTTATCAAAATCTTTACAATTTATTTCGTATATTCCTGACTTTTCGTTATTGTCGATTTTGTCTTTGGGGTTACCCAAAATCGTCTGTAGTTTATTTGTAGAATTATAAACCAAATTGATATTAATATCTTTAAAAATTGTATCTAGTCCGCGGGTGAATTTACATAGGTTCATATGGTAACGAAGCAAATTTCTAATTGTTAGTATCTCTACGAAAATTCGTGGAATTGTACAGGGTTCTCTTAAATTTATGCTTTCTTATTAATTTATCTATTAAATGGACTGAGTAACCGTTATTCTTAGCTATACTCTTAATTAATTGTTTCTCATGTTCAAACCTCTCTTTACTGAGGGGGAAATTTAACAAACGGTGAATTAGAAAATTAAAACATTCGGCTTAATAATATTGTAATATATGAATCAAAATTGTTTTCAGTATAATGGTGAAGACTTTCAACAACATGAGGGAACGGCAATGGGTATATCCTTGTCACCTTTCATTGCAAATCTTTTTATGAGTAAATTTGAGACAGAAGTAAAAGTTAAATTCGAGTATTTCCCTAGAGTCTGGTTCAGGTATGTGGACGATATCTTCGCGGTATTTGATACAAAAGCAATTAGTTTAGATAATTTTGTTGCTAAATTAAATAACCGTTTCCCTACCATAAAATTTACGTATGAAATGGAACACAATGATCAGCTACCATTTTCAGATGTATTAGTTGTTAGAAAGAGTGAAAATAAGTTAAAGTTTGATGTATATAGGAAAGAAACCGCGACTCTTAGATATATTTCCAACGATTCACACTACCTTTTTCAACATAAAATGGCAAGTTTTAATTTTCTAATTCACCATTTGTTAAATTTCCCCCTCAGTAAAGAGAGGTTTGAACATGAGAAACAATTAATTAAGAATATAGCTAAGAATAACGGTTACTCAGTCCATTTAATAGATGAGTTAATAAGAAAGCATAAATTTAAGAGAACCCTGTACAATTCCACTACTTTTCGTAGAGATACTGACAATTCGAAATTTGCTTCATTACCATAATATGAACCCAAATTCACCCGCGGACTAGATACAATTTTTAAAAATATTAATATCCATTTGGTTTATAATTCTAAAAATAAACTACAGACGCTTTTGGGTAACCCCAAAGACAAAATAGACAATAATGGAAAGTCAGGAATATACGAAATAAGTTGTAAAGATTGTGATCAAAATGAAAAAAAAAATCTATAAAAAAAAAAAATAAAAAAAACAAAAAAAAAAAAAAAGTATCTATATAGTAGTTCGGTGTTTCGTGGAAAACGTCCAGTTTTTTGTTTCTACGCCGAAGGTTCCAGTACTCACTCCTTGATTTCAGGAACCTCTCAGCTCGATGGGTTCCTGGACTTCTCACCTCCAATCAAGACAGTGTGCGTTTTGAGGTTTGTCAGAGGCTTTTGGCTTGTTATGAAGATGAAGGAGACGGGTTGCGTAATCGCATAGTTACTTGTGATGAAACATGGGTTTACATACACCAGAATCCAAACAAGCGAGTATGGCGGCAAAAAAGGAGAAAGTGCACCAGCGAAGGCGAAAACAAGGTTGTCTGCATGAAAAGTGCTTTAGACTGTTTTTTGGGATAGATATTGTTTTCGTTGACTTTCTCCATGAACACCGAACAATCAATGCAGAATATTATTGTCAACTTTTGTATAGGACAAAAGCTGCCTATCGCACCAAAATGCGTCGTTCTCCCATCAGGAACGTCGTTCTTCTCCATGACAACACCAGGTCACACACTGCCGATTCGGTGGAAAAAATGTGTTTCGGTTGAAGGAGACTATATAGAAAATTAAAATGTTGATTCTTAAATCTTATCTGTTAATCCAAATTTTATTTTGGAAAATGCCGGTTTATATTTGACTTGCCCTCATATATCGCCCTGATGAGACCTAATAAGATCGAAATCCGGATCCTCGATTTCTAACTACAAATAATAGTAAACAGCGAATTATTATCATTCCATTAATATGACGTGGTGCATCTATGCGCAAATATTCTGTGTTCTGTGCTTGGTCCGGTCCTGCGCCGCCGTCTATTTTAATGCATGGGTATTGTAAAAGCTTTGCAAGACGGTAATCAGAGTGCACGAATAAAGTCAAATTCGCATTAAGCCCCGACGCCGCCATGAATACTCAATGACTCGCAAGAAACGAGAAACATAAACTGCGATATTACGTCTGTTTTTGTCTTTATTCTCCTATTTTACGATCAGTTTGCAAATTAAAACAAAAAATAGAAGATAACAGAGCCGGGATCGTATGCGAAATGACGAAATTGGATCCTGGCGCGCCAGCAGCTCGATAAACCGGGGGCGGATTTCTTCTGGTTGAGTATCGGGAATGAATATGGGATTGGCATATTGTGTCACCGGATCCTCCGCCAAATTTAACGAAATTTAATTCCGGGCCAAGTTTTCTTCAGGGAACCGATTTCAACTTATAAGATAATATTTAACGAACACATACGTTTTTCACACTGTTAAAAGACCAGATTTACGTTCAATTCCAGTTCAGTTGCAGTTGAAGATTGCTTTAAACGTCAAGAAGCGTCGAACTATTTATTTAATAGAAATTGTTTTGATATATTTTATTTTAGATCATGACTGTTTGGTTAAAATTAAAACCTCAATGTTGCGCCTCTGATTAGTAAAAAAAGAGTTGTTGTGCGTTCAAAGCATGAGTCAGGTAAAAGCCGCAGCTGGCATCAGTTACCTTTTTTTCTAATAAATATCACTCTATGCTATCTAATAAAAAAAGAGGTCTGCCACAGCTGGAAAACAATTGAACAAATAAAAAAATTGAAAATCGCCAGAACATGTAAGAAAATAACTCAAACAGCTTTTATTTGAAAAGGTTTCATATAAAACAAAATAATCATTAACCCCTTGACTGCCGAGAACAAAGATCTTTATTTTTCTTGACTTGGCCCAAACTGTCGGAAAATCACAAATCTTTGTTCTAAGTATGCTCTACTAATGCCTGATAATATGTAAAATGTAATCAACATGTGTTTTCCTATATTTTTGGGGATGCTGAACACGATCCCGGGGTTTATTGAGTTCTATTGTGCACCCAAAGCAGACTAGACCTCTAAGGAAATGACCATTTTTTCAGTTTTTTTAAAAACTCTTTGCCCTCATACACTCAAGTTATGTACCGCATTTAAACAATATTATTTTGACCCGCTGAACATTATGGTGTCAAAATTTGGGCCAAGTGTTCCTAAAGGCCAATATTGGGGGGAAATTTCTCCAAATATTATTCAATTTATGACATTATGAAAAGCCGTATTGATTTCTGTTCGGTCTCTCAAAGTTCGTATATTATTCAGAAATTCAAGGATTGAGGCGAAGATTGGACAAGACATTTTGACTCACTACGTCCAAATACGTCGGAAATCATGTCTGAATAAAATATTGGAAAACTATATATTGAGGATTTAGCAGGTGATTCAACCTCAATGTAGAGCCTCTGGTTAGTAAAAAAAATCAACTACAAAATTTAGACTTTATGATAATTTGGAGTGTGTGAGACAAATTCAAATAACACCATGATGATCAGTGGGTCAAAATACTTTGTATGTCTGGCAAAAGAAGAAGAATGTCATAAATTGAGCCATTTTTGGGCCAATTTCCTTCCAAAATTGGCATTTCGGAGGATCTAGACCAAATTCTGACAGCGTCATGATGATCAGCGGGTCAAAACATGTTGGAAATTATACGCTAATGGAAAAAATTAAAGGGTCAAAAAATGTTTCCGAGTTTTTAGTGATTTTTCAGAATGCTGTATCTCAGTGAAAAATGGTCTTATCGAGGTCTAAAACAAAGCATTTTGAAGCTTCAAGTTTCTAGTTTTAAGATATTTTGGCAAAAAAATTTTTAGAGCTACATGTGTCGCGCAATTTTAGGAAGTAGTGTGAGAAAAAAAAATTTGCGACCTTTTGATTTTTCTTTTCAAGTCCACAAGCAGGTTTTTTTAGCTTAAACATGTCCTAATCATGGCTAAAGTGAAAAAAACATTTTTTTTTCGAGTTTACCCACAATTTTTTCCGCATATACCGTTGAAATTTACAATTTTTTTTTAAATTTCAGAATGCTGTTTTTTCGAAAATTGAAAAAAAAAATTTTTAAAGGTTTGACCGTTTGCAACAAGAAAACGGTTCGTTAGATCGTAATGTAACTGCATAGTTTTTGGGGGTATATTCAAATGTAAAAGGCACACGCAAAAGTCATTTCATGAAGATTTTAATTTCAGCCGTTGATTTTCTGAAAAACCATCAATTACCTGTTTTTTCCTGTTTTTTCAAATTCATGCCAAGGATAAAAAAATTGTTTTCTCCTCAAAAATCGCAGCAGAACCTTGTAGGGGCTTTATTCCAGTTTTCAGAACTGCCCTTAGATTTTCTGTGCTACCGTTGGTTGCCGAGATATCGTCGATCAAAGACAAAAGGGTCCTTTTTTAATTTAAAGTTCGATATTTCAGCAACAAATGGTCGTATCGAGATTTAAAAAAAAGCAAATTGAAGCTGAATAAACAAGCTATCCGGTCCATACCATAGCTAAGTTAGAAACATTTTTTTTCAAGCTCGTGGACTTGAAACAAAAAGCAAGAAAAGTCTCAAATTTTTTTTCTCACACTACTTCCTAAAATTGCGCGAAACATGTAGATCTAAATTTTTTTTTGCCGAAATATCTCAAAACTAGAAACTTGAAGCTTCAAAATGCTTTTTTTAGACCTCGATAAGACCATTTTTCACTGAGATACAGCATTCTGAAAAATCACTAAAAAATTCGGAAAATTTCAATGACCCTTTAATTTTTTCCATTAGTGTATACCGTGTGTGTAAAGCCGACATCGACCAGTTATGAAAAAGGACAAACAGAAGTGAGACGACAGATAAGAAGCAACCGCACACGCGTCGAAGGTAGTGAGGGAATAAGGCCGGCCCTTAAACCACCTGTGCTTGTTGTTAGAACGAGAAGTGTATCATTTGTCCTTTTTCACAACTGGCCGATGTCGACTTTATACAAACTGTATATCTAGTTAAAGAAGTCAGGGCACATTTCAAGAAATTACCGTAGCAGCCAAGGGATTCAAGATACATACATTACTCCAGACTTTCGCCGGACTCTATATGCTCGAGTCTTGAGATACAAAATGCACAAAAAGTTACACCAGGCGTTACTATCGCCTTGGACACGCTGTTTATAAAAACAACCCGGGACAGACCGCGGAACGAAGAGTCACAGTTATCTCGCCCTAAGACTGTGTTTCACGGGAGGTGGGCGAGAGATATGTAAATTCCCGATTTGAATCCCGCGTCACGTACGTTCGGGCCGATTCGTTATCCCGGCTCAGACAGTGGCGCGCGGCACATCTCCATCGCACGAATAATGACGTTTCGGCCACACCATACATAAAAATCACATTTTTAAATTGCCTATGGGAATTCCGACATTTTTTTCACAACTGGGATTCAATATCGCCATTCATAATCCGGATATCTCCCGAGTTTCATTTCAAATCGAATTCGCGTTCTTTTTCTTGCTCGACACGCGAATATCATAAGAGATTGCCGCGGGCGCTGACTTGTTCCAAAGAAAAAAACTTTCGGATTTCCACAACAGACATTTAATGTTTTTTGGGTAAAAAAAATAATAGATATACAGACTGTCTCATAAAAAAACGGCCAAAGCCATAACTCTGTGAATATTTTAAATACATTTTTGAAAATCTGGAAATTTATATTTGCCTAAGGGGCGCTCTAGCAAGACGCAACTTTTGGTCAGGCCAGTATAACAAGTACGATCACAGATCCAGTATTTTTAATGACAAGTGACGAAATGACACCAAAAACTAACTATGCAAAACCTTTTAACATTCAGTTAAATTGGGAAGCAAAAGAAGAAACCAATTGTCAGGAAGTAATACTAGTGTGGTACACTGATGGATCCAAAATGGACAGTGGAACTGGCGCGGGAATCTATGGCGAAAGACCCAGGTACAGAAAATATGTACCTCTAGGGGAATATGCCACAGTATTTCAGGCAGAGGTACATGCAATTGAGCTATGCTTAAAGGAGAATATTGAAAGAGGATATAGAGGGAAAACAATCCTCATACACTCTGACAGTCAGGCAGCCCTACAAGCTTTAGCATGTAAAAAAATAAAATCAAAACTGGTCTGGGATTGCCTAGAAATCCTCCAAGCTCTGGCAAACCATAACAAGGTAACACTTAAATGGGTATCAGGACATAAAGGGGTCGAAGGCAACGAAGAAGCCGATACCCTAGCGAGAAAGGGCTCTGCAACGACACTCATTGGACCTGAACCAATGTGTGGTATACCAAAGTCCTCAGTGAGGCTCTGGCTGACTAGGTGGAAAAATAAAGAACACCAGTCTTACTGGAACCATATACCAGGACAAACAAACAGTAAATGGATGGTAAAGACACCATCAAAAGTACTGACAGACGAGATTCTGCGATTGAGTAGAAATCAGATAAGGCTTGTCACGTAACTCATAACCGGGCATTGTCACCTTAGGAAACATCTACACAGAATGGGCATATATTTAGATGAAACTATTTGTAGACTGTGTAATGAGGAGGATGAAACATCCCGACACATTATACTAGAGTGCCCCCAGCCTACACACTGGGAACGGTCTGGAAAAGAAAACCCCCAGGAGGCCTTTCCAAATCTAAAGCCTAACCCAAGACCAAAAAGGAAAAAAGGAGGCAAACAAACCCCAGACCAGACACATCGAAAGAGAGAGAAAAAAGGGGCGCTCTTTTCAATATATAAAATATGGCGGTGCTAGAAGATAATGACCAAGTGAGAAGAATACGGTTTTGTCAGTTTTTCTTAAAATGGTGGAACAAGACACTTTTTCCGAGAAAAATTATTTGGACAGATGAATGTCCTTTTAGCAGCAGTGGCATTTTTAATAAGAATATTCATCTGATATTGGAGCCAGGATAATCCTCGAATTATTGTTGAACGTAATGTTCAAAGAAGATTTAGTGTAAACGTGTGGTGTGGTGTTTTGGGGGATATGTTGATTGGACCATTTTTCATTGATGGTGTGCTAAATCGTGAAAAGTACTATCAACTGTTGGCCAATGAAATTGAAAATTTTCTTGATGAATTACGCTCAACACAAACTATTTTCAACAAGACGGGGCTCCTGCCCATAATGCCATATTAAATATTAATTAAATAAATTATTAATTAAAGACAAATTTGGCAGAAAGTGGATAGGAACATCTGGACCAATTCGATGGCCCGCACGTTCGCCAGACCTTGCCCCACTGGACTTTTGATTATGGGGTTATCTTCAAGATATTGTTTATTTATCACGACCGGAAAATGTGGAAATTTTAAGGCAGAAGGCATTTATCAATGCTTGTCGGCAAATACCCCATAATATTATTCTGAATGGGACGAATGCAGTAAGAAGGAGATGCCAAGTGTGTATTGAGCAAGGTGGTCGTCAATTTGAACAATATTTATAGACAGGTGGTTTTTATATTTTTGTATTGTTTGTTAATATTATTACAATCCATTTATTTACTTTCCACGGCACATTCGATAATTTAATTGCAATATATCTTACCCCAGGAAGAATTAAATTTTTAGGGGTTTGTTGAGAGGGAAATATCGACTTGTGATACATCATTGGAAAGGAAATTTTACACTTAGTGGAAATATCGAAAAAAATATACAGGGTGTCATTTAAAAAAAATGACACTGAGGTCACTTCCGGGAATACCGGAAGTAGTACCGTCATGTTTTACATGCTAAAAAAGAGCGCCCCTTAGCCAAATATAAATTTCCCGATTTTCAAAAAATGTATTTAAAATATTCACAGAGTTATGGCTTTGGCCGTTTTTTATGAAACAGTCTGTATACTGTAAGGTGCTTCACGATGAGTGAACCGACATTTTCGAGTTGTCTCAAGGTGTTTATCAAAAGTTATATCGGGCACAGGGTGCCATGGACAACAAATGTATTTTATCATTTGTCTATTTTGTGTCTTCAAACTGATATGTATCGTAATATCATGAAAAAAGACAGCGAAAAGAATCATAAAATATAGTACGTTCTAATTATATATTTTAGGGGGGGGGGGGGGGGGGGGGGGGGGGGGGGGGGGGGGGGGCCGCCGGGGGGGGGGGGGGGGGGCGGGGGGGGGGGGGGGGGGGGGGGGGGGGGGGGGGTTTCTCCGGGGGGGGGGGGGGGGGGGGGGGAAAAACCCCCCCCCCTGGGGGGGGGGGGGGGGGGGGGGGGGGGCGGGACCCCCCCCCCGGGGGGGGGGGGGGGGGGGGGGGGGGGGTGCGGGGGGTCGGGGGAACCAGAAAGGAAAAGGAAAAAACGGAAAGGGGCCCCGGGGGGGGGGGGGCCAGGGAAAAAAAAAAAAAACCTCCCCCCCTCCGTCCCCGGAGGGGGGCGGGGGGGGCCGGGGTTGGGCGGCGTCTTAGGGGTAGTATTAGTATTATTATTATTATTATTATTATTTTAATAATTTGAAATAAGTGACTTTGTAAGGACAGAATTATTCAAATTTAACTCTTTATTTTGACTGTCCTGTAAATTTTGCCAAGTAACTACTATACTTGGCAGTAAGTTCAGTCCTTCGTGTTTACGTGGTAAAAAGATTAACCATATAATTTTATCACAGCGAAAGTTTTTTTCTAGCTATTTACAATTTTGAAGTATGAATGTGAATGAAGTAATTTTTTTATTTGAAGTACCCCAAAAAGCCCCCCCTTTTTTAGGTATGGAGCGCACCTCTCCAAACCCCGAGACATATATCTTCAATCCCCTGCCACTAACCCAGCCTGTATATCTCAATGTGGAGAATTACGGTAAATATTAACACTGAACGGAATAATATAGAGACATAAAAAAACGTCATCAAAGTTGGCCGAGAAAAAAAATACGTATTTCTATTCTTATCGAATTTATAACCTTATTTACTTGTCAAGACTGTCACATCATATGACAGCCATTTTTTATTTTCCAAATTGTGACAGCCACTTGTCAAAAGTTTGACATAACCGAAAAGCTTCGACATGACCGCTATTTTCATCTCTCTCGTTCATAGCCAGAGTTGATGACGGTTTTTTTGGATGTCTATATAAATATATTTTATGTATAAGACCAAAGCATCAAACCTACTTGAAATTCCGAAATTATTTAAACGAATTTAAATTCAATTAGCTGCAAAAAAATTCTCGTCATCGAATTTCACTTTGCTTTCGCCTACACCCTAAGCACAAATTTATTTATAATAGATGCCATATTAAATGGCATAAGGAAATCCCTGTTGAATACATTTGAATGACATATATCTGCTTGAATATTTATATTGACGAGGAACCACTTAAAAGTGAATCCTCATATTACTTTGGTTAATATTCGTCTATTTTGATATTTTTAATGATCGATAATAACTAAATTATGTAATTATTGTGTGCGTTAAGGCAACTGAGAGTCCAAACAAAACAAGCTAAGAATATGAAAACGACAAGAATGAACAAACATTGAATTAATGTGTTATAAAATGCCGATGTTTGAATAGCGGAACAAAATGTTCAATTACCAGTCAACAGAAACTAAAAAAGAAGTTATTTGAGAGAACACAAAACTTCCTCAAGAGTGGACTCTATTTTTAACACGCTTATAATGTTTACCTCTTGTACGTAACAAATCTTGTAACTCAATTTTTACTCACTTCTGACTGATTGTCCTATCGGTTTGAAATTTGACACACTTTGATAACAATGTTTTAAAATTCAAATACTATGGTTTTACTTGTCAAAAGAGACTCATCAATGTAATACATTTTTTCTTTATAAAGTGTTTGGACTGTGTTACTTAACAATCCAAAGTCATGTCAAGGTTTTTGAAGATTTTGTCTAATCTGCGGGTGAATTTTGGTTCGTAAGATAAAACACAATTTTGAATAAGGTAAAGAGAATGAAGATTTTTCTGAAATGTATGTTCTCTTTTCATTTTTTTCTGTTAGTATTTCTGGACAACCGTTACTCAAAGTTATCCTTAATTAACTATTAATAATGCTAGAGTCTGCCAGACGGTTGGGCGAAACGACTAAACCCAATGGGCCCGCGGCCAACCCTGGTGTTCAGTTATTGGACCTTTTTTTAAAAATATGACAATTACTTGACAATAGGTTCAAAATTCACTGATTAATTTCCTTGTCTAGTGTTTACTGTGAAAAGGCGATTGACCCCAAACTTGAGTTTTATACTGTATGTCTATGGGTTTTTACGAAAAGGAGGTGATGACGTCATTACACGAAGTAATGCACTGACGTCATATTATCAACATTTTCAGTGGATTTAAATATTTTTTATTAATATCATATTTTTGAAAAGTATAATATTAGTTTTTTAAACAGTATAATATTTTTGTTTCTAAAAAATAGACCCTGTACAAATATTTAGGTATGTATGTAGGTACCGCAATAATTACTGCTGTTGGCTTAAAACTCCCGAGCGGCTCCCATGTTTATTAAATAATAGAGAGGCGATTTAAAATGGCGGCAAACGCGGCCGAGACCGTTATGTTACCGTAATGTGAGGGATTAAACAAAACCTTAAAGTTATATCATATGCAAAGCCGGGGGCCTCAAGTAAGCAGCATAATCTGGAAATGGCGATAATCACAGAGAAACGGTGCGGCAGTAAAACAACTGGCGGCGTTGCCAGCCTTCCGAAAATTTTGGATATCACAGATATTAAGAGTTACAACAAAATAGACGTATGCACGTACACACGTTTATTAGTTAATCACTCACGACACATAAAATAATTTTAAACTCGACGTTCTACCGTTCGTCTGTGTCACGTCGAGCTAACTTATCGTACTAATCGACGAGGGAACACTTGCTACGCTAAATAGATAAATTGCATATTCTCTTCCTCGAACGTGCCACGGAAGAGTCCTAGTGCGTTACCAGGCACTGTCAGTGGCGTACGTATGCACGGGCAAGAAATACACGCGTACGTAATTTACAAGGTGCTTAAAAAATACGGTATATACTTATAATTATCATAGAGTGGTATAGTGCCGACCCTGCGTTGTAACACACTTTCCGGATCCTGCATACACCCACTTTATTTTAGGTTGCTTAAATTCTGACAATTTTTGTACTACAGTTGAATCCGATTTTTTTTCTGATAAGATTACAGCTCGTGAAAATCTGCGTCTAATAAAGTTATATAGTGCCGGTTCGAATTCACTTCACCCTTTCAAGACGACGAAGGGGATGTTAGAGGGGTTGAGATCGGTAAGAGGATGACCGTGACGTAATCAAGACGGTGTGTCTGATGTCTAAGGGTTGAGATGTCGATGGAGGTGTTTGTGACGTAACCAAGATGGCTCATCTGATGGGAAGGCGGGAGATGGCTTCCGGAGGGGAAGGGGGCCGAGGGGTATCAGATAATGGATAAAACATCAGGTGATTACTTGTACCTATTCATGGATCTAGGTAATTAATCATTTCTAGCTGATAAAAAATTCTTAGCGATCGGTTCACATGCAAATATAGTCTTGTCATTGGGTCCTACGAAAACCGTCTGGTATTTTTACAAGTCTATACTTGCATGTGAATCGGACCCATATTTGCCTTTGTAAATGCCATCACGCCGCCGCTGCCGTTATCGTGTGATAAATACATATTTCCGGTGTATTTCCGGTAAAAATACCGTGCGGTTTTTCTTAGAACTTAATGAGAATAGTATATTACATATCAATCAGGCACCGAGATTTTTTTTTTTTAGCTAGAAATGATTAATTACCTAGATCCCGATCCCTCACCAGAACGCCATCTCATGCGTATTCTCGATAAAAATACCAGACGGTTTTCGTAGGACCCAATGACAAGTCTATACTTGCATGTGAACCGATCGCTAAGAATTTTTTATCAGCTAGAAATGATTAATTACCTAGATCCATGAATAGGTACCAGTAATCACCTGATTTTTTATCCATTATCTGATACCCCTCGGCCCCCCCCCCTTCCCCTCCGGAAGCCATCTCCCGCCTTCCCATCAGATCAGCCATCTTGATTACGTCACAGGCACCCCCATCGACATATCAACCCTTAGACATCAGACACACCATCTTGATTACGTCACGGTCATCCCCTTACCGATCTCAACGCTCTAACATCCCCTTCGTCGTCTTGAAAGGGTGAAGTGAATTAGAACCGGCACTATATAACTACTTAATAAGTCCAAATTGAAGCTATGAAGCATATGTCGGTCGTCTGAAAAGATGTCGCTAAAAAAGTAAAATTGCAATGTTTTCAAAAATGGTCAATAATTTTGAAAATATGTATTATAAATAGAGTTCTTGCGAGCGTAGAGTGTAACAAGACCGTAGTCAGTTAACGAATGAAAATATTAATATGTTTACATAAATTATGTAGCAACATAGGACTATTTTTACCAAATAGTACGGTTAAAACACTTACCCGACAAACGCATTGGTAGCTTCGTCTATAATAAAATACACGAAACTGTCCGCAATGTCTTCGCGTATTGATGTTACATTATTGAAAACCCGATCGACATATGCAAGTCTTAACGCACTTTCATGAGGAATTTTTCGGTCCATATATTTTTCTAAAAAAATACGTAACTTGGTGTTCTCTATATAGTTTGTTTGATAGAATATTGCTTGCTACAAAGTTCATAGAGCTAGCTTCTGTAAGTTCATAGAAAAATACGGAGTCGTCGGCGCTGGACGAGGCATGGCTTTTCAGATGTCTTGTTACTTTAGTTTTATCTGGAGAATTTATAATGTGTTCACACACAGTATAAAAAAGGTCATTTCCTTGAATATGTATGTCCCTGAAACCCCCCGGGATCACTGTCAAACCACGTTTGAAATACTTCCCGTTTATTTCTTTTCACCTTTGGCATGGTGCCTCACTTTATTCACTTCTCTCCTCAACTAATAATTATTAATATTTATAAAGTTATTTAAACACACGGCGAATACGTAAAAACTAAACGTATCAACGCGATGCAATACCGGCGACTGTCTGTTACAGCGTGCCATAAATAACTAAAATTGCTAGCGCAGTTTTCGTAATGCAAGTCAGCTGTGAGCTGTGAAGGCCAACGAGTCAAAGACAGGACATTCACAGTGTCGGCTCTGTGACATTCGCGCTTGGTAATAAGTAATAATATTTAATAATGTACTACGATGCAACATAGTTTTTGTGAACATATTAACATTTTCATTTGCAAACTGACTATGGTCCTGTTACACTCCGCGCTCGCAAGAACTCTAATCATAAATATCCTTTTCATAGTTGAACTCATAATATTATGGGTCCAAGCGAAATCCTCAAAGTTTTTATCTTACTAACTGAGGCGTTTTGGAAAAAAAGTTACCTAGACATGAAAAATTTGAACGGAAAGAAGTTGAACGGAAAACGTAAAATTCAAAACTATACTTACTATACTTATTATAGTTTTCGTAAAATCACTCTTCGCGAAATTTGTATAAAACTTATTAATCCGTCATTTTTTTTTTAGAATTTTTAGTATATGTTTGGTTCAACTTTAGAAATGTTTCATGCCTAGGAAAAATGTTTCCAAAGTGGCTCAGTCAGACAGATACTTTATTTTCCCTTATCAAATATTATCAAAAATGCAACCTTCAAACTAGGGGTATATTATTACCTACCTTCATTGCTGAATGTGTGTTAAAAAAAATACGCTGAATCCGGATCACTTTGAGACGGCGCGGCGTTACAAACGCTGCCAGACCTGGCAACACTGCAAAACGGATGGGTGTTTCTCTCGCGCACACCGGACGTTCCCTGTCTTGAGAGGAACGGTATAATTTAGGACATGCTTAACGTCAGAATGGATGTTGTTTATGTGCTGAACGGGGGCATGGCGAATACATGCATAATAATTTATACAGCGCGATTTAGATAGATTGATTTATACATATTATATAATTTTGTTGCGATAGTTTAAGGTGCTACAATTTATAGATTTATGGTGAATGGGGGAGGGGGGCGGTTCCTATAAACAGGGTACATTGAAAGTTCCATTTTGGGTGAGACTAAGGACTTACACATAAATTATATATCTGTATTTCGGGATTACATAGAATATGTAATGTTCTAATGTAATTAATAATAAAGTAATAAATTTAAAGATCATACAAAACATTGTTCTTGAAAAGAAAGCTGCTACAAAAAAAACAAAAAAAAAACGAGGTTAATTTTCAGGTCATAAAATATAGAAGAAATGCATTATAATCTCTTTTTGGTAAGTTTTTTACAAACATTGCTAGGATATATCAATTTTGTTAGACATCACCAATTTTTTTCAACGGATTCAGAAATAGGACCATTGTTTGCAAATACGAGGGCAAAGAAAGTACAGATAGTATGTTGAAAACAAATTTTGGAGATATTTAACTTTAAAGGCATCGTATTTCAGTTATCTGAGATGTTAAAGAGATACTTAAATAATGATTATTGATAACAGATACATTATTGTTAATCATTTAACACGAAATATTAAATTTTAAAACTGGGTTGACAAAGTAGACAGAAAGCCCGTCTGATTGTAAGAGTCTATTTGTATAGAGACATCCAAAAAAAAGTCATCAAAGTCAGCCGAGAAAAAAAAGACGTATTTATATTCTTAATCGAATTTATAACCTTATATACTTGTCAAGACTGTCACACCATATGACAGCCATTGTTTATTTACAAATTGTGACAGTCACTTGTCAAAAGTTTGACATAACCGAAAAGCTTAGACATGACCGCTATTTCCATCTCTCTCGTTCATGGCCAGAGTTGATGATGTTTTTTTTGGATGGCTCTATATAATAGACATCCAAAAAAACGTCATGAACTCTGGTTATAAATAAGAGAGATTAAAGTTCGTTGTCATACTTTTGACAGTGACTGTCACAACTGTAAAGTAAATAATGGAATTCATATTTAATGAAGAACAGACGCCTGCTTATTTTAGAAATAGCAGTACCATCAATGGAAACTGGATATATTCGATGAGAGCTGCACATGAGGACTTCAGGGAAGTTTTTCCAGGCGCAGTTATTCTTTTCGACCATTTTAGCCGGTCAGTAAAACGTTTCCTACATTTGTAGTAGCAAACTGGAAGCCTCAATCGCAAACAGGAGAGTGGCAGATCCAAAGTAAGGACAGAAGAAAACGTTGAAATCATTAGGCAAGTGATAACGGACATCAATTACCCAACAATCTAAACCAACAAGTGAATTTTCCCTATACAACGTGTCAACGAATTTTGAAAAATGATTTGGAGCTCCATCCATTTCGTCTGCAATCCATACAGAAAATTCTTAGACTCAACGAACCTCTAAGGCTACAGTTATGCCAATGGTTTATTAACCATTTTAACAATAATGATGCTATCTTCGAAAAAGTTTTTTTACTGATGATGCTTGGTTCCACATTTTTCGGACTACGTTAACTCACAGAATATGAGACTTTGGAGTGCAGACAACGCTCAGTTTTATATTGAAACTCCACCACACTCGCAAAAAATTGGAGTGTATGATTAGTTTGAACAAGCAGACTGTTATTTCATTATTAATACTGGCATTAGTTAACAGCTGTTATTTCAAATGACACTGCAGGATTTCAAAAAGATTGCTTTCATTTCAAAAGTACCTACAAACGTGTAACAATTTCATCAGCTTGTTGACCCCCAATAGTTTTGTGTTTTGATAGAAAATTGTTTGTTGATGATGCTTGGTTCCACATTTTTCGGACTATGTTAACTCACAGAATATGAGACTTTGGAGTGCAGACAACGCTCACTTTTATATTGAAACTCCACCACACTCACAAAAAATTGGAGTGTATGATTAGTTTGAACAAGCAGACTTTTATTTCATTATTAATACTGGCATTAGTTAACAGCTGTTATTTCAAATGACACTGCAGGATTTCAAAAAAGATTGCTTTCATTTCAAAAGTACCTACAAACGTGTAACAATTTCATCAGCTTGTTGACCCCCAATAGTTTTGTGTTTTGATAGAAAATTGTTTGTTGATGATGCTTGGTTCCACATTTTTCGGACTACGTTAACTCACAGAATATGAGACTTTGGAGTGCAGACAACGCTCACTTTTATATTGAAACTCCACCACACTCACAAAAAATTGGAGTGTATGATTAGTTTGAACAAACAGACTGTTATTTCATTATTAATACTGGCATTAGTTAACAGCTGTTATTTCAAATGACACTGCAGGATTTCAAAAAGATTGCTTTCATTTCAAAAGTACCTACAAACGTGTAACAATTTCATCAGCTTGTCGACCCCCAATAGTTTTGTGTTTTGATAGAAAATTGTTTGCTGATTTCAAGTATATGTATTTATAGGTTTTTCAAATGTTTACCTTCACTTGAGTACCTACACTTGAGAATTATAAATTAAGCACGAACCTTCGCTGCCAAATAACAAAAATAGTGAAATGATTTCCTCGCTGCGTAACAAACGATTCATTATTATTGATTCATCAGACGAAGAGGATAACAAGTCGATATTTCGGTAAACAATTGTCGCTCATCGTTCAATTAGGTTAATCGATTTACCGGCATATAATACTTAATATTAGATATTACGCTGATCAAAAGTGGTTCCGAATTATGTATGAGATATAGGAATTAACAGGGATTTTTACTAGCGCGCAACGTAAAGCCATTGCTTAATTAATAGAGGGAATAATTTCACTCTTTAGTTGATTTATGTCTCGAATGTTTTGTCTCCTTTACAAACGAACGCATATAAGTAGGGTTCGAAGATAAGAAGAAATGTTAATAATTGTGATCATTTGATATTAATATAAATAAAAATTATTTTAATTAGTCTCATTCAAATGACTAGGTTTTCTGAATAAAAAGAATCAGTTTAGTCGTGTTTGTCAAAAAAAACTGTCGAATAGCTACCAGAAGAATACAACGTATTTTATAGCTAGAGTAAAATGAAATAAGTACAGCTGGCGGCTGGTGGAATAGAAAATTAGCTGGTATAAAACGTGGGACCAACATCATACTTTAGGGAGTGGTTATTAGTCCTAAATAAAAGACTACAAGAAATTTCTTAAACAATAATAATAAAAAAATGAAAAAGGCATGAAGAATGATGAACTGTGTACAACAGCTGTAGTTAGGTAACTAATTCTAGTTTGAGTTATAGTAAGTGTACTAAATTTAAATTACGAGGGCAAATCAAATATAAACCGGAATTTTCTTTCCAAGGCCAGACGGCGTATTGGAGGGGGCCAAATTCCGTTTGGATAGCTAGACACCTCCTGACATCCGACACCTCTTCTTTTTTGCATTCATGTGATCGTAAAACAATGAGTGAGCAGGTAGTTCCTTCTTGCACGACGCATTATTGAAGGTGTGCGACCTTCTGAAATTTTGACGCGTGTACAGGCCCAATTCGGGGGATGAAACCCTTTCTAAAACGCAAGTGTATGAGTCGCATAAACGTTTTTTCAGCGGGACGAGAAAGGATAGAAAATGAACCACATGATCGTCGTTCTCGAACCTCAATCAGGGAAGAGAACATCTGTACAGTACGTGAGCTTTAGGAAGGTGACCTTACACTTGAAGATATTGCTGGATCAGTGGGAATCAGTCATGGGAGTGTTCATTCAATAATCCATGACAAACTTGATTTAGGAACCTCTCAGCTCGATGGGTTCCTCGACTTCTCACCCCCAATCAAAAAAGTGTGCGTTTTGAGGTTTGTCAGAGGCTTTTGGTTCGTTATGAAGATGAAGGAGAATGGTTACTTAATCGCATAGTCACTTGTGATCAAACGTGGGTTCACCACTATATGCCAGAATCCAAACAAGAGTATGGGGTGGCGGCAAAAAGGAGAGAGTACCAGTGAAAATTTTATTTTGGAAAATTCTGGCTTATATTTGACTTCCTCTCGTAGTACCTTAAAGCGTCCTTGGGTTTACACATACACAAAAAAGTTAACAGACAGACACAGTTTTTTTTTTCGGTCAAACTTGCAGTCTCGACATTTCAAGACATTGAATGTTTGTACATATTTTCACAGATACTACAACTCCACTACAGTCAAACAAACCATTTGGTTATGTATGAATTTTATTCATCATATCTCTCTTTGCAGAAATTTTCGTATTTTCAAATAGAAGGCTAAAAAGGATATGAGAAAGTCGAGGTCTATATTTATGACGCACGTCCAGTGCTTTACATTAAATTGAATATTACACAGATATTATTTAATTTTATTTATCGTGTCACCTGTCATGTTGGTTGGAATACTAAAGTGGAGGTAGATACAACGGCTGTAGCCGAACAAAACTGCAGACACAGTTACAAGTAATAATAAGTCGATAAAGAAAGTACTTTAAGTAAGTAGTATTGTTACAAGAAACAATACTTCTATTTGACAACTACAGTCGAGGTTTAATCATAATTATTTTTTCTAATAATATTTCGTTATCGAATAATACGTGCACATTATTAATAACTAGATATACAAGTACCTAATATTAGTGAAAATGAGAGCCACACTGAGTAAACCATCCCTGTCAAGATGAGTTCTAGACAAATTGGTTTTGAACATTTTTAGAAAGTATACATTTCGGGTGTAAGTTAAAAAAAGAGAGAAATAAATCGAAAAAACGATTTTATCGTGGCCGTGAAAAACTGATGGAAAAACGGGTCGTGTATGCCATCCTTTACGTGAGTATATGAAACGCCGACCTCGAAGCTGAGGAGCACAAAACGTGTTTAATCTCTTCGACATCGGCATGACTAGGCGCCCGCCCTTTAACGACAAAAGAATTTGTTGTAATGCTACTTTAATACCACTCTCCCTTACCTATAACGTTCCGCCCTCCACGCTTCTCTGTAATATCTTAACTGCGAGCGAAATAAAATTGACCCTTGCAGGTCTCACATCGCCGAGAAGCGTTCGTCGCAGTTTACATGTTACAAGATATACCCTAGGGTGATTTTTTTTCAACTATTTTTTAATTTTTCAGTCCCCACTTGAAATTTTGTTGAATATGTCGAAAAAAAATCCCTGAGAGTTAAAAAGAAAAAAAGTTATAGAATAATTTCTATAACTCAGTCGCATTTTATGCTATTACATTGGTCTTGGTCTCGATTTACTCTATACTATAAAACACTACAAAAATGTCCATTGCAGCGAAAATGTAACTTGTACTGGTGAGTTGGTACCTGTCGCTGAAGTTAATTTTTACCCAAAATTCTCGTTTTTTTGCTGTTATCTCCGAAATTATTAATTTTACCAAAAAAATGTAAATGACAAATTTGTTGGAAATTTAATTTACTACAAAAAAGGTCCTATAGACCAAATTTCTGAGATTAATATTTCTTGGAATATTAGACTTTAACTTATGAGTAGTACAAAATTTTTACGGTTTATCGAAGCAAATGTTTTAAATTTTTGTACTACTACTCATAAGTTAAAGTCTAATATCTCAAGAAATATTAATCTCAGCAATTTGGTCTATAGGACCTTTTAGCGTCATCAAGTGCTTCTTTCACTGGCCCAAGGAAGTGATAATCACATAAGGATAAGTCAAGACAATAGGGAGTGTGTTCCAGTGTTATCCAATGAATTTCCTCCAACTTTTCGCGTGTCAGATTGACTGTGTGGGGGCAAGCATTGTCGTGAAGCAGAATTTCGTTTCTGATCGGAAAATCTCGTCTGTTCCCGAAATTTTTGGAAACCCCCGTTCATCTATAATGACTCCCGAAGCTTATCCCGATCTGAGTTGCAATTTCAGCAACCGTTAAACGGCGATCATCCTCCAAAAGGCACCGAAGAGTGGCAATGTTTCGCTCATTCACACTGGCTCGAGGATGACGGACATGAGGTTCATCTTCAACTTGTGTTCGTCCTTCCAAATTTTTTTGTGCCATTCGTACACTCAGACAAGTCTCCCCAAACTGTGCTTCAAGTCTTCGAACGATAATTTCGACTGGTTTGACGCCTTCAACTGTGAGTAATTTTATAATGCATTGCGCAATCTGAGGGTGATCGCGAAAGAAATTCCTGTTCATATTTGACTCACCTTCGTATAATGCAAAACCCGTCGAGGAAGGAGTTTTTTTAGTTTCATCAAAATGAAAATGTTGGAGTTTGACAGGTTTCTAAGATAATCGATTCAATTTACACATTTCCAATATTGCTAAAGATATTGCTGGTCACACTGTATCTAGTGATTCCAGGTAACTTCAAGTTACACCGGGTCAGAATTACGTAAATGTCTTGTAAATATGTTGATACACCGCTTTCGAAATTCGGTGCTAAGCGACCCTAATGCCGATTCTGGTTCGGATTTGTGACAACCTACTTATTGGTGGCCTTTTGGGAGGGATGGATTTCCCTTTGCCCGCATAATATTTGCAAAATTTCCTGTTTACCCTACACTAAACATATTTATTCGTCTGAAGGATTACGCCTATTCGCGGCGTCTCGTCTGTACGGGCGTCTGACAAAAAAAAACACATTCTTACCATATAGCAACCCCAAGACAAGAAACAAAGATCTCATCCTACCAAAAAACTTATAGTAACTGAATATTTTGAGTTTAAACTACAATATATTTCGTGAAAAATAATATACACGGTGTTATTGGTGTTCCATTTAAAAAGTATTACATTGTCCAAAGATTCAAAAACGCGATGTTCAATTGTTTTTTAATTGCATCATCTTAGGTAGGGTTAAAGAAATCTACTAATTTGCTAATTTAACCAGTGCCTTAGCAACACCCAATCGGGCCTGGATTCCAGGCCTCCTACCGGACCCTTGCCGCACCTTTACAATAAACAAAATTATGTCGAAAAGTTTTATTTGTTAACATATGTAAATAAAAATAAATAAAAAGGAAATTTCATAAATACATTTTCGGTTTTCCTTAGTATACTTAGAAAACAGTAAAATGTTACTTTGCAGATGCAAATATTGAGACAATACTTGTTACATCTATAAAGCGGCAACTTTTTTGTATAGGTTTGTTTTAAGAGAATATAAATTCAGTGATAGTTTCATTTACTTATGCGCATGTGATGTTGGAAATTAATCACAAACGGTCACCAAATTGTAACTGATAAATAAGGATAAGGAAGTCGCGGACTCTAACCGCGTCTGACATACGAGATGCCCGAAATGGGTAGTGTTGTGCGCTTGCAGTAACATATCATTCACGATATTACATCGCATTAAAACCAGATTAGAATCACGTTCCGTCTAGCATACCGGCACTGTGGCATTTTGTCTACTGTAGGTATATGCCGAGTGTTTCGTTACGCGTATCGGTGTCATTGGATTTTTAGAGTGCTTGGACAACACAAGGGAGGATTGAACATGCCAAAAGAACGCAAAAATAGACAATATATATTTCAGACATTACCAATATGCAATAACCAACCATTTTTGCCGATTATTATTAACATTAACCCAGCAGAACAATCGTTAAACCGATATACATCTATATTGTATGTACCTGTATATCTGACATGCTTTGCACTACGTAATATGTAAATCCATCCTCCATGTAGTTTAATTACTCTCGTACTCAAAACTATTCCCAGTAATAATATAGTGGTGTAGTTTAACGTAGAAAGTTACTACACTGATTCCTACTAACTTGCGGGTCGGTTGATGAAACTCGATGATTTACGAAAACTGAAACGTCCGATTGATACCATTTCAGTTTCAGACACATTTGGTTCTGATTGAAATCTAAAGTTTCCTTTCTAATACGTGTATTATAATGGCAAGGTTTCCATGAAGTTAGCGGGTGGAAAATAACTGATACAACGCCATAATTTTTCTAGACCACGATACACGTATACATGTATACGTGTGTACGTGTATCGTGTTCTAGACCAAATATTTATACATCATACAAAAATAGCTCGAAAAATAGTAAGCAATACCTAATAACTAAACTTTACCAAATAATGATATGGCTCATCACAAATCACAGCCATACAAACCAACGGAGGTATTAGAACAGCACGGCATTCCATATTAGTTGAGATATTCAGTGGTGACATAGGAATATGTTTTATTTATAGACAATAAAATTACACTGAAATACAGTAAGAAATCACTACCAAATAAAATATATTTTTTAATTTTAATATCCTATTTTCATACAAAAAGAAAAAACTATTTTTATTTTAAAATTGTTCAAAATGGTCACCCTGCACTTCCTAATAATAAAAGAGTGTATTCTGAAATTCTTCTCTCAAATTGCTGAACATATCCAGGGTTATATTCGAAGAAAGATATCTAATTCAATGAATTAATGATATCAGGCTGTGTAATAACTACTTTAAACTTGATGTCACAGAAATAGGTCTAAGGGTGGCATATCGGGTAATCGAGCCGGTCATTCAAGAGACCCACATCTACCGATCCGTCTATAGGGATTAGCAATAATAACAAATGAGGTTATCAGGAAAGTCGTTAAAAATTCTTTCGGCTGCATGTAAATTACGACATGCATCAGCTTACATATAGGATGTCCCATTATTATGGGGCCACAGATTCCACAAGCGAAGCGATACTATAGAATCTTTAGAAAAATTACGATTTAACCCAAATTAATTTGAAAAAAAAATCAAAATCTTTTTTATGAGTCAATTTGAGACAGAAGTAAAAGATAAATTCGAGTATTTCCCCAGTTTGGTTCAGGTATGTGGACGATATCTTCGCGGTATTTGATACAAAAGCAATTAGTTTAGATAATTTTGTTGCTGAATTAAATAACCGTTTCCCTACTATAAAATTTACATATGAAGTGGAACACAATGAACAGCTACCATTTTTAGATGTATTAGTTATAAGAAATAGTGAAAATAAGTTAGAGTTTGATGTATATATGAAAGAAACCGCGACTCTTAGATATATTCCCAACGATTCACACCACCCTTTTCAACATAAAATTGCAAGTTTTAATTTTCTAACTTACCGTTTGTTAAATTTTCCCCTCAGTAAAGAGAGGTTTGAACCTGAGAAACAATTAATTAAGAATATAGCTAAGAATAACGGTTGCTCAGTCCATTTAATAGATAAGTTAATCAGGAAGTATAAATTTAAGAGAACTCTGTACAATTCCACGACTTTTCGTAGAGATCCTGGCAATTCGAAATTTGCTTCGTTACCATATGAACCTAAATTCACCCGCGGACTAGATAACATTTTTTAAAAATATTAATATCAATTTGGTATATAATTCTAAAAATAAACTACAGACGCTTTTGGGTAACCCCAAAGACAAAATCGACACCAACGAAAAGTCAGGAATATACGAAATAAGTTGTAAAGATTGTGATCCAAAGTATATTGGGCAAACAAAAAAGATCTATTTTGACTAGATTTAAAGAACACATGGCTCATTTGAAGTATGGCAGAACAGAAAAATCTTGTGTTGCTCAACACGCTTTTGACAACAACCATAGGATGGACATAAATAATTTAAAATTAATTAGAAATGTAACAAACAGTAGACAGTTGGATGCTTTTGAAAGTTTGTACAGAAAGTGTAACAGTAGTATGAATAAGCACAATGGTCCGATACCCACCAGTCCACTGTTTGCTCTGATAAACAAAGACAGTTACGGTTCAGTAAACCGTGGCAACAAATGTAGTATAAATAGTGCAAGTATGTAGGCTAGAATTTAGTTTTAATCTTCTCCTGAAGATGCCAACTTGGTTGGCGAAAGGCGCGTCGAGAAAAGTGTAGTAGTTCGGTGTTTCGTGGAAAACGTCCAGTTTTTTTTTCCAAATTACATTGGTCCAAAAGTTATTGGTATATCTAGACACATTCAAAATAAAAACGTCATCAAAGTTGGCCGAGAAAAAAAGACGTATTTTTATTCTTAATCGAATTTATAACTTTATTAATTTGTCAAGACTGTCACATCATATGACAGCCATTGTTTATTTTACTAATTGTGACAGTCGCTTGTCAAAAGTTTGACATAACAGAAAAGCTTAGACATGACCGCTATTTCCATCTCTTTCGTTCATAGCCAGAGTTGATGACGTTTTTTTTTTGATGTCTCTATACAAGGCGTCAAAATTATAATTTTATTTTCGATTTTCGCAAATAACTTCTTAAAAAAAAAAACAATTCAAAATTTGGTAGATGGGTTTTTTGACGAAAGTTTTTGCGATTTATGTTTTTATTGAAAATATCGATTTTTCCATCATTTATTGACGAAAAAGTATACCTTTTAAATGTCGCTCCGATTGACCGTTTTAGAAATATTTGCGCTTAAAGTGTAAAGGTAGCCGTACTGTATAACAAAAATAAACGACGCAAACATAAACCTACTTTTTATTGCATCATTCGACGTGGCTTCTATTGTTGGAAGCACCACAAAAGATAGACAAATACGCCGAGGGATTTATAGTGGCGTCTGCCCTGTAGACTTTTTATAGTTGACCCACGCAGTAGGCCCGTGCCATTGTCTTAACTGCTAACGAAATAAAATTGACCCCGCGCATTTAGCGGCGTCCTTTACATAAGTAAGTATTCCGCCTCCGAACGACCAACCTTTTTTTATTTGCGCAGCAGCGAAAACACTCGTAGCGAAATAGAGATAAAAACTCGTAGTGGAATCTGTGGATGGAACATCCAGTTTTTCACACGACCAACATTATAAAATAATTCTGAAAATTAGGAACACGTACTTTGACTAACTGCAAGGTGGTCTGGTGATATTTTCCCCACCCTGACCTCGCTGGACAAGCCAGTGGGTCGCTCAGTTTGACTGTAGCAGTCGTTTGAATTAGTCTACGCACCAGTGACGCGTCGAAAAAAATGTAAAGTTTTCATATGGAGCAACGGGTTAATTTCAAGTTTCTTGTTAAACTGGGAAAAACTTTTACAGAAGCTTATGCAATGTTAAAAGAAGTGTACCGGAATGAATGTTTATCCCGCACACAAGTTTTTGAATGGTTTAAACGGTTTAAAGGGGGATGTGAAACGACCGAAGACGATCCGCTCCCCGGACGGCCCTCAACGTCAAAAACGAACGAAAACGTTGAAAAAATCGGTAAATTAATCCGCGAGATAATTAAGATCGTCGTCTAAACATCATAGGGCCTGCTGAAACAACAGGAATCGACAAAGAATGCGTTCGCCAGATTTTTCAAGAATCGTTCAACATGCGCAAAGTAAAAAAATACACTAGTAACAAAAATTAAAGGATATTAAAAAAATTCCAAATTTTTGTGTGATTTTCAACAAGGGATAACTGGAGAAAAATGGGCGTACAGAAAATAAAAAAAAAAAGGAAATCGTAGCCTTAAGTGTCTAGTTTTCAGATCTGGATTTAAAATTTTTTTAGCGGGAGCGGTTCTCACGTAATCATCCGAAAACCAACAAAAAATTTTTTTCCAAATTTTTGCTCGTCTTTTGTAAAATGGTCTGTGGACTTCAAAACATTTTTTTTTCATCATGCGACCATAAAGTTCTTTTGGACAATTAAATCAGCTTTAATTTGACCTCTTAACGAGCTCCGTACGATGATTTGCCGCGGAGTTATCGTCGATCAAAGCAAAAAACTCCTTTTCAACTTTGACAATCAATTACTGCGTGAACTAATGATCGTACAGAAAACGGAGCTAGGGTTTTGGAAACTGCAAAACATTCTCTATAAGACACAATCGGGGGCGGTTGATAAAAAAAAATTTGAAGCGATAATGGGTGAAAAAAAGTTAAAAATTTTCGAATTTAAGGATATTTGGAAAATTTGGTATAACTCTGGATATAGTGGATTTTTTGAACCTCAAAGTGTCCCCAAAAAAACCCTCAAAGTTGCAAAGCGCTGCGATGTTTTTTGTTAGTGCCCCGAAGGTTTAAAGGACCCCCACCAATCATATGGATTTTGGTTCCCGGCCAATTTTTGAATCCCCCTGAACAAAAGTTTTCATGGCACCAAGGTCCAAAAATCAAGTCCAAGCGAGTTACGAGCCGTCGAAAGTCAGATATCTGACTTTCCACAAGCCGTCGAAATCGGAATTTTTTTGGAGTTTATTGAGTTTAGCAAAAATTATCTAAGAACAAAAATGTCTTAGAATTAGTTAAAGAATACCCTCAATTTTTTTCAAAATATTTAGAGATGATTTTTGAAATGACGAAAAATTGCCTTTTTTTTTCGAAAACTTTTCGCCATTTTTAAAAAACCAAAAAATCATCTCTAAAAATTCTGAAAGGGATTCTTGATGGTATTCTTTGACTAATTCTAAGACATTTTTAGTAATACTCTTCACTCCTGAGCAAAAGGAATCAAAAACGAACATTTGCTCTGACATTCTAAACAACATTGCCATTGATCCAGGCTTGTTAGACACGGTGACACTAAAGGGGACAAGATTCGAAAGTGTGGAAGAGGCTAAAGCAAAAGCGACGAAGGTTCTGGGCCAGTTGACAGAAGCGGACTTCCAGCACTGCTTTCAACATTCGTCGAACAATCGAAAGTCGATTGGAGCGGTGTAGAGATCGCCAAGAGGAATACATTGAGGCGAAAAAATTGCTAATGTTAACGAACAAAAAGTGGTATGACAGCAATTCGGTTTAGTAGCCAAACCTCGTATGATGTGGTTCGAATAAGCCGATTGCGGATTGGGAATCAGAGACCACAAGAAACATACATATTGATAAAGTGATGCAGTCTACTGTATAAAACACTTATTTTCTATACTGGTATAATTTATCATTAAATCCTTCGCAGCCTTCGTAAAATCTTGGTTTTGGACAAAACGTGTTTTGAAAATCTAAGACTTTCCATTGTTAACAATTACTATCTCAATTCGTTCTCGCTGCTGCGTATACCATAGTTCCTTTATTTTCCAGCCGCAGAACGAGAGTTTCTTGGAGAGAAACATTCCCAGATAATATGTAAATCATGGAAAAACCCCAAACGGTCCCGTTGTAATCCCGGCCGTTCAGCGAATTAACGTCGCGTTGGGAACAACCCAACTGCACTGGTTTAAAATGTAATCCTCCGAACATCTGATCTACCATAATTCGATCCGACAACGAAATATATCCTGACGAGGAGAGCATACTGTGGCGATACCGTAGTGTCGTTCTCACCTAATAGGACATATTTTAGCTGACATATTTTGACAAACACGCTCGTTCTTGTTTACTCGCACGTCAAATATGACGTTACGACTTGCGAGTAACGAAGAACGTGGATATATTGCTGGCTGCATCTGAGCTTGGTGTCTTCTCCGCCAGAGTGCTTATGGGAAGGACATTTGGTAGATGCCGTCTTCGTCAGATAGCCAAAATATGTCTGGTTCCATTAACATGCACTAGAGGGCGATACAAAGGTATTGCCACAGTATGTTTCTATCATCCAATGTAATCTCCTTGCTTCAACAAATAGATCAACATATGATTACTTTTACATAATTTAAAAAATTATGCTGGAGACAGGTCCTTGGGAGAGAGAACATCTCGTACGGAGTTGGCTGGTAAACTTGTAACAGATCAAGACATAATTCAAAATGAAAAAAGAGGAGTAACTGAATTTACCAAAAATACATAGGTAATTATCAAACAATGTCACAAAACCCTTCAGGTTAGGCAAACCATATTTACCAAGCGTGACGTGACGCAAAACCATGACGCAGATCGCAATATTTTCCAGGGCGCCCCCCCTTCAGGTTAGGCAAACCATCAAGACCAGACTTTGGTCACTTGCTAGGCCCAGATTTTGCCCCTTCAGGTTAGGCAAACCATCTTTACTACTGCCCTGGGGCAATCCCATAATAAAGACATAGAATGTCCAAAATAAATACCGTTTTGAAGTGGTAAATGGTTGGGATCTTGGACCTTCGAAAACCTTCTGTTAATGAGATAATAGTAGCATTTACATTTCATTAGAAAGAGGAAAAGCTCAATAGTCTGTCTTTTTGCGGGTGTCAACTGCCAATGACCACGTTTGATATCTGTTTCTGAATCAGCGATGAGAAAATCCGTCACTACCGATAGTAGTGGTCATTTCTTGGGAAAGCGGGTAAAATGGCAGTTTTTGGCAGCTGCCAACTGTCAATGAACACTTTTGACCTCGCATTCGGAATGAGCGACCCCAAAATCCCAAGAATACCCGTCAAAAATAACTCGAGGAACAATGCAAAGGCCTACGGTCCCTTCGAAACGATATCAGAAAATCATTGGCACCTAAAGCTTCCTACCCCCTATCATCTAAAAAACTGTCCATTTCCCGACTTCGTGACCATGAGGACTTTTGATCGGGAGCTTGTGGAGAACAACATATTCAAATTTCAGACAAGTTCACCAAGGGCCACTTCCCATAAGGAATGTGGGGGGTCCTTAATTAACAACTGGCCAGAAAAAAAATAGTGAATGCACTCTGTAATCCAACTAACATACTTTCATACTGAACTGAGCCTTTTGAACTACCTTTGAGAAAAGGTAGTTCAAATAGGGACATAACTATTACTTGAAGGAACTGAGGGTTGGGACCTCGTTTTTGGAAAGTCATCCCCAACATCAATCACTGCCATGTTAGCAAATCTTCTCAAAATTCGTTAACCTAGGGAAATTCTTTTAGATGGACACAACGTCAACTAAGACACTTAAATGATGTGTAAATTGAAGATCAAGATTTTCGTCAACATGTACCTCAAAAAAGTGACCATGAGAATATGTGCCGATTGCAAACTATTAGAGCTACCAGTTCTCTGGGTACAAAAATCGTGTTTGACCACGTATTTGGAGGGTCATCCCGACACCTCCAATGCCATATTGGCAATTCTTCTCAAAACTCCTTAACCTAGGGAAATTGTTCTAGACAAATGAACATACAAAGTCAATTAGGACACTTAAATTACGTGAGGTTTTGATGATTAAAAATTTCATCAAAGTGTGCCTCAAAAACGTGACATCGTAACATTTGTGTATCCATAGCAAACTGTTAAATCTACGTTCCTGGGGTACAAAAATCATGTCACGAATGCTACGTAGGTTCGGTTGAAAGTCCCTCATCGCTAAAAATACCATAGCAGCTGATTGAAGAGTTACTTCAGACGTGCAATTGCTGCCTTCCTTCCGACTGACTGACAGAGAGGAGGAACGTCAGGTAGAGAGCATAAAGGGCACTCCGAACAGACGTTCGCGTCACATTAAGCCCTAATTCGATTTAGCCAAACTTTTCAATTACGCAGATGAATTAGTCCACGGCACAGAGTGAATTTTGGGGTGTACGAATTAAATTAAAGCAATGCAAGAACCGCCGGATATAATTACATTATCTCGTTGCGGGGTTAACGGTACGAAAATAATATTAAAATGTCGCGGGAACCGGAAAATTCATTCTCGCCGCAACTTTATGTTTTGTAATTTAATTAGTGCATTTTCAGACCGGAAGTCGAGTGGATAATGCGAGTTTCTATTATATACTCAGGGATGGTGCACGCTTACTTTTTAGCGGTTAGATCAGGGGTGGCCGACGTAAAAATATAAGCATAGAATTTATTCTTGTAATAAAATACTATAAAATATTGTAGGGGGAAGATACATCGCACTCATGCTCAAAAGTGACTTAACTCATAAAACGTATGTTTCAAGTTATTGCCATGAAATGTATCATAAACCTTATCCCGTCTATTCTTTGAAGTGATTTAACTTTGAAATACATCCGTCGAATGGCCAAATTGTGTTTTTTTTATGTTTCGTTTTTATTTTACCTTATTACTATTATTATTATTACTAAGGTCCGGGAGAGTGTGCTGTCACGCAGAGCCGGCACTATACAAGTCTATGATAATTAAAGTATAAACCGTATTTTTTTGAGCATATCTCTTGCCCCTCTATACCCACGCCACTGTCCGTGCGTAGAATGTTATCCCAAATGAAGTCTTCGGGGGAACCCGGGACTTCGTAATACAGTTTTTCCGTAACACGCCGAGTTATTCCTACAGCGATCTGCCGGCGGTGAAAACAGATCGACCGCCGCATTGAAAACAATTTTTTGTCGCGAGTTAGTCACTCGTGAATTCGCGTACTGCATTTATATATTACCTGATTTTGTGTGGATTTCTGCAATAATGGCACAGTCATTACCATTTGTGAATAGACTTAAAGAGATGATTAAAAATTACTAAATAAGGTCATTAATGCCCACGATATTGATAGCTAATAAACGGGTTTTGCAAACAGCAGCTAGAAGTATAAAAATAGTAATGTGCTGATGTTAGTAACAACAAAAAAACTGTTAGTGATACAAACAACTGTGCGAAATTCGTAAAAATCATGTGCGTGTTGTGTAGTCCTCTCTCCATGTGAACTATTTTGAATTTGCAGCTTTAACTTCAGTAGATGTGGAACGATCATTTTCCCTCTACAACCATATATACAGGCTAAATTGCTCACGTATAACGAGGATAAATGCAGAACGACTACTGGTCATAGCACATTTCTTCTCCTGTCTTTTTGATCTCTCATGTCATTTTCTGTCAATAACATGACGGATTACGAGTCCGGCCCTGCGTTGCAGCACACGTTCGGAATCCTAGTGATGTTACACATCCACATAAAATCCATTACAGAATGAAATTTATTGATATATTTCAATTACCGTGTTAAAATTAACTGACACCCTCTTACAAATTACATCAACGCCTTTTACACGCTTTAAAATTGTAACACACTTTAAAATTTAAACATTTCCTTATAGAAGAACAAGTATCGTTACATAATTTCTGTATTAAATCGTCAAACTGTATTTGGATGCAAGTGTTAATATTATATTATTATATCCCAAATGTTCCCAAATAAACGTTAATTACAACTGTTTTTACCGTTATTACATATTTTAATTAAACTGTGCTGTACGCATTCCGGGAACAATATTGCCGCCATGGCAACCGGTAATATGAAATTCAGCAGTTATTAAAACTTAGGCATACAGCTGTACCTGTTCGCAAAGCATTCAAATATCAAAAGCAATCAAAAGCTGTATCAAAAGCATTCAAATAGAAAAATAGTTTCCGCCCGTATGAACCGTGTAAATTCTCGTATCAAAAAAAATATTACGATAGTATAATTAAACAACTGAGATGAGATTTTGAGTAACTGTATTCATGAGACAACTATTATTTTATTCAACTAGTGCTGAAGGCATTCCAAGGTATTCCAACTTTATTTAACTACATATCACAAATTTATTGCAAGCTTGGTACACATGTATTATTGATGGTTTGGTACACCGATTTCCTAAAAACTAACGTTTTACCATCTGGTAAACAGGCTGTAAAATATCTGCGAAACATTTTTTTTCTAAATCAATTAATTACCCTCTTTTTCAATTCAATTCCGAAATCTGTGGAAATTATGGAAATTTGACTTTTTATTTCATTCCAGCATTTCGTTTATGAGATTTTCTAGGAGTGCATACGAGATGTGTATATTAAGTAATGAGATTGATTCTTTGAATTTTGTTTTATTCGAATATTCAACTCAGTATTATCTCCTTCAAAATAACTTCCTTGGGAAACCACACAGCGCTGGAGACGGTTCTTCCATTCCTCATAGCAGTGCTGGAACTCATATACTGGAATAGCCTTCAGCTGATCGGTTACCGTGGTTTGACTGTTTTCTATGTATTTCATTTCACAACATCCAGTTGTTCTTGATGTTTGATCTCGCACATATGACTCTTTTTCGAAGTTTTTCAAGAACCTCTCTGTAAAAGTGCTGATTTACTGTCTGACCTGGAGGCACAAACTCTTTGTGGACAATTCCCTGACTATCAAAAAAGCAAATCAGCATGCATTTGATCTTCGACTTGCTTATTCTTGCTTTTTGAGTCTTGAAGAGCTTGAAGTGAGCACCCAAGTCTCGTCACCAGTAGTGACACGTTCCATAAAATGAGGATCATTTTCAATAAATTCCAAAAAGTCAAGACACCTTTCTCTCTTGGTGTCCACATTTTTTGCGCACATTTTTGTCATCCCCAATTCTTTAGTCAAAATCTGATGAACAGTGGTGTGATTCAAATTTAACTCTTGCCCGATCATTCCTGTCGTCAACCGACGATCTGAATGCACAAGATCCCGTATTCTATCGACATTTAGATCGATTCTTGAAGATGAAGGCCTTCCGCTGCATGGTTCATCTTCAATCTACTCTCTTCCTTCTGAGAATGCCTTAAACAACCGAAAAACCTGGGCTCTTGAAAAAACACGTTCTCCGTAGGCGTGTTGAAGTTTTGCAAAAGTATCCGTTATGCTGTGTCCAAGTCTGAAGCAAAACCTGATAGCACACAGTGGATCAAAGTTGCTCATGTCACTCATTTTTAAAACGCACTAGAAAAAAACGGTTTACGAAAACAGTCACAAAGAACAAACAAATGACACTAATAAGTTCAAACTTGTACTGAATGTGCATTACATGTTAACCTACCGCTCTTCCAAGTCCCGCCTGCGCACTGTTGCTAGATCGGGCGCTACGTTGCCAGTCTCATTACTTAATTTACACACCTCGTATATTTTTCGATTGAATGATTTTTACTATTCCATTTTGGTCTAGTAATAGCCCCCTGAAATCTGGTGTTGGATCCACGCTTCCCTACGAAAATACGATAATTTCAAATTCCACCGACCGCCTTTGTCTTTGTGACATGTGACATCTAATTTAAGGAGAGACCAGTGTAACATGTATAGGGTTTTAGTGTTTTTAAGTGAGGTGTGGTATTTGAAGGCCAACACGTATTACTGGAAGCAAATTATTATTAACTCACACAACTTTTAATATAACATTTTTACATCTGACATTTTAAAAGAGCTCTATCTAGTATGTGTTAGTTGATAGTAATTTTCCTCAATGCCACTCAAACACATTACAATTTTATACAGTTTACAGTATTTAAGATTGAAGAATTCGATCTCACTTGTTTACGTACTTACCCTGATTTTTTTTTTTTGAGAATCGGTCTAAAAAAATTATATGGACCTTACTCTGCGGTTTTTATTGTACAAACAAACCACCTACGTTCCACTTGTACGCCATCAAGTGCTCCTTTTATCTACAGAAACGGACTAATAATAAAACATTTGGTGAGCAACCCCAGTTGTTTTCGATGGGAAAATGATTGAAGAATATTAAAATAGTCCCTCATTCGGACCGGAGTGTTTTCGCTGTACTGCCTGTTGAGAGCGCCATCATACGCGAGATTATCCCGGACCGTTTGATCTTCGTCGGCTTTGTCATGTAAAGAAGCTATTATATTGTGGAAGTTTTGAGTTGCGCAAGTTAATTCAATTACATACTGCTTGACTTGGAAGAGCCATTTGTTCTTGCACGACATAAATCCATTTGTGAAGTCCTTTAATAAAAACACCGTAAAGTACATGCCTATTTTAATACCGTCAGGATTACGCGGTGGCTTAATATGATTGTATAGTGGCAATTGATTTGATAACAAACTTTATTAACGCGATTGAGCAGATAATTTGGGGTAAATACATATTTTTTAGGAGATAAACTGGAAAAACCACAGTTGCCACTAGAAAAACCACACTGTGTCAAGAATTACACAAGCACACACGTATAGATTTTAATAACCAAACTTTTAGTTTGGTTGAAAATTACATTTTCCTGAAATACGAGATGTGGCTATTAAACAACCAGCGCGCTGCGAGTACTTTCCCCACCCTGAGCTCGCTGGACAAGCCAATGGGTCGCTCAGTTTGACTGTAGCAATCCTTTGAATTAGTCTACGTACCAGTGACGCGTGGAAAAAATGTTAAGTGTTCAGATGGAGCAATTTAATCGGACGGGTTAATCTCAAGTTTCTTGTTAAACTGAGGAAAACTTTTAAAGAAGCCTATGCAATGTTAAAATAAGTGTACGGGAATGAATGTTTATCCAGCACACCATTTTTTGAATGGTTTAAACGGTTTAAAGAGGGACGTGAAAAGATCGAGGATGATCCGCGCCCCGGACAGCCCTCAACGTCAGAAATAGACGAAAACATTGAAAAAAGTGGTAAATTAATCCGCGAAGATCGTCGTCTAAGCATCCGAGGGCTTGCTGAAATTACAGGAATCGACAAAGAATATGTTCGCCAGATTTTGCATGAATCGTTCAACATGCCTAAAGTTTGTCCAAAAATGGTGCCAAAACTCCTCACTCCCGAGCAAAAGGAATCAAGCATGAACATTTGCGCTGACATTCTAAACAACAATGACACTGATCCAGGCTTGTTAAACCGGTGATTACTGGTGATGAATCGTAGTTTTTTACTTACGACCCCGAAACAAAGCGCCAATCCATGCATTGGAAGAGCCCGAACTCGCCAAGGCAAAAAAAAACAGGATGAGCAAATCCAAATTCAAAGCGATGTTAATGGTCTTTTTTGACATTCGAGGCATTGTTTACGTTCACTGGGTCCTTGAGGGTCAGACGGTCAATCAACATTATTACATTCAGGTTCTGACGGCCCTTCGTGAGAGTGTGACAAGACAAAGACCCGATTTGTGGAAGACCAAATCATGGAAGATTCACCGAGACAATGCACCGGCCCATTCTGCATTGTCTGTGAAGGCCTTTTTTTTGCAAAATACGGCATTACTGTGTTGGAATATCCACCATACTCGCCCGACCTTGCCCCCTGTGACTTTTTTTTATTTCCCAAGGTCAAATCGACGCTGAAGGGGACAATATTCCAAAGTGTGGAAGCGGTTAAAGCAAAGGTGACGGAGTTTCTGAACCACCTAACAGAAGCGAACTTCCAGCACTGTGAAAACGTCATATTATATAGCGCAACTTTGACCAACCTTATCTCAAAAACAATTCAGGAATGAACCCGTTTTTTTTTCCAAGGAATCACTATTCAAAGATCTCGAACTTTGTCGACAGACATTATTTGGTCTTTAACGCAACTACATCAAAAAGTCACACGGGGTCCAATCAGGTGACCGAGCCAACCATCCAATAACTAAAAGATCGCCAAAGTCGGGTCACGCTCACTTGGCTAAATGACCAAGTGTCTTTTACTCTTTTTTTGCTGGTTTTACCCTACGTTCAGCTTTGACCCAGGGGTCAAGACGCTACGATCCTGGCGATTTCCCTTAAATACGCCCCATTTCCGGCACCAATTTAACCGCAACCATTACCGAGTGCATGCGTTCGAGTACGCTGAAACGGTATCCGTTATTGTTGTCATTAGCCTACATGAATTCCCATTATGTCGACAAGTGTCGTATCGTCGCGTTATATGCGCCAATCCGTATGAGTGGCTGTAAACTGCAGGCCAATTTGTCAGGTAACAAAATCGGCGGACGAGGAAACCGTAGGGGGATCTGGCTCGTAAAGCGGCGGCGATCCGCGTTCTCGTTCGAAAAAGTAAAACGCCTTTCGTCGAACGCTCGTAAACCCCATGTAAAATATCTCCAATCTTTTCAGAGGCACGCCGCACCGTGGGCCGGATCGGGAGATTTGAGGAAATGTATGAGTTCGAAATAACTGAGGGCCCTCAAACAAATCTAAAATCGGGGGCAAATTTATATCTTTAAGAAATACTTAATATTGTCTACAACTAGTTGGTGCTACCCAATTCAGTGTCAATGCAAAGGACAATAAAGGCGAAAACAGACTGCTGTCACATCATGCGAGCTCACGTGCTATCACGCAAACTCACGTCATCGACAAAAAATGTGGAGTGTCGATTATTTTGTTCTTTATTCTTGATTAACCATAATAAACAGATATCTAAAGATATCTCTTTGAGATTGTAAAGATATCTCTTTCCCATCTAAATAACTAGTTGAACTAGCACTTTCCATAATTGCAAATTACGATACATTGCCCAAATTATTGTATATTTGAATACGAACAACATTTAATATTGCCTAAACTAATGACAGTATCAAAATTTGGCGAAACGCGTCAATTTACATATCAAGGGGGACAACTTTTTGAGGCATTTGTTGTCGTATTACTTTCAACCCCCTAACACCCAGGGCACCTACCCCTAAAATTTTAAATGGCAACCCCTATTTCTTTTGCCATTTTTGAGTTTCTTGTGCAATTCCAGATAAATTCCAGTGTGACATTTATTTATTGACATAATGTAACTTTTAAAAGGGGTTACATTCACTGACCCGTCATGTCAGTCACATCCATTCATTTAAAAATATTTGTTGAAAAACTAGGTACCAAATTCTTTCGTTTTTTACATTTCACCGCTACAAAACACGAAATGATTTAAATTGTTTGGCCGTCTTCGAACCTCGTTGTCTCTTTTTGCTTGAAATTTATGCCGAAATGTTAGGCAGAGCTATAGAGCATCTTATAATTCATGAGGTGGAAAATCAAAAACATCAATGGAAATCTTGCTCTAGATGAACATTTGCTGCACTTCCAACAGATGGAGCACCTCCTCATTATGTACGCCCAGTAAGAGAGTGGTTAGATAATCATTATCTGGAGCAGTGGATTGGTAGGAGAGGACCCATTGAATGGCCACCTAGGTCACCAGATCTGACACATCTCGATTTCTTCCTATGAGATCACTTGAAATCAGTTGTATTCAAAACTCAACCAGATTCAATTGGACAACTGCAGCAAAGAATTGTACAAGAATGTAGGGATATTTTATCTGAAACTCTTCAACACGTCCGGGAACAGTTTGAATATCAGCTGTACTTGTGCTTAGAAAACAATGGAACCAATTTTGAACAATTAATAAAGTAATTATAAAGGTAAAAATTTGAGTATTTCATTATCATACTTTTAAAAAGTTATTTTAAAAGCATTATTTCAATTTAGAAATTGAATACATTCCACTTCTGGTTCCCCTATTTATTTCACATGTTCAGGTTGCCATTAAAATTAGGGTAGGTGCCTGGGTGGCGTGAAGAATACGACAACAATTCTATTTCTTTTGTTCGTGTTTCAAATTTTTCTTATTATTTTCTCCCGTGTATAGCGGGTGAATGGGAATTTTCCAGTTCAATTTATTGATTTTATTTAGATATAGATCTTAGTCCATGCGGATCAATGGCTTTACAACATGTTCTTCTTCATTGAGACTCCTATTTCTGTTTCGGAAAAGCTGGAACCGCCACTGACACCGACGTCATTGACAAACACCAAGTCGAAGACAAAGTTTCCCAAAAAAGAATCAAGACAGTCCACATTATTCCTTAACACGAATCTTAAACAAACAATAGGGGTCGATGATGATCTAATGATTTGGCAATTGGAAGAAAACTAAATAAGTAGAAGTTATTTTAGTAATATTTAAAGAGAAAGTCATTGCTTTGGGGAATGGGGGAGAGGCGATTTCATGGAGGTCTTGGGAATGAAAGAATTAAACAATTGTGACGAGCACGTAGCGGGTCCGCCGCTGCTTCATTACCATCTGACCGAAGCAACCGATAGCCCATGCCGATGTAAAAAAGGGCGCTTCTCGAGACATTGCGGACCTTCGACAACAAACCAGAGTACCCGAGAGACCATCTAGCGTTATCAGCTACAAATATAAGAGGCCTCAGTAGCGGCGGGAACGGCAATCTTTCTTTGATATAAATCGCGCGGTCGTGGGTTTCGTAAAACAGTCGAATATAAATTGTACATAAATAAATTAGTGTTTGTGCTTAATCCGTATTTGTAATTATTTAAATAAATTGTGTTAGCTGAGACTGCGTGTCTGATTTTCACACCTAACTAACACTAAGTGAATAAACCGTTACACAATTTTCAACTATCCATCATCGACTATTACCAACGAAATGTCCATTTCCTGAAAAATTGCGGTCCGGACCACCGTGCAGCGGCGGCAGTCCGCATTTTCGTTCGAAAAGTAAAACCGCTTCTGTCGACCGCTCGTAAAATGTATGTAAAATATCCCCAATCTTTTCCCCAGCATCATTCCTTGACCCGACTTTATTTAAATGGATACAGGTAATTCGACGAGTCAAGAATCGCACACATGCGTCTGATGGCCCGATCCCGATTCGGCCGCCGCCCCGTTCCCATGTAAATAAGGTCATTTTTTTCGCCGTTTACCCCCGAAAACGGAACGGCTTTCCCGCTATTTAGACGTTCTCGTTGTCCCATTCGTTGGGAATAATTCATTGCCGGGACGTCTGCGGCTGAGAGAAATATGGTTTTTGTTCGGGACGTAAATAAGAAAATTGTGCGTTTTCGGTTCGTGCCCGGCTCTGAGGACGGTCGGGGGTTACATATTTCAGCATGAATTTTAATGGGCCTGTCTCGGTTTCCGAAAATCGCGCGGTGGACGGCGGCCTAGTTAAATATGTGGCTGTCAAGGTTCGAAAGGAGTATTCAACGAACCGCAACGGAAATCCCTTTCTAACCTTGTGTAATATCTCTGGAAAAGTATGCTAAACATTTTCAAAAACAGGTTATGAACCTTTTAATGTTTGTTTTTAATACAGTTATTATGATAACACGAGGCTGATCCCAAAAATAAGATGTCCAAGGTGCTACAGTCACAGGGATCTTTTGACAGAAATTGGAACTACGAGGTGTGTAAATTAAGTAATGAGACTTGATGAGATTTTTTTTATTTATTTTTTTTATTTGAATAGAATTACAGTTCAGTATTGTCTCCTACAAAATAACTTCCTTGGGAAGCCACACAGCGCTGGAGACGTTTCTTCCATTCCTCATAGCAGTGCTGTAACTCATATACTCTAGAATGGTTACAGCCCTTTAAATGTTTTCTATGATCCCAAAATGACGTCCCTTGAGGTGATTTTTCAATTTCGGGAAGAGAAAAAAAGTCACAAGAACTTAAGGCAGGCGAATAAGGAGGCTGAGGAGTCACAGGAATGTTTTTACTGGCTAAAAACTTGTTTACTGAAATGGCTGTGTGACAAGGCGCGTTGTCATGATGCAACATCTCTTGTTCAACATGTTGTTCTTGATGTTTGGTCTCACAGGCATGACCCTATTTCGAGGTTTTTCAAGAAACTCTGTAAAAGTGTTGATTTACTGTTTGGCCTGGAGGCACAAACTCTTTGTGGATAATTCCCTGGCTAGCAAAAAACCAAATCAACATGCATTTGATCTTCGACTTGCTCATTCTTGTTTTTTTGTTTGGAGAGCTTGAAGCGTGCCATACCACGCTTTGGCGCTAGGTTTCCGAGTCGTACTCAAACACTCAAGTCTCATCACCAATAATGACAGGTTCCATAAAATGGGGATCATTTTCGATCGATTCCAAAAAGTCAAGGCACCTTCCTCTCCTGATATTCTTTTGTTCCTGCGAAAGGTTTTTTGTTAGTCAAAATCTGATGAAAAGTGGTTCGAATTTAACTCTTCCCCGATCATTTTTGTCGTCAACCAACGATCTGAACGCACAAGATACCGTATTCTATCGACATTTTCATCGGTTCTTGAAGATGAAGGCCTTCTGCTGCGTGGTTCATCTTCAATCTACTCTCTTCCTTCTGAAAATGCCTTAAAGCACCGAAAAACCTGGGCTGGGTTCTTAAAAAAACACAGTCTCCGTAGGCGTTGTGAAATTTTGCAAAAGTATCCGTTGCGCTGTGTACAAGTCTAAAGCAAAACCTGATAGCACACCGCTGCTCGAGATTAGTGTCACTCATCTTTAAAACGCCCTATAAAAAACTGGTTTCCTTATGTTGGTCAAGGATGTCCAATCACCATGTAGTATAACAAGTTATGTTTAAATGCATTCAGCATTTCCGTTAAGACGTAAATATTATCTTGATATTTGTATGCATTCAATAACATATCCAATTTTAATATAACTCACATAACACATTCTACAACTTCAATACCTATGCGATTCGATTATTAAACCAAATTTTATGTAATAAAAAAATATTTTTGGAAAATATGGTAGCGGAAAAAGCGATCAATTTTGGTTATGTGTAGCGATCAATTTTGGTTAACTTTCCATTGTAAGGAAAAACGCTAGATTTCATACGAAGTTCCAGAAAATTTATGACTATGAAGTTGGTGAGGTATTATTAATAAAAGTGTACCGCCATAGAAGATAAAAGATACGAGCGTTGTGGTACAAATTCAGCCATAGCAAGAAACAGTAACTATACCCATACCGCACCAAATTAATATTCAATCAGCTGCTCAAAAATATTCATTCACGTTTGCTTATATTTATCAAAATATTATAACAAAAATACTTTAAAAAAATTGTTATTTTTCAAATTTCAGATCAAAATTTTTAAAATGAAAATTCAAAAGAAAAATCAAAATATGTTTCCTTACCTCATAGGTTTAAATAGGGCCTGCATATCATTGGCGTAGTCGATTATCAGTTTCAATTGGGTGCCACCAGTTTTTTGCGCTAAAACAAAAAAAAAAAACATGTCAGCCTTTCACACAAATTTCAATTTTAAAAATTGGACACCCTGTATAAACGTAATTTAAAAAAGTAATGTAATAATTATTACCCTTATTATCATTTTTCCATATGTATTGTATCGTATAAAACCTAGAAAAGTAACTTTCAAAGAGGTAATTTCGGCAAAGAAAAAAAAATGTTTTTCTGTAATTTTATTAAATTATCTGTAAGTTTATTAAATTTTTATTTATTGGATATTAAATTATCAGAATTAAAAAAAGACGTTTTCCACGAAACACCGAACTACCATACTTTTCTCAAAACTAAAGCATTAATCTTCTAAAGATGCCAACTTAGTTGGCGAAACGCGCGTCGATAAAAGTATAGTATTTAGTAGTAGTAGTAGTAATTTTACAGAATTTAAGCAATCTTCTAAAAGTGGGTGGTATGATGACTTTCGTTTCTGACTGTATGTATACAAATATAATCTAATTTTCTAACAAAATCCTTTGAAAATAACACTGTAACACAATTCATCATCCTCCAATGACGTTAACATGGTTGGCGAACCACCCGCTTTGACCGCAGTAAATGTTTCGATGTCGGTTTTTATCTGTTTTTTCTGTTTCTAAGCCGAATTTTTGGGCTGCTTCAGGATAAAAAAGAACAGATTGTAACTGAGATACGAAACTCGATGAAAATTTCATTATACCTTCATGCGTTTCGTTTAATGAAATTTTATTTGCCAAGCCAGCAATTTTGAAAAATGAAGCGCACACATGCATAGAAATAGCGTAACAAATTAGTTATAAGTTCCATCAGCGTAGCGAAGTCGGAAATTATATGAATATCATGCATATACATGTAGATAATTTGTAATAGTTTATATTTCGTTTAAAAATAATAACCGCGTTGTAGTAAAAAAAAGCCATTAGTCGCTGTCTCTTATCAATGAATGCATTTTAGATATGTAGAGGAATTTATAACAAATTACATAAACATGCTTATCGCAACAATTTTATGTATGCAAACATAACTTAGTGAGTTAAATGCAGTTGTAAAAATAAATATTTGCATTTAGTAATCTAAATAATATAATTAATATATGCACAACGTAAAGAAAAAATAAATAGGTACCAAAAATATTCAGTAGGAAAATTTATAATAGTAAGTCAGAAACACATACATTTTGTACATATGTTATTATTGTAAAATTATGTAAAATCCCATCGGAAATATTAAGCTCAACTCCATGTGTCTAACTACATAAGTACACAGTAGTCAGTAATTTAAAATAAACTTTCCATAAACTACCTATGTGAAATGTTAAAAAGTTGGATGTTTGTATCAAGTATTAGATATTATAATGATCTGATTCTAATGGAAACATGGTACATTTTAAAACGCATCAAAAATTTAATTATTTCTACATCCACATAGTACACTGAACGTAATACTGAAAAAACTTTTTACAAGTTGGTTTAGCTTGAATTTCGGAAACAAACAAGTTGATTTGTGTTAAAAAAAAATACTTTTTTCGGGGATTAGGAAGTTTTAAATTACTTAGTACTCTACTTAAATATATAAAAGCTTTAGTATAATATTTGTAACACTAAATCGCTAACTATGATGTTTTCCAATCGGTTTTGTCTAATAAAACGGAAATAGAGTCTGGCAGTAAATATCGTTCACTCTTCTATTACCGCTTTTACATTTCAGAAATAAGTTAATCCATACGTTTTAAAAAAGTGCTCTATGTATTAATTTTCTATTTATATTTGTCCATCATTTTATATGAATGTTACAAAACAAAACAAAAACCAACATCTAAAACACACCCCTCTTTGTTTTATGTTCAAAAACGATGTCACAATAAAACTCGTCCACTGGAAAATTGTCTGTTTTTGGCTCCACTGTGTTTAATTACAATATTCAAAAGTATTGACACTTTGTTGGCTTATTGAATTGTACATACCGATTAGGTATTGACTGTGCTATTTTTTGTACATTCAATAGAAATCTGTTTTCATTCACCCTGAAATACTGGTTTCATGTATTTGTCTAACTTTATTTCCAATTTTTGTCCATTAATTTTCTTTTAAATTAATATCAAAAGGTTGAGGCTAAATGTCAATACAATGTGGGCCATTCTAAATTAAACATTGCTTTACATTTCGTTTTAGAATGTCTAAACAACGCAAATTTACTTACTTGTGTAAAAAAAACATCAAAACGAAAGTTCTATCTAACATCCAAACGGGGGGGGGTTTTTTTTTGGTGGGCAAAATACTGTGTTATAAAAAAATTGTGTAGGTATTTAAAAGTTACTACTTATATAAAAAAAATTAGACGCAAAATTTAATAAAACAAGTAGTTTTGTAAAATTTGTATCAAGCAAAATTTGTATTCCGTCAGATGCTTTATTACTTGCTCCGATTACACCCAACATTCATAGAATGTAGTGCCTACCATTGTTTACACCCAAAACAAGAGGTGGGTTTAAAAAACAGGTTGCGAATTTTAGCAATTCGTCGTTTATGTGTGTGGGTGTGCGTAATATTGTGAACTGGGTGTATACTTTTTTGTAGTTTCGTTAGTATTATGCTTATACTTTTTCATATCCTCTAAACTACAAAAATAATATTCAGACCGTGAGAACATCAACAACGTAGTATACTCGCAGATTATTTTGGAGATGAATACTTCGCTAATTTGGATGAAAAAAAAAAGATATTTTAACAAAGTTTAAGATATTATGATACTGTTTAAAACTGCATCTGTTACCAGTGATATTCCGGCGGTGTATTACACTACCCTGCAAAATTTTGAAAATTTTGTGCCCCATGGACAATGAATAGTTATTTCCGAAGTATTTTTTCCCGCTGAAGTCGCTATCACGTCGGGTTTTTGAGATATCCTAACCTAAAAGTGCAAAAACACTGATTTTTGACATATTTGAGATTATGTAGCACCGCAATTATTTTTTCTCAAAAAACTATGTCTTCCCCTTTCAAATGCCGTTGAGTTTACGCAAATCTTTTTTTTTCGCCGAGATGTCGCATTTTGTAATTTTCATGTTTGTGATTTTTTTCCTATACGTATAAAGATGAAAATATTTAAAAATCGATTACAAGTCAATAATTCCTTATGTCAAAAGATCTGCTCGTTCAGAATCTAAGGTCAGATCTTCCAAATTTTTCGAAGAAAATACAATATGGCCGACCTGAGTTGATTAAAGTTACAATAGCGTATATGGAACTTTCATGAACTTTTTTTTAATGAAAGAATGGCGTCATTACTTAGATTCTTTTGTGTTGTGGAAATTTATGGTAAAATAGAAATAAAAATAAAGGATAATAACAATTATATTCCTTATAGCGGAAGCAATATGGCGACGAAAATGAGAAATTTCGGTAAATTCAATGAGTACCTATTTGATTGACCATTCATTTTCTACGTTTAAGTAGCTGAAGTCAAATGTTATATTTATGATGTTATATTTCCATTTCTTTAAGTGAAAAATAGAATACAACCATGAAAATTTGGAAAACAAGTAGGGTTTTTGAGATATTTGAAACCTAAAAATGCAAAAAACACTGTTTTTTACATTTTTAAGGTCATGTCATCGTCATTTTTTTTATCAAAAAACGAGACAATGTATGTATCTTAAAGTACTGTTATTGCCCTTCCAAATGCTGTTGATCTTATCTTGAAAATTTCAAAATGCGATATCTCGAGGAAAAAAAAGATTTGTACAAATTGGTTTAGCTTGAATTTCGGAAACAAACAAGTTGATTTGTGTTAAAAAAATTACTTTTTTCAGGGATTAGGAAGTTTTAAATTACTTAGTACTCTACTTAAATATATATAAAAGCTTTAGTATAATATTTGTAACACTGAATTATTCATGCCCAACTATGAAATGTTTTCCAATCGGTTTTGTCTAATAAAACTGAAATAGAGTCTCGCAGTGAATATCGTTCACTCGTCTATTACCGCTTTTACATTTAAGAAATCCATACGAAAATCCATAAGAAAAAGTTAATCCATACGTTTTAAAAAAGTTTTTGGCTCCACTGTGTTTAATTACAATATTCAAAAGTATTGACACTTTGTTGGCTTATTGAATTGTATCTACCGATTAGGTATTGATTGTGCTATTTTTGTACATTCAACAGAAATCTGTTTTCATCACCCTGAAATACTGGTTTCATGTATTTGTCTAACTTTATTTCCAATTTTTGTCCATAATTTTTTTTAAATTAATATCAAAAGGTTGAGGCTAAATTTTTTGCATAAACTCAACGGCATTTGAAACGGGAAGACACATAATTTTTTGAGAAAACAAAATCGGGGTGCTACATAATCTCAAATATGTCAGTGTTTTTGCACTTTTAGGTTAGGATATCTCAAAAACCCGACGTGATAGCGATTGCCATCGGCAAAAATTACTTCGGAAACAACTATTCGTTGTCCAGGGGCAAAATCTAACAGGGTAGCAGTGGCGGTGCGTGATATTTCAGTTAGCCATATCTTGAAAACGACGCATGGGACCCACTTCACTTTTTAGGTGATGACTATACACCTCTTACAAGAAAGGATTTATAGTGAAAAAACCGTCAGCAAAGTTTGCAAAAAATTTTTTCAAAAACACTGGAGCACTCCCTGGGTTCTCAGTAACGCTCTGTGGAATATTTGCAGTATATTTTTTTCATAATCTATAAACAAATATAAGGAGACGTTTTTCGATTTGTTACAAAATATTTTTGTTTCAAAAAGTTATGGCCATTTAATTTTTGGGAAACAAAATGTTCCTATAAAATTAAAATTAAAATGGCCATAACTTTTTTGAAAAAAAAATATGCAACAAATCGAAAAACGTCTACTTATATTTGTTTCTAGATTATGAAAAAAAATATACTACAAATATTCCACAGCAGTCGGAATACTCATTTTTTAAAATTTTTTCGCAAACTTTGCTGACGATTTTTTCACTATAAATCCTTTCTGTAGATGTATAGTCATCACCAAAAAGTGAGTGGTCCCTCCGTCGTTTTCAAGATAGGCTAACTAATATCACGCAGCCACTAGGGGTAGTGTTATTTTTTTCTTATTTCGATAATAGGAACTATACATATAGGTTTTAATATGCATCTGCGTTTCACGAACAACTCGCATAACCAGATCCGCCGTCCTGCTCGGGCCCTTCCCTATCCTTGCACCCGATCAAAAATCACTCGGTGTGCATAAAACGCCAGGCGGACGGACAGTTAATTTCCTTTCCAATTTACGGCTCTAATAAACAACCGCCTAGCTCTGGCGCCCATTGAAAGCGCGCAAAAAATTATCGGCACCATTCCAAGCGATTAACCTAACACAATGGGTCCGCATAAAACGTACATAATATACCGAATTGCCGGGCGTCGCGGCATTATTAGCGATTGGCGTCCTTATCAAAGACCAATCAGGATCGATACCAAGTAATGAATAGGTGATTGTAAATCGGTCGGGTCGAGGTCGCTTTGCGAAACTTTTAGCTTTACCCGAAAGTGATTAAAAAACCGCTAACATACACATGTCTAATGTCCACACGGTTTAGATCCAACGTTTTGTAATTTATCGTGTATCACTGGTCCGTCTACCGGTGTCTGTAAGTAATCGGTAGTGTGCTACAACGCAGAGTCGGCACTATACAGCTCTATGATGGTTAAAGTATAAACCGTATTTTTTAAGCGCCTTGTAAAATATGTACGCGTGTATTTCTCGCCCATGCATACGTACGCCACTAACCGTGCCTAGTAACGCGCACTGAGAGTCTCCCGTCCGGGTTTTCGGGAAGCCTATATGCAATTTAGCCATTCAGCGGATGGACGGTAGAACGACGAGTTTAAAATATATTATGTGTCGTGAGGGACTAACTAATAAAAAGTACGTATTTTGCAACGTGTACGAATTTCTTTTAGAGTTCGTGTAGTGTTTTTACATATTATCTGATTTTGTGTGAATTTTTGACTGAAAAAGATTATTGAAAATTACGATTATTTTACTATAGACCAGGCCTCTCCAAAACGAGCACTCGGTGCCGGTGCTGCACCTCGCAGCACCGGTGCCTGCCCTGCCTTCCCCACTTCTCCACAACGCAGCCGCCTTTGCGCAACAGAGACAGCATCGTATTATTGCTTTCTGTTTCTATCTCTCTCCCACCTACACACACTAGCGCGCGCGATCCGCGCGACGGCTTGATTCTATTTCTAATGGGGGAAAAGAATCGGTCCGTCATTAACCTCTTCGGGCCCAAGAACGAATTGCGTGGAAATTTTTGATGCCTAGCGAAATACATTATCGTATAGGATTATAAAACAATAATAATTAAAAAAACTGTTGTGGCATTTTTACTTTTTCAAAAAATTATGGTATCACTAATGATACTTTGGGCCTGGGCTACATCAAAATAAATAGGAATTTTCATTTAACATTTATTGATGAAATTTAGAAAAACAATTTCTTTGAATGCTACAACATAAGAAAACATTGCATGCGACACACTTACAAAATGTTAGGCTTTTACATCCGGGATATCTACATTTCGATCTAGATTTTTGTTTCTCACTAAAGTATTCTGGGAGATGTTTAGCTTCCTTCTTCCGTAAACGTTTGTCAGGAATGGGTGCAATTTTTCTCCTTTTTCTGTTGGGCTCGTCAGTTTCACTTTCTTCTGAAATAGCTGGATTATTTTCTTCTGAGTACAGAAGAGACTTAGCAAGCGAAAACTTAAATGATAGGTAATCGTCAATGTCTTGTTTTGGGGATTCCTGCAGCGAAGCAGTCTTCCTTGTATTGTAGCCAGCTAGCTGCAGTGCTAAAAATCCATAAGAGCGAAAATACACCGAATTGTCCATTTGTTGGTTCTACTACTCATGGGATATTTTGACATAACCCTATCAGTAAGTCCACCCCACCCATGTTTTCATTGTACTGCTGAATAACTAGAGGTCGACTAATGTCTATATATTTTTTATCCTGTACTGACCAGCGCCTGCACAATCCTAGCGGCTCTGCTCCAAATTCTGCCGAAACCAAATGAATTGGTTTTGAATCGAACCATTTTATAATAGCCATTTTGTTATCTTCGGTAACTAACATATCGTGAGTGCCCCTTCCAGATTTTTTAAGTCTTTGTCTGTTAAAAGCGGTACACTAGTTTTTGGTATTCTCGGTTTCATAACTGTACCAGTAACATAAATTTTTCGAGAAAGTAATGTATCAACTAATTTCTCTGACGTGAAGTACCTATCAACAAAAACAGATACTCCTATTGGCAAACTATCTGCCAATTTCAATACTACCCTTCCACCAACATCCAATTTTTCTGGTGTGGGAACTAGGATGGATTCTGTAGTTCTACCTTTTCCTTCATACATATAAAAAATCAAAGTGGAATCCCTTTAGAAGTTGTCATAAGAAAGTTTTTTCAATCCAACAGGATTAGGTTTTCCTCTCACAAATTGTCTCATCAATACTTTTCCATGAAAAGGTATCATCTGTTCATCGATAGATACCTTTTGAGATCTCTCATTTTGCAGACAAGCCCTCTGAATTTGATCTAACATAGGTCTGACTTTCCAAAATCTATCATTAGCTCTAGCTTCCTGGGATACAGAACCATCATCCACAAGTTTGAGTCGTGTTCGAAGGGAAAAAAAAACGATTTCTTGATAAATTGTCTGAAATTATTGGTACTCTTGTGTCATACCTCCAAAACATACGGATTCTGGGTAAGTTGTAAATACCAATAAGCAAGCAACATGAAAAAAACTTTTTTATTTCTTCTGCGCTGGTATTTAAAGATTTTTCCAGTTTTCTTCACTTCCTTCATGTTTGTGTACAATGCCATAGATTGAAAAAAAGTATTATCAATATATTTATAAAAGTAGTCAATAGGCTTAGGAATATTTTCAGGGATCAGCGGATCTTGAACACAAGGTACATATTTTTCAACTTGTGGTCCAAAATCTGTCCTCTTCCATTTTCTTCTTTTTCCTTCTGGAATTAAATGTATTAATGGCAAGTCATCATCTGAACTGCTGCCACCTTCTTTGTCGCTTTCATTCATAATTTGTTCTTGACTAGCGCCCAGAACTTGAATATCCATGGGACCATCCTGTTCATCCCACTCGTCATCAATAAGATTTTCATCGATGTCAGATTCGTCCAAATTTAAATTATCTGCGATATCCTCAAGTTCTGCGTGGGTAAGCACTTCTGAAAATAAAAATCAATAGTTATTTATTATTATTATTATTATTATTTATTCATAATAAATTATAGATATATTATTTATATTTTAATTCATTCTAGTATTCGTTGAGTCCCATGGTATCATCCATGATACCTAGTGTTTAGGGGATGAAAAACATTATTTATCCTACAAATTTTATCATACAACATATTTAGGAATTTTCCTCTAGTATTAATTACACTTACTGTATAAAAAAGGGCTACAAATATTGGGTACTTACGTTTATTTCTTATATTTTTATCGGCGGCGGCCATGGCGTCCAAACACATCAAAATAAACAACTGAATATCTCGCTTGAGTCATTGCAAACGTGGTCGTGTGATTTACTACGCATTCGTACACGCATATCGTATACGATACGAGCGGGCGAACATCTTGATTTCAATCCAAAATTTTAAAATAAATTTTAGAACCGTAGTATCGTATATGATACCTGGGGCCCGAAGAGGATAACAGAGTGGACCTTCGTAGACATTGTAATGCCAGGGCAATCCTAGCCAGACATTTAATTCCCAATGGAAGGATTCATATCTTTTTACTAACGTCGACGGAAAAGCCCAATGTTCAGTTTATCATAGAATCGTAAACATCAAGTCCTCGACCGTGCGGCGAGAACATACATTCTTCGTCGCATGAGACAATTGTTGGTGACGAAAGGACGGAACTGGTAGCAAAATTAAAATCAGAACTACCAAGCATTCCAGAGGTACGCGTCATTATTTCAGTACTATTTATTAAAAATTGACCCATTTACCTTTAACGCTTTCTGGTATTTTAGATTTCTTAATTTAATTTTAACTTTTATAGTCCAGTAGGCAGGGAGCTAAAATCATAAAAACGTGTTCTTGAAACATATAGGGCGAGTTTTGACGGTTTCATATGTATTTTTTGCGTAGAACACAATGCGCGGGGTCCATAGAGCAGCATCCGTATGGAACATTGTTTTAATTAACAATTTATGCGAAAATTTTCATATTTTCGCATATAACTCCGTTCCTATGCATTTTCGGTATATACGGTGCAATAAAGAAAAATTTTCCTTATTAAATTTAGAAAATTTTAAGCCCAACCGGAAGTCTCTAAGTGCAATTAATAACTAACAATTGGCTAATAAAGCTGAAAAAGTGCTTATTTTAAATTATGTATTTATTCGAAAAGTTAAACAATTATCAGGCTGAAATTTCTTGAAAGAGTAGCTATTTGTAAGAGTTACCCCGAAAATTGCAGCTCGATCGGTTAACAATTTTACAAGTAATTAACGATCGAATTTTTGAAGAAGCCTTAATCAACAATACTGCAATTTCTTTATTTACAGTACGATTTTGATCGGCTTAGGCTAGAAAAATCACAAATCTCTTCTAGTCTTTGAAACTTTTTGAGATTTTTTTAAAATATTGAAATGGACCAGTTTTATAGCGCGTAAAGTTTTATTTGACCCGACGTCATTAATCATCTAGCGTCGCGTCAAAAAAAGTGGGCTCGTATAAAACGCTATAAAACTGATCCATTTCAATATTATTAAAAATTTCAAAATGTCTCAAAAACTAGAAGAGATTTGTGACCTTTTCTAGCCTAAACCGATCAAAAATCTTACTATAACTAATGAAATGGCAATATTGTTAATTAAGGCTTCTCGAAAAATTCGATCGTTAATTACTCTGTAAAATTGTTAACCGATCGAGCTGACATTTTCAGGGTAACTTCTAGTTACAAATAACTTAGACAAATAACTCAGGGTAACTTAGACTTCCGGGTGGGCTTAAAATTTCTAAATTTAATAAGGAAAAATTGTCTTCATTATATACCGAAAATGCACAGGAACGGGTGATATGCTGAAAATATGAAAATGTTCGCATAAATTGTTTATTTGAACAATGTTCCACACGGATGCTGCTCTACGGACCCCGCTCATTGTATACTACGGGAAAAAATACATGGGTATCCGTAAAAACCTGCCCGCATGTCGCAAGAATGCATTTTGATGATTTTAGCTCCTGCCTACTGGACTGTTAGTGCTGTTTCTGCCATCCCTCGGCTCAACGGTGCTGCAACCCGACGCGAGTGCTTGGCCGACGCTCGGCCGGAGCGGCAATAGTACCGGAGTTGGAGAGGCCTGCTATAGACGGATCTCATATTTTATATATTCCTTGTAATCGTCGATATATATTTCGTAGACGCCGAGAGTGTGAAAGACATTTAGATTCGAATATCCATCAACAAAATATTACTAGTACAGTTAGAAAAAAGGAATTTTGGTTTGATTTGTGGAACGCGGTCGACAATATTCACTTTAGACGTTTTTGCCAAATATGTATCCGATTTTCGTTGCCTAGCAGCCATACATTGCGTAAAACGTATTTACAGAAGACATCTTCGTTATGCGCCGTAGATTATGTCACACCAGACGAGATCTAATAAGATCCGAAATCTGGATCTGTAGTTTTTGGCGTGCGAGTGACGAAAAACGAGGAATTTTTCTGACTTCATCTGAGTTTCAGGACTTACTCCCAGTTCTATTGCTTTCATACTCACAGAAGAAGTCAGTTGTCCTGCCCTAGTATACCCACTGAAATATTTAAATGTTTTTTTAATGATGACATGGTGATTGGAATAAAATTCATTAGAAGTTCAAAAAAAATAATAAAAGCCGCCTTTATTTTTGTCACCCAACTGGGGGTAACTCCTTAAAGTTTGTGAGTGCTTTGGGAAGGATATTTAGAAGTTGCTGACCTTGTCGGACCCCGAAGTATGTCTAGAGGGCAGTACCGCCACAGAATAATATATTCTTGTATTCTAAAATAAAAGTGGAGAACATTGTATAATAAATCCCCTTGTATAATGGATACTTTTTTTGCGATTTCTTTTATGAAAAAAAAGCTTTTGTATCAACGAAAATATACCAATAAAAAAACATCTGAAAACATCGGCTGGGTTTCTAACGAATCAGTGCCGAAAAGAAACCTCGAAAGACGACGACATCGGTTGGTAGTCGCGAAAGAAAAAAAAATTGTAAGCAATATATCACTTTCGCGAGGGAAGTTATCTCAAGAAAGAAAGTATATAAAGACCGTAAGGATATATTCCGGGAAGCTTGTCGGGATCGTTTCGGATTTGTCAGAAACTAATTTAGACCGAATCATTTCTGCGTTCAACGTGGTTTATACGTTATGCGCCTGATTCGGAAAACAAATGATACGATCCGGTATCAGGCGGGGTTTATGTTTCGTCGTCTTCTATATTAATCTTAATAAATCGCTACCGCTAAGTTACACAGACCATAATTTGGTTCTGAATGAATTATATTATTGACCACCAACGCCTATTTGCAAGACGCATCGCATTGATTTTCGCCCTATAAAGTTTGTTTATGGAACAGGAAAAAAATTGTGTAGGTGGATAAGTATTTCGAGTTTTTGTCCCCTTATGCATGTAGACATAAGAAATTTATGGTAGTTTGTGTGCTTTGGTCGACGTATAAGTTTTATTGACATTTGTTTTCAATGTCAATGTTATATCACTCTCCAAATGAAGTGACATGGTTTTCTACGTATTGACGTATGCGTATCTACAGGGTGATTCATCCGGAATTGACGACTATTCCATTTCCGTTAATATTAATATACAAAACAGAAAAAATGAAGCTATTGGGTTTGTAATATTTTTAAATGACGAGCCATTAAAAAAAAACGTCGTCAAAGTTCGCCGAGCAAAAAAAACGTATTTCTATTCTTAATCTTAAGTTCACAACCTTATTTAATTGTCAAGATTATCATGTGACAACCATTATTTATTTTACAATTGTGACAGCTACTTGTCAAAAGTTTATTTAACTTGTGGCTTGCTTGAAAACAACAAAGTTTCGCTACGGGCTTCGACATTCAACTTCAACCGCTATTTTCATATTCAGAGTTGACTATGTTTTTTTTCCAATGGCTCATAATACTGTTAGCTGTACAGCTTAAAAAAAATGACGTGTTGCTGGCAATTGACGCATTTTTTTTTTGTAAATGGAATACCCTGTATGTTTTTTCCAAAACAAAAACCATTAAAAAACAATATATTGAAAGAATTAAAAATCATCGCAACGCTTGAATAAATTACCAATTAGAATTTCAATTCCCAGCTTCGACATGTGGAACGAATGATATAGCCCACATGGTGTATGGATTCCAATTAGGATCCTCAAAATTTTCCGGAAGAGTTGCAGTCAGTATTTCGATAATTTCTGACGAGGTGCAGTTACAAACATCTTTATCTGTCTTCAGCTGTTTATTTTGTTACACAAGTCGGTGATAGCAGTACACTATTGCTTTCTTCGTCTCTTGTTAAACAATTGCGTTTCCTTACAATTGCTTAGAATGTACTTAATCAATTTTACCTTTAAACCGACAAAATATTCGAGTCTTACTTGCCAAATTTTATACCTGCCAAATGGATATTTGGAACAGGTCTACCCTTGAAGGAAGACTCGTTTTTCCAGGGTATACCTGTTCCAAATTCCTGCTCTTATAATACCTGTTTTGAGACAAGGAAGTTAATATTTTCGTCAGATTAAAGGTAAAATTAATTAAGCAACACAAAATCAGCTGTAATAAAACTGCAACTGTTTAACGAAAGACGAAAAAAGTTGCAAAAATATGCCCTGCAAAATATCATACGCTAGTTAAAAGTAATGTTACTCTTTGTATCAAACATTTTATGAGTTTTAATTGGTAAGTCCTTTTAAGTTTCATTTTTCGTGACCACTGACATTACCACACCTAAATACCGGTCGTGTAATAGTACGCTTCATAGTACGTTTATTCGAACATTCACTAATGTATTATGATGTATTATTTTCTGTGTATCACTTTGCTATAGTAGTGACCTGAGCCCGACTCTGACCTGAGCTACGATTCGTCGCAACGTTGCTCTTTAGATTTCCCCGCTAAAAATCCGCACTAAAAACAAGCCCCGCCGGCCCAAGTAAATTCGCCCTAACTATGACATAAAAATGTATCATTTAATATGTTAATAACCACCTTTGTACGCATCAGGCTGCCGCTTACTGTATATCTCAAAAACGATCACAGATGCTCCAGCAAAGATTTATATCGTTGAATTCATCAAAAATGGAAAATCCTTACACTTATCACGAGATAACTATTTAGTCAATTCGTTAACATTGGTCCCGGATCTACGTCCGGCCAACTGATACGCCCTGTGCGTATCAATTGAATTAAGATCGACTTCTGGCGCCCCGAAACGCCACCCCACCTGCTGGGTCAGACCGACCCACCCCCTTACGTCCGAGGGTCTGCGTGTCGTCGCGACGGTGATGAATGGTTAGCGTGCCGTTCAATTATGGCCCTTAAGGGGTCCGGTGATCAACTTGGCCGTGGACGCGAAACAACGCGTCGAATTAGCATGAACGATCGCAGGCACGGCCGCCGCCCGCTAGATGTGTCCGGATCAGGCGCAATTATTCGCCTCCTCCAGGATTAATTGGCACCCTTAAGGCCTGTCGCTTAACGGACTGATTTGTAGGGCTCGGCGTGAGGGTGAAAGTAGACATGTATATCTACTTTGTATCTACGGGAAGTTGCTTAAAGGCGAAATAGAAAAAGCAGCCTAATGATTTTTTTGTATGTTAGATTTTTCCTCATATGTTTATAAATAATATAGATAGTTCATAGTGTGTTTTTTGAAGATTGCTTTTGGAGGTTTCTTAAATTCTGATATTTTTTGTACTACAGTATTTGTTGTGATATAATTACAGCTTATGAAATTCTGCCTCTAATAAGCCCAAGTTAGTGATACATCAATTGTGTGAAAAGATATCGCTAAAAAGTAAAATTGGGATGTTTTCAAAAAATCGTGTAATAAATCCGAAAATATGAAATCCTTTTCAAAGTCCTTGAACTCGTATTAAAAAGGAAATCCTCCAGAGTATTTATCTAACTAAGCCATTTTTCCAAACATATTTCCTAGACATAGCAAAGTTCTAAAGTTGAACGGAAAACCACACACAAAAATTCAAATATCTATCTTGGGCACTATTGGGCCATTCCGCGTAATCGATACCAAGGACCAAAAAAAAAAATCATTTGCGAATATATGTTAAAATAGAAAATTAACAGGTATTATATTCTCAATTTTCATATTTCAAAAGAAATTCATCAATATTTTCGCCGATAAACATATGAGAACTCCAAGACATAGAAAAGAACAGAAGAAGCAAAAGGAAACCCGAAAAAACAATAAAAATTATAGAACAGAAAATATCTAAAATCTTATAATACTAGTTTTAATAGTCTATATTAATAAATATAGCCTCAAAATGTACATAAGCTTGTGTTTACTTTGCACTCGTAACACCCGTCACAAGTTTTGCTTGCAAAAAAATGTAAAAAACAGTATACACTCATACCCTTCTTAAGTCGCCAAATCCGTGCATCATTACCTCGCTTAAGTCGCGAAATTTATCCTCTCTTAAGTCGCGATCTCAACCTCAACTTTTTCGTGTTTTAGCTGCAAAAAAAGGAATATTTAGAGATATACCACAGTACTTGTTATAACGAAAAATGAGCCAACTGAACGAAAAATCAATGTACGTATACCCAGTCGTGCGTGACAAAGTTCAATTTTCCACTTGAATGAATATTTTAAAGATTAAATATTTTAAAAGACACCTAACCTATTTTAAATCAATAAATGTATTACACAATCATTTTTTCAATAAAAATTGTACATATTCATGCGATAATCCAATTTCCAAACGTAGTTTTAAAACTTTTACAGGCGGCGACTTAACCGGGACGGTTTTGCGACCTAATAGGGGGAAACGTGGTGAAATAACAGAGGATGTGAATTAAGCGAAGGTGAAATAAGAGGGGTTTGAGTGTATCCACAAATCTCTTACAATTATCAGAAATGAAGATCATTTATCTCTCTAATTAGCTATTCAATTTGTTACAAAAACTTCTAATTTAGCCGAATTCGGATGTTTAGCCAACAAGGTAGCATATTTTGCAAAGGTACAAGTAACACCCGTCACAGGGCTTAAACCTATTATTGCATCTAAACGCCTGAGTAATTCCTAATACGTTTTTGTTTTAATTAAAATATCATTGAAATGAATTGAATTATACTCAAAACGCAGACAATTTTGTTCTAATTTAAGAATTATAACAGTTAGAATGCGTACAAATGGAACATCCGTCACCGCGGAATGACCCTATGGTAAGGATGGTATCCTTACCAGAGTTTTCGTAGAAAACAATGTTCATGAAATTTTAATAAAACACGGCGAGTTCAAAAGTGATATTTAACCCTTTCATGAATTTTTATGATATAATTTTTTATGATAATTTTAGAAAGTTTTCATGATTTTTTTTCTCCGTGTCTTTTTTTAGGAGGGTCTGCGGCCTTACGAATAATACTTTTCCATTTGCACCTAGGACACTTCTTTTTTAATATCCTATATTAAATTTAGTAGAAAAGTACACACGATTATGAAAAAATATCACTTTTCGCAAATTGACGTGAATTTGAACTTTTTTTTTATTTTAAAAAAAACGTTTATAAAAAACGTAATTATTAATCAACCTTAATAATCATGTGTACTTCTCAAAATCTATCTGAGAAGCTACGGTTAAAATTTAAAGTCGATCGGATTAAATTGCAGAAGTTATTTGTAAGGCCGTGTTGGAAAACATGGTTTTGAGATAATCGCATTTAAATTTTTAAAAGGTATAAAGATTATCCAGGTATAGACTGATCACTCGATTAAATTTGAGTACACCTGTACAAGCGCCATATACAGTTTGTGTAAAACTGACATCGGCCGGTTATGAAAAAGGATAAATGCTACACTTCTCGTTCTAACAACAAGCACAGGTGCTGAGAGGGCCGGTCTTATTGCCTCACTACCTTCGATGCGTAATGTGTTGCTTTTTATCTGTCGTCTCACTTCTGTTTGTACTTTTCGTAACTGGCCGATGTCGGCTTTACGCACACGGTATACTTAGTATGAGTAACATTTATAAAAGTACTGACTGAGCTAAGCGACTCCAAACTGCCACTATAAATGCGCCAAGCGTTCAAAAGCATTTCGGAGCATCAGAAGTTAATTCAGAAATTTAAGCTCTAAGGATCATTTTAAAAAAATTTTGGACCACGGTTGCTATTGGACATCATTTTTGGGTTGTTTTTACATCATTTAAGCCAATAAAAAAAATCAAATATGTGTAACGCCTCAATCAAATAGATACTCTGCAGATTTATTATTTATTACATATTTACTTACATATAACAATAATAATAATAATAATAAAATATTTTTATTCACCAAACATTTTACAAATACTTTTATAAGTCCTGCATATATGTAATGGCAAATAAAGGCAGATAATTCAATTTGCATACGCATACAAATTGTTCTTCCATCACTGCCTAAGTTGAGTACATTAAATATTTTCTGGGTTTGAGTGAGAAAAATAAAGAAATGAGAGAGAAAGAGAAAGAAACAAAAAAAGCGAATAAGAAATAGGTGAAGATAGAACAAAAGAAAGTAGATAGAAAGATAGTTATCTGTTACAGTTCTAATAAATATTTTTTTATATTGTTTTTTAAAGTTTTGACAGGATCGAGACAAACTATGACGCGGTAAGTTATTTATACGTACAGCCATATTGTAAGAAAAGGATCTCTTAAAAATTTCTTTGCGATGTTGCGGTATAGTAAGCAGATCTTTACGCCTAATATTAATATTATGAATATCACTTCTATACGATAGTTTATCAAGGAGGTATGGCGGTGATTTCAATTTTAGAATTTTGTGGGAGAAACATGCATTATGAAGTTTTGCGACGATTTATCATATTTAACCATCCAATAGTTTTCAGTTTATGCGAAATTTCTTTGAAGTCGTGTGATACCATAGATAAGTCGCAAACATGAATTTTGTACTTTCTGTATACGTCGGATGTCAATACTATCAATACATGGACCACACACTGTATCACAATGATCGAATTGCGATAATACTAGTGATTACATAATGTTTTTTTTGTTTCCAAACTTAGGAAGTTCCTCTGTGAATATATTAATTTTAATGCTGCATACGCTTTACTTAGTTTTGTGGTAACATGTTGTTTGAATCTTAATTTGGAGTCAATAATAAGACCAAGACTCTTTGCATTATCACAAAAGGTTATCATTTCCCGTCCAATTTCTAAATTTAACTGACTAAGTATATTTTCACGAACATTCTCTTTACAGAACAGTATAGCTGTTGATTTACTGGGATTAATTTTTAACAAATGGTCGGTTGATATTAACAGTAAATTATTTAAATCATTGTTTATTAAATTGCAATTCAATTCAATCTCATTGGGAGGAAAACTACAATAAAGCTGTGTGTCATCAGCATACAAATGGTAATTACAGGTTTGTAAACAATAATGAAATGTGGAAGTGAATATAGTGAAAAATAATGGTCCAAGGACACTACCCTGTGGAACACCTGCAACTACATTTAGGGGTTCAGATATTAGATTATTAAGCACTGTCTTTTGAAATCTGTCCGACAGAAAGGATGAAATTAAATTACAAGAATTTTGATTCATTCCACAGTAATGTAAAATTGAAATAAGTAGCTTGTGATTTATCATATCAAATATGTAATCCAGAAGCCTGTAATTAATAGTCCATCACATGAATATTCTATTTCACTTTAAGATAGTTTCTCTCTCACTATACAGCAGTTAAGGTGTAGAGGGCAAACTCATGATATAATAACTCACAGTTGTTCGTACAAATTTGTAATATTCTGTAATATTGTACACTGTCGGCCATTTTTTAAAATTGTGATGTGTGCCAGAACTGGGAGTACTTTAGGAAAAAAGATAATTTTTAAAAGTTTTAGATAGGTACTACTAATATCTAAGATATTAGAGATTTTTTTTGAGAAGTAACTATATCTTATTGTTAGATACTCTGTGAAGTTTGTTTTTAGATAAGTTTTGAAAAAAGTAAATAGATTTTCAAATTAGATATCTTAACGCATTCTCGAGTTATCGTGTACGCAAAAAGGTTAACTGGCAAGCAGGTACACTTTTTATACTTAAACTTAAAATCTCAACGTTTCAGAATGTTTTAAGCCTATTTTAATTAAACAAAGTATATCCTACGAATTTACAGATATATGTTGTAAAATAAAAGATCATTTATGATATATCAGCAATTTTCTTAAGCATCTCAAATTTTATTTTTTGATATAAAATTGATCTAAAATAATTATACTAAATATTTGGATATATTTAGGAACAAGTCTTCAGATTTTTAAAGCAAATTAGGTACTTTTAGTGACGTGGTCGCTTCCACAAACTTTTTAATTTCGACCTGGGTTAACAAACAATCGGGGAAGTCCCTCAGTGTTACCGACCGACCAAACATTAGAAAATCGTTTTCACACCGAAGTAATTATTATTTAGTCTTTCCAATACACGCAGCTCGAAAACCAACCTAATTACTATTATTAGAACCCCCTATCTAAATAATTTGAATGACGGCGGCACTTCACAACCGAAATTGATGGGTTCTTTCGTTTGTTTAACAAACTTAAGAGAACCTTTATTATAGTAAAGTATGTTAAGTAGTTACTACAAAGCGTCGGCCGGTACAAAGGGACCGATTTAATTAATTCTACGATCGGGTAGGTGTATTGCCCCGCAACAACCCCATTGAAGTTCGCATAAAAGGGCTTATTTGTACCAGAAATAACGTTGACCTAGTCCGGATATCTGGTAAAGTCGTGCCCTGCTTTCTTTCTACCTCAGTTCACTTTGGACGATGAGAAACATTAAAGCTTAAACATTTTCTGGAAGTATACGTTGCAAGGGCGTAGCCAGTAGTTATCTTTGGGGGGGGGGGGGCGCTCAATGCAGATGAAACAAAAAAGCCAAAAAAAAGGTCACTACAGGCAACGGCAACCGCATTCCCCCGAGTATTTTGGTTTTTACTTGACCCCCTGGCTACGCCCTTGATTACGTTGATTAATCTTGGTCGTGTCGTTCTTCGAATCAAGTAAATGATTGCAACGTAAACGGGATAAAAAAAGATGAAGTATTTTCAAATATATATACGTATGACATCTATACATATGCATGTATGATAACTATAGATATCATTGTTAGATATTACATAAGGCAGACTACGAGGGATAATCAAAAAGTTCCAGGACAGAATATTTATAAATTTGTTAAACAAAGCTACAAGTTTTTGGACATTATTTCCACTTCTGGAAAGACCTTGAACTCATCTTCTGGAATGAGATGAACAGCACTTCAGCTCATCCAGCGATGTTTCTTTTAGTCAAATGTGTCAAATCTCTTCCCTTCAAGGGTCTCTTGAGTTTTGGAAAAAGTCCGCGGGGGCCAAATCTGGCGAGCACGGGGGCTGAGGGAGGACAGTTATGGCATTTTTTGTGCAACAATCGCGGATGAGCACCGCTGAATGAACAGGCGCTTTCTCGTGGTGCAGCACCCACTCCACATTTCGCCACAGCTCCAGTCTCTTCCTTCTCACAACCTCGCGCAAATGTCTCAGAGTCTCGAGGTAACGAAAACGATTAATTGTCTCACCTCGTGGAATAAATTCGTGGTACACGCCCTTCCAGTCAAAGAAAACGGTGAGCATGATCTTGACACTAAATTTGACTTAAATTTGAACTTTTTTGGGCGATGAAGAGGATATTGTCTTCCATTGTGATGATTGAATCTTGAAATGACAGTTCATTTAACGAAATTAAAGAAAAAGCGCTGGATGAGCTGAACAGCATTCCAGAAAATGAGTAGTCAAGGTATTTCCAGCAGTGGAAACAAGGAGACAATGTCCAATGACTTGTAAGTTTGTTTAATGAAATCAGTCCCTATGCAAAATCTAATCATGATTTCTATATTTATCATACATACATTTTCCTGAGCATCTTGCGCGCTGTTAGGATGTCAACGGTGCACAGTATGAATGTGGATGTCGGTATGTCGAATTTAAAGTCGATTTTATCATAATGTAATAATAAAATATGTGACCTACATCAATACTTACTGTCGCCTTGTGTCGAAATACCGAAAAAATTGAAGACCTCTATCAAAGAATGGCAATTCATATGGACCATTCGACATATCCGAGTGATTTTTCGATTTTATCCACTATTTATGAAAGTACTGTATACAGCAAGTGTAAACAGCGCTAAAATTTATTTTCAATATGAGTAGTTCATAATTTTAATATCAATATGAGATAATACAGCGGTTAATTTATCATGAATATCCTTTTTCCTTAGCTTGCAATCACAATTTTGGCATGCTCTCTTGTTTATTTATCACTGATATAATCGTAGACAGCAATAACTTAACCCTACAAGAATACGTATCCCACGAAAGAAGGAGGTCAAAACGAAAGCTGCCTTCTCCAAGTTGCCGCCATAATACGACGAAAAAACGGTTACTGCAGACCAAAAAAACACTTACCGTCATTCTATGGCAAACCTATTCGCCCAATACACTTATCTCATTGAAGAGGGATGATACAAGTGAAACGTATACTCTGAACTTTATAGGGTACGCGCAAAGGTCATTGGTGGGGGTTAATCCACCGTCCCGTCCGAATTTTTATTCTAGATCGTTCCCATTTTATTCGTCCGCACATGAACGAGTAATCACGACTAAGGCTTGTTTATGTACCGTACATTAAATTATGTGTTTCATCAATCAAAACAGAAAACGCGAAAACCCCGTCACACACGCCCTAATGAAAAATGAGCTTAACGAATAACGAATATAATTATTTGTAAAAGTAATCAAGAATTATTGAAAGCAAAATATTCCGCCGGATACACAATGATTAATCATAGAACACAATGCAATCCAATAAAAGCCAGTGACGGATTCGCACACATACATACATATTTCATGCTTCCATTGTTTAAATTCGAGAATTTCATATAAAAAACGCGAATTAAATATTTGTGCGGCTGTTGGAAATATTTCCACGGGTTTATTAGAATTATCCAGAACGTACAGCAATAAAAAACAAACTCTAAGGCGCAAAATGTTACACAGAGTACAATGTGAGTACCTAGGAGTAGACTAGACACGCCCTGACAAAGTCAGCAACCATATGTCCTTCCCAAAAGCACATTCCTAACGGTAAAACCGGCAAACTTAATGAAGCGAGAACAGTTTCACTGGCATCGTCATTCGCCATTTAGAAATACCGTGAAACATTTAATGGCAAATGACAAAGAACGAGCCTGAAATCATTGTCACTTCAATGAGCTTAACAGTTTTGCCGTTTTTTGGAAAGGACATATGAACGTTGTTAACTTAGTCGGAATATGCCTAGTTCCTAGTTCCATCTAATCATATTAGAGGGCGATACCTCCTAGATATCAACATTGTACCTCTCCTGGTTAGGATAAAAGGCGACATGGTCGTTCTTCGTCGTTCGCCATTAGATATATCACACTGATACAATAGGATCGAAGTTCACTTCTAAACGACAAACGACGATGTGTAGTAGCCTTGTGTTATTCAAAAAAAAATCAAACCTAATTCATAGCAGGAACTTATAAAAAAAAGCTGTAAATAAAGTATATGAATTAGAGATAGCCCTAAAGCGTGAAAGTTAGGGCCGCACTACATTGTATTTCACTGTGAGAAATACGAAAAAGATATATTTAAAAAACACTACCTGGCAACGCTAAAAATATGTACGTGTCTTAGACGTATTTAATTTTTACTGTTCATACTCCCTTATGAACCTCTAGTACAATTTTTTGACGGATAAACACTAAGCTAGGTAAGTCCCATTGTGGTACATAGAAGTTTTACGCGAGTAACAATTTGTAACAATTTGTAAAGTTTTTAAAATTTGAGAACATGAAGGCGAAAGGGAAAACTGAAGAGGGCAAAAGGGGAATACTGATTAAAAATCTAATAACATCTTATAACCTGTGATGAGATTCAGTGTAGTTATATTGTAAAAATTCAGCTGTAGCTGTATTGTGGACAAAATCACCTGTTTTGCAGAAAACGTCATACCTTAGCGCACTCTGCCGCCGGTCAAATAACAACTGAGCGACATTGAACTAATTCATTAGAGTCCCTATACGCCCAAATATCATCCCGGTAAAAGTAGGCAATTTCGAGGATCTAAGCGTTATACGGGTTGCATACGCCTCAAATGGACTTATGTTCTTATATTCTAACAGTTTTAACTGAAAGTGTGCAGTTTTTTCATGAATTATTCCTTATATATATATACAGTGCGTCCATAAAGTGACGCATAAATTCATTATTAGCTAAATGAACAATATTATTGAAAATTCCCGAGACAGGTCAATTTTTGATTGCGATTTACTATTTTGTCACATAATAATTTAATATACAGGGTGTCCCACCTTCGAGTAATGACGCCACCACCGATTTTTTTTAAATGGAATACTACATTTTTTTTTCAAGTTTCGGATGACCCTGGCCGAGCTGAGTCCAAAAATGTATCACAAGTTGCTTCTATCTATTACAGGGTGGACAACAATACATAAAGTGTTTATGAAAAATTTCATTAGAAAGTTATACGTTTCTGTATTTTTAGAAAAGTCACAATAAATGCTCAAATTGTTCTCCGTTGACTGCTAAACAATGACCGAATCGGGCAATACATTCGCTTCTGACATTTTGTAACATAGCAGGTGTTATGTTTAACGTTTCTTGCCTGATTCGATCTTTGAGCTCACGGATGTTCTCGGGTCTATTAGTATAAACTTTAGATTTCAAATAACCCCATAAAAAGAAATCTAGTGGAGTAAGATCAGGTGATCTAGGGGGCCATTCCACTGATCCTCTTCTTCCTATCCACCGATCTGGAAAGGTTCTGTGTAAAAACTCGCGCACAGCTATAGCAAAATGTGGTGGTGCACCATCCTGTTGAAACCAAATTCTGCCGTCTAAAGTATTGGCTATTTCAATATCAGGAAATAGCCGGGTCAAAGTCAGGAATTAATGTATATTGTAAAAAATTCAGATACAATGCTCCTGTCAAATTTTCATCAAAAAAGTATGGACCAACAATTCTATTTCTCACAATACCAGCCCACACATTGACCTTTTGTGGATGTTGCGTATGGTATTCTTGCATCCAGTGTGGATTTTCCTGAGACCAGTAGCGGGTGTTTTGCCGATTAACATGCCCGTTCAAAAAAAACGTTGCCTCGTCAGAAAATAAAATATTAGCAATGAAACCGTTATTTTGATTATTGTGGTCCATCATGTACTCGCAGAATTCAGTTCTTCGGTCAAAGTCGTCTTCAGCCAATTCATGGATGAGGCGTACTCTATAGGGATGGTATTTTACCTTTTTTAAAAATATTCGATACTGAAGACTTTCCAATATTCAAATCCCTAGATACTTGCCGTACTGTACAATGTGGATTTTCTAGTGCCGACAAAATTACGTCTTGTTGAACATTTTTCATTAATTTTAGGTCTACCTTGCCTTGGTGCATCCCTCACGTGTCCTAATTCTCTGTATTTTCGCTCTATTCTGCTTACTGTAGATTGTGAAACAGGTTCACGATCTGGGTGCATTTCATGGAATAATCTACACACCTCTTGTTGAGTCCGCATTCTGTCGCCAACACCAATCATCATTAGAATTTCAATCCTATCCCTTTCATTTAAAGGCATTTTCAACAAAACGTTTTAAATAAATTAGATTTAGGTTTCACTTAAAGTACCTACTTTGAAGCGTTAACAATACAAAAGTGAACTCTAAATAGCCGTTTTTAATATGGCAAAAAATGACAATGACAATCAAAAAACAAATGACAAAAAAATAACGAACCACGTATCGCGCCTCGCGTCATTCGCGCGTCTTGTCCAAACTGGTGTTTATTAAAGTAGTTGTATTTTTTGTATCACAATAACGTTAATTTAATTTTTTTTAGTGCGTTTAATCAGCAATACATAATTTGTAATTTTTGTACTGTTGTCCACCCTGTAATAGATAGAAGCAACTTGTGATACATTTTTGGACTCAGCTCGGCCAGGGTCATCCGAAAATTGAAAAAAAAATGTAGTGTTCCATTTAAAAAAATCGGTGGTGGCGTCATTACTCGAAGGTGGGACACCCTGTATATTAAATTAGTATGTGACAAAATAGTAAATCGCAATCAAAAATTGACCTGTCTCGGGAATTTTCAATAATATTGTTCATTTAGCTAATAATGAATTTATGCGTCACTTTATGGACGCACTGTATATATATATATATACACGGTGGAGACTTTAACTGGAATATATTCGCTAGCGGGGTGGTGAATGATTTTTCACAAAATTCCCGAGACACGTCAACTTTTAAATGTATTTACCTACATTTTGCAAGTAATGTGAAAAATATAGCCCTTCAGGGGTGGCTGAAACCACCCTCGACATGATTTTTCTCAAATGCAACCCTATGGCTTGTGACCCCTCATTATAAAGCTGGTGGAAAGAGGAATCCAACGCACTGATCAAATTTTAATTTTTAGTATGTTTGTAGGGTTGCATACAATTAAAACGTAATTTTATAGTTTAATTTATTTTTAACGCAACAATTTCGTACTCAAAATGTGTGTTGTTTAGTTTTGGAATGTAAACCTTACTTTTGTAAATTTTGATGATGATTGGATATGGTGATAGGGCGCGAACTCAATGCGAAGTTGTTCGCTTGTTTCGAGAAACGCATCCTGACTTGCCACCACTAAATCAAGGTACCATTAGTAAAATTGAGGCACAATATCGAGAGATGGGTCATGTCAGGAAAGTACCGAGTAAGAGGCTGGCTGTTGTTGATGACGACACGAAGTTGAATTTGTTGCTTGCTCTAGAAGAAAATCCAATCACTCCAGCCCGTCAACTGGCCCGTGATAGTAATCTTAATCACAAAACAGTTTTAAAAATACTTAAATATGAGAAAAAACGCCCATATAAAATGCAAGCTGTTCAAGAGCTACTTGAAGATGATCCAGATTGACGAGTGGAATTTTGCGATTTATTTATGACTTGTATTGATCAAAACCAGTTATCGTTCCATTGACGAAACTGACTACCCTGATTGACGAAAACCATTGTTCGTCAGTATCTGGACAGAATTTTTCCCGGTAGGTGGATTGGGAGGCGAGATAATATTGAGTGGCCAGCAAGATCTCCAGATCTTACACCACTGGATTTCCTTTTGTGGGGACATCTTAAAAGTAGGGTTTACATTCAGAAACCCAATAACATAGCAGATCTGCAGGAAAGGATAAGAGAGGAAATCGGAAAAATAACACCGCAAATGTTGCATAATGTAAGGGACGAAACCTACCACAGACTGGGATGCTGCCAACAAGTGAATGGTGCACATTTTGAACAATTGTTACGTTGAAAATAAATTTAATTTTTAAATTGTTTTAATTGCATGCAACCCTACAAACATACTAAAAATTAAAATTTGATCAGTGCGTTGGATTCCTCTTTCCACCAGCTTTACAATGAGGGGTCACAAGCCATACGGTTGCATTTGAAAAAATCATGTCGAGGGTGGTTTCAGCCACCCCTGAAGGGCTATATTTTTCATATTACTTGCAAAATGTAGGTAAATACATTTAAAAGTTGACGTGTCTCGCGAATTTTTTTGAAAAATCATTCATCACCCCGCTAGCGAATATATTCCAGTTAAAGTCTCCACCGTGTATAATTGAATAACCGGCTCTGTCTTTAATATTTTAGCGCTATCTCTAATAATCTATTTTCACTTTGAAGTTCCTTATACAACTCGTATACGAACAGCAGATAGAATGAGAAATACATGAGTCCCTCACATCTCGTACCCATGCGGAAATAGGTACCTAACGTATTATTTCACAGGCGCATCCGTCAACATTTTATAATTTCATACCACGTCAGCTGGGTTAATAAGGCTATAATTCAAAAAAGAAAAACTCATTTTACGCAAGTGAGTACATCATTCGCATACATATACACATTAGGCAGTATTATTACTGCTGGAAACGAACGTACGAAATACGGATAAAATATGCATACCTTCGTGATGGTGAAAATATGTATGCATTTTTGTTCAGAATTCTTTCAGACACAACGAAAATAAAATGGAATGCTCATATTCCCTAAATGCGTGGATGTGGCATTTATTGCTTTGCTTCCAGCCACTAGTAATCATGTCCATTAAACCTAATAAAAAGTTCATAATATACGAGTAGCATACGAAAATTTGAAATCGACCTAAGAGTAAACTACCCTTTTTTTTGAACCCTAAAGAAAAATATAAAGGAAAGTTATTTATTTGTAAAATATTAACCCCAATATGAAGTGTCAGTGCAGTATGAGGAAAAAGCGGTTCCTGACATTTTTTCAACTTACCCTCGTACCACAATTCGACCGAAATCGTTCATCATTAAAACCATATTTTCTCCATATTCTTCTTTTATCCGATATTCTTCTCCAAAAAAAATATTGTTATTGCTCAAAACAATGTAAATGGGCAACGAATAACTCAATTATAAAACGGTCAGCAAGAAATTAACGAATTTTTGGTGAAACTTTATTTTATGTTCAAGAATAATACAAAAAGTAAATAATTATGGTAAATATCATAGAAAGCACAGTTTTGGATATATATCCTATAATAATAAAATTTATAAAACATTTAATTGAAATATTTTAAAACGTAATTTAAATCGTATGTGGGGGTATTTAAAGGAAAACGTTTATATGACCTTTTCACAATATGGGTCATTTAGAAGATCCAAAACGAAGGAAGACACACAGAGACGTAGAATAAACATTATTGAAGAAGAATTGCTTTAAAAAGAACGCCTTTCGAAGTTCCTTCAATAACATTTCTATTTGTGTAAAATACTAATGTCTGTTTACTTGTTATTTTTACTGTTTCTTCTATTTCCACACGTGGGGTTTACATAATACTCTAATAGTTAATGTAATTTTAGTATTCTTTCTCTATTCTTTGTTTGTTTCATTTGATGTGTATTTGTAAGTTTCATGTGATGGTTTTCAACATTAAAAGTTTTGCTCTTCATTGATATCCTGCTGTCGTATTGCTTTGTAAAATTTAAATTATTTCCACCTTATAGCAGTTATATTTTTGAAAAACATTTAGTAAAAATGTTATTCTAAACGTGCTTTCTAACTTTTTGCATTATTCTCGAACATAAAATAAAGTTTGCACCAAAAATTCGTTTATTTCTGACTGACCTTTTTATAATTGAGTTATTCGTTGCCAATTTACATTGTTTTGAACAATTACAATGAGCGATTTCGTTCGGATTGTGGTACGAGGGTTAATTGAAAAAAATGTCAGGAACCGCTTTTCACCAAACTTCATATTGGGGCTAATATTTTACAAATGAATAACATACCCGAAACATCCAAAGAACCCGAAAGGAATAACTTTTCTTTATAATATTTCTCTCTAGGGTTGAAATTGAAGGTAGTTTACTCTTTCTCTCTAGGGTCGATTTCAAATTTCCATATGATACTCATATATTATGAACTTTTTACTAAGTTTGACGGCCAAAAGAATTTCTTAAATGTAAACTGGTAATGTTGGTGCAAACTTTATGGATGGAAAACTTTTTAAATATGGTGCAAACTTTACGAATGGCACTGTATATCTTTGTTTTTGGAAACACTGAATATACAACACTGATTACACGATATGGCTACTTAATGAGTTAGCAAAACCAAACCGAAAGATACAAGGAACGTATATCTATCTACCTAGGTAAACTTTGTCTGAGTGGTGTATAACATTTGCCTTCTATGCATGTATTCTTCTTTCATAAACTAAACTGCTGGCCACTCGAACTTACACAGAGAGAGTTTTAGGCAAAATTTAAAGTTCAATATTTTTAACAGGAATGCAAATTTTTGAACGCGGCTTGCAAATTTTAGGAGCTAGTTTTTTTTCGGATTAAGCTGCATGACGTATATTTATCGTAGGACCATAGGTTTATTATATACGGGGTGATCAATGAAGTCATGCAAAAAATCAAAAAGTTTGTATGAGTGAAATTTCCGCAAAAAAATTTTTTTGGTCGTTGCAATATGGTTCGTTACTAAGGTAACATCAATATCTCTAGACGTTTTTGTCAGTTTTTGGATTAAGGCCCTTAGGCTTTGTACACACTACTCAACATAAAATTTGGGTAGCAAAATTTTTAAAATACTATAACTTCACATTGGATTGACGGTTCTTGACGATTTTTACGGATTTGGAATCTTTATTTCACGTAGATTTTCTCTGGTCTAAGCATTTTATTTGAGGGTTGAAATTTACACATTATACCGGGTCGATAATAAACAAAAACGTATGGTACGACGCGCTTTAAGGTTTGGCATTATTTAAGTTTTTGTAAAAATAAATTCTCACCTCAAGTTGTTTTTATTTAACTTTCTTCTCACTGTTCTGTCCGAAAATCACACCACAAAGTTGAAGTTTGTTGTCTCAAAGAATCATTCAGTTTTACAGAGTTCTTTGTCCACCCCCATGCCCATAATTATGATCGGGTGTAATTTCTACGCGACGCGTCAATTTCAAAGTGGGCATTGGAAAAACAAATTTGTTGCTATGGAATTAAAAACTGTTAACATTATTCTAGAAATAATCTGACACATTTCAATGTTATAATTTTGTAAATTTTAATTAATATGAGGCGTTTAACCACGGCAGACAGGGAAAATTGCATTCGACTTCTTAACGAAGGAATGTCAAAAGAGCAAATTGCGCACATTTACAATGTCAGCCGAAAGACAATTTATAATTTGAAGTGCCGCGTCGAAACTACTGGTGATCATAATTATGGGCATGGGGGTGGACATACAAAAAAAATAAACCAAAGAACCGAAAGAATTTTAATGAGAGAAACTATGCAGAATAGAACAAAGAACTCTAGAAAACTAAATGACTCTTTAAGACAACAAACTGGAGTGAGAGTTTCGGACAGAACAGTGAGATGAACATTAAATAAAAACAACTTGAGGTGAGAATTTATTTTTACAAAAACTTAAATAATGGCAAACATTTTAAATTATAGAGTCTGTCGCAGAGCAAAATGTGTGCGGTTATTACAACACCATAGAGCGAATGGGCGGGCATGGGCAAATCGGCATGCGAATTGGGATAATGCAGAGTGGAGCCATTGTTTATTTACTGACGAAACAAGATTTAATTTGTTTCACTCCGATCGATCGCCGAATGTTAGTTTGGAGAACGCCAGATCAGCGATATTTGAAGGAAAATAATAAACGTGTTCTTGTCGCTACGTTTTTGTATATTATCGACCCGGTATAATGTGTAAATTTTAACCCTCAAATAAAATGCTTAGACCAGAGAAAGCCTACGTGAAATAAAGATTCCAAATCCGCAAAAATCATCAAGAACCGTCAATCCAATGTCAAGTTATAGCATTTTAAAAATTTTGCTACCCAAATTTTATGTTGATTAGTGTGTCCAAAGCCTAAGGGCCTTAATCCAAAAACTGACAAAAACGGCTAGAGATATTGATGTTACCTTAGTAACGAACCATATTGCAACGACCAAAAAAAAATTTTTACGGGAATTTCACTCATACAAACTTTTTGATTTTTTTGCATGACCTCATTGATCACGATAAATATACGTCATGCAGCTTAATCCGAAAAAAAACTAGCTCTTAAAATTTGCAATCCGCGTTCAAAAATTTGCATTCCTGTTAAAAATATTTAACTTTAAATTTTGCCTAAAACTCTCTATGTGTAAGTTCGAGTGGCCAGCACTTTATTTAGATATGTAAGTATCTCTTAGACTTTCATAACTATTAGATGTACCTCATTCCGCCTGAAAAACCACGAAAGTCTACGAGCTCGTACACTAGGTTTTTATAATAAAAGCTTCGAGACCTCTTGGTAATACTTCTGTACCTACAGCTTTCCGCAAGAAGTACTCGCTAAGTATTCTTTACGTCGTTTTCGAGACTCAAAGAGAGGGCCGTGTACCGTACGCTGCCGAGTAACTAAATCATGTCTACTTTATGGTGCGCTCCTAGTTCGACCATAAACACGGAACGTACGTACGGTTATCTCCGGCGCTGCGCGCAGTTAACGGAGTGCTTCGAAAGTAGTTGGCTTTTTTACTGCGTTATGTAATTCAATTAAAAGTTTATTGGTGTTGCGGAAGACTTTACGGTCGCGAGCATCATAAATAGTAATTAGAGGCGGGGTGACTACTTTGTTTAACATAATTATCCACTTAAAAGAGTTAAAGCTAGATGGAATATTAAATAAAGTCGTCCAGATTTATGACGTCGCAGGAGCGGGCCATCTCACAAAGTGCTCGCGTCTTTGGAACTAATTTGAGGCACAGACACAAGGAAATATCTTTGGAATGAACGGAATTGGAGGAGAGCTGATACTTTGAACACTGGATGCGGACAGTCGGTCCAGAAGGAGCTGTCACTCCAACAGCGGAACTTCCAATGCCGGCTTTTATTGTAGTATCGAAATAAATAATAGTACGAGGTGTGTAAATTAAGCAATGAGACTGGCTTTTTTATTTTTTTTTTATTCGAATAGAATTACATTTCAGTATAGCCTACTTCAAAAAAACTTCCTTGGGAAGCAACATAGCGCTGGAGACGGTTCTTCCATTCCTCATAGCAGTGCTGAAACTCATATACTGGAATAGCCTTCAGCTGGTCGGTTACAGCCGCTTGAATGTTTTCTATGGTCCCAAAATGACGACCTCCCCTGAGGTGATTTTTCAATCTCGGGAAGAGAAAAAAGTCACAAGTACTCAAGGAGTCTGAGGAGCCACAGGAATGTTTTTACTGGCTAAAAACTTGTTTACTGAAATGGCTGTATGACAAAGCGCATTGTTGTGATGCAACGTCCAGTTGTTCTTGATGTTTGCTCTCACACACATGACCCCTTTTCGAAGTTTTTAAGAACCTATCTGTAAAAGTGTTGATATACTATTTGGCCTGGAGGCATAAACTCTTTGTGGAGAATTCCCTGTTGGGTAGTCGATCTTTATTCGAAGGAATTAACTGTTGTCTCTCCTGCACCATCCGAAAACGAACATCGCTGTTCGTTTCCTGTTTTTTTCCAAAGTCGATTTGTCCCTTCAGTTGGTTGTACCTGGCTCCTTGTTTTTTTCTATGTTAATATTCGTTGGTTGTAGCCATTCTTCTGTAAAGCTTCTTCCACGTGACTGGTTTCTTCCTGTCTATCTTCGTGACACACTTTTTCTGCTCTGTGAAGCAGTTATAATTAGTGATCTCTTTTGTCGAGGGTGATGATGAGATGTCACATGCAGGTGGAACAATCGGTGTGAATCTTCTTTCTGTACACGGCGTGGTTTCTAGTTCCTAGTACATCTAGGAATGATTGTTGTCCATCTTCTTCTATTTAAATGGCGAATTTGATTTTTGAACGGTGATTGTTCAGATGTAGCAGGAACCAACACTTAGACTTTTTGTCAGTGGATGAAAGGGCTTCTTTCCCAAATGCTTCAATGAAAAGGTTGGCAATGACAGGAGAGAGAGTGGTGATCCCACTGCTGCGCCACGTAGATCGTGTCACACATATGTAGATCGCTTCCAACATACAATTTTGTACAGACTAGGCACTGCACATATCACCTCTATTAAATAAGTGAACTGATGCTGCTACCAGCGCGCTGCGAGCGTGTCGGGACAAGTTTGAACAGAACTGTGTCTGATGATACTTTCCCCACCCTGAGCTCGCTGGACCAGCCAGTGGGTCGCTCAGTTTGACTGTAGCAGTCGCTTGAATTAGTCTACGCACCAGTGACGCGTGAAAATCTTGAGAAAATGAATGTTAAAAGTGTTCAGATGGAGCAACGGGTTAACTTAAGTTTCTTGTTAAGCTGAGGAAAACTTTTACAGAAGCTTATGTAATTTAAAAGAAGTGTACGGGAATGTATTCCGCACACAAGTTTTTGAATGGTTTAAACGGTTTAAAGAGGGACGTGAAACGACCGAAGACGAGCCACGCCCCGTACGGCCCTCAACGTCAAAAACGGACGAAAAAATAGGTAAATCAATCCGCGAAGATCGTCGTCTAAGCATCCGAGGGCTTGCTAAAATAACAGGAATCGATAAAGACTGTGTTCGCTAGATTTCGCATGAATCGTTCAACATACGCAAAATTTGGGAAAAAATGGTGCCAAAACTCCTCACTCCCGAGCAAAAGTAATCAAGAATTAACAGTTGCACTGACATTCTATTGACACTGATCCAGGCTTGTTAGATACGGTGACACTGAAGGGAAGAAGATTCTTAAGTGTGAAAGTGGTTAAAGCAAAAGCGACGGAGGTTCTGAACCAGCTCACAAACAGTGCGGACTTCCAGCACTGCTTTCAACAATGGAACAGTCGTATGGAGCGGTGTAGAGATCGCCAAGGGGAGTACATTGAGTCGAAAATGTTGCTACTGTAACAGGTAACGAATAAAAATTTTTATGACAGCAGTTCGCTTATTTAATAGCCACACCTCGTATCGTAAATTTGGATATTCACTAATAACTTTGCTGATACGATGTGCACATAAAGGAAACCGCGCTGACGACATATATCACCGGTGAACACGAACATATATTTATGCGGAACGGCTAAAACGACCTGCGGGTACAACAGGATTAACAGGAGCGGTCGGCATGGACAATAATGGAAGGCCGATTGACGAAGCGTTTAGCGCAACATCAAAGTCAGCCGTCAAAAATGGCCGGCCCCCGGCGCTTCGTCGACACCTCGACCGCCCAACATTTAATCACACCGAGCGCCGGTATTTATCCACGGGGGAGGCGACCGGGTAGGTAATTAACTCCATCGACATAATTACTGTGCGGTTAGACGCAGGTGTATTTGCACAATCCGAAAACTTATTGCCAATTCCGCCCATTAAATCCTGCCGGGAAGTTGGGAATCTCGATAACAGGGCATAACGGGCCCCCAGAAATAGATAAACACATCCATAACATCAGCAAAAATGGCCCGGCAAATTATTATTATCGTCGGACGTCCGGCGACCGTTAATCCCAGCAGGAATCGGGAAATCGTAAATGGGATGTTTGCTGACAGTTCGAATAACTATTTGGATACTCCGTCAGCTACGGAAACTATAAACCGATACGTCATTGCAAAAGGAGAAGTCCAAACGTTGCTTGATTTCTATCATGCAACTACCAAAGGGGGTGATACAAAAGTAACCAATTTTGGTCCTCTTCCTTAAAAATAAAGGTACACAACACAAAATATGAATTGTTTGCCCTGAAAATGGCGGGAACAGTGGTGGGAACGTTTCCGAAATGAACAGACAGGAAAGTGTTAGATTGTGATCACGAGTTTTCATGGCATCTCATTCATTGAAACTTGGTATCGGGGGTCACTGATTACGAAAACAACTACTTTCATGCCAATTGGTATCTGATGGGTTCTTGTTACTGATTATGCTTCCATAATTATGCTGATTATGCTATTATGATTATGCATCCATTGTCTGGTTTTAGAAATCAAATTCAGCAGGGAGAAGAATAAAACCGAAGAAGCTATCCATTTCTATAATTCTATACGATTTGGTATTTGCAGATACTGATCTTTCTTCAAAGTAATTGACAATGAATTATTGTCCAGACAAGGAGATGTTCTTTTGGAATCGAGGATAACCGAAGTACCACACAAATATTCCAACGTGAGAACAACAACCTACAACACTTGACCCACCTTACACCCAAGGGTACCCAATGATATCATAAATTCCTTTTTAAGAATTAGTACCTGCAACTCTTTCTCGAGATGAAGGGCTCTGACTTCATTAGCGACCTTATTAAAACTGCTTAATGGATTTCGAAAATCTGGAAACTGATTCGTATTCAGTCTCTCCTAAAAATCCCACATACAAAGTTTCAATGAATGAGGTACCATGAGCAATCATGATATAATACTTTCCTTTCTATAAAGTCATTTTGGCAATGTTCCCACTACTTCCAAGGCAAAGAACATCATATTTTCTTTTAACTGGGGACCTGTAAAACAATTTGTTACAATTCATTATCTTCCCAGAAGGGGATCAAAATTTTAACACACACTTATTGACGTGGAGAGGAATAAAATGATCAGGAGATAACTAAAACTGAAGTTGTAATCATCTCCCGATGATGCCAACATGGTAGGCGAAACGCGCGTTGAATGCAAAAGAATGTTAAGTGGTTAAAAGTGTTCAAGTGTGAATTTATTTCTACAACGGAGATTCCAAATCTCCTTCTGTGCCCTTTTAAAAAGGATATAAAATATTCCTGATTCACAGAGAGATTTGTTGGTGTAAACTCATCTGGCAATAAACAATTATGGATTGATTATTAATTAACTGTTACTACGTCGATAATATTAACAGCGACTACGTTCACAATCCTGCCATGAGTACACTGTAAACAATGAACGTTAATGCGGATTGTGGAATATTATTTGCCGACGAAAATAGTCCACTTCCGGATATAACATCACGGAACCCGTGTATATTGACTTTATAATGTACGCTAGACCATATACAGGGTGTCCCACTATTAAGTGGCCGCAGCGAAACTATACTCATTGGATAAAAATATTACTGTTTAACCAAACTTATCTTAAAATGTTGGTAGCCGAGGTACAGGATGTCAAAGTTATAATTTTATTTTGGATTTTCGTAAATAACTTTCACAAAAGTTGGTGACTGGAGGTTTTTTGAAGAGAGGAAATTTAATATATAAAATACTGATATCAATGACGACGATTTTTTCTTCCCTATGACCTTCACCGCCAGGTGTTGCTCTATTGTGGAAAGTTATAATTGTGTGATGTAAACTGTTATAAATAGAAACTTACCAACGTGTACGATGGGCTCAACAATCATTTCATGCAGTATTTCCTCCACTAGAGGAGAGTTTTCCGGATATAACTCGTGCTGGGATATTTGATAATGGAATTTCTCCAATACAGTGGAATTTTTCCTGAAACCAAAGGCTAAACGTTAAAGATCTATTTAAAACATGTAGGCAAGTTAAAGTTGAGTCAGTGGCCATTTTTTTTAAGAATAAATATTTTTTAAGAACTTGTGACATGCAATAGTTTTCGATAAATACCTTTCGATACACTAAAAAACGAGTAGTGTACCACTTAACGGCGTGCATATCCTTCATTTTTATTACCTACTTTCATTTTTATTACCTATTTTACTATGAATAAAAACAAAGTAGTGCCTTATGTAAATGTATTTATTATTTATTTGGATTGAAAAGCTCATATTATATACCAATACTCCATATTGGTTCTTCTCAATGCCAGTTCTGAAAATGATACAAAATAATGTAAACTGTCCATGACATTGCCAATATACCTAGCGCACCAACAGTAGCTTTGCCCTTGGACTTAGTAGACAAAACCTGAAATTGTGTTCATTTCTTTTGTAACTGTAGCCGTTGAGCGCTTCGAGAAGTACAGTTTGTTACTGTTTATTTGTTGGTACTCTCTTATAAACTAGTAACCAAAAATTAAAGGATATTAAAAAAATTTTGGGTGATTTTCAACAAGGGATAACTCGGAGAAAAATGTGCAGAAAATACAAAAAAGGAAATTGTAGCCTCAAGTGTCTAGTTTTTAGCAGGAGCGGTTCTCACGTAATCATCCGAAAACCAACAACATTTTTTTTCCAAATTATTGCTCGCCTTTAAAATGGTCTGTGGACTTCAAAAAATGTTCGGGAGCGGTTGATAAAAAAAAAATTTGAAGCGATAATGTTGGCTGAAACAAAGTTAAAAATCTGCGAATTTAAGGATATCTGAAAAATTTGGTATAACTTTGAATATAGTGGATGAACGAAGGATATCTCGGTAATTTTTTAACCTCAAAGTGTCCCCAAAAAACCCTCAAAGTTGCAAAGCGCTGCGATTTTTTTTCTTAGTGCCCCGAAGGTTTAAATTTATCGTTTTGGCCAAAAATCACCGTGACAAACACGATTTTTCATTTAGGGTTTTAAATAAAAAAAAAAAAAAAAAACCAGGGGTTGAAATATATTGTACTTTGAATTCCCCTGAACAAAAGTTTTCATGGCACCAAGGTCCAAAAAATCAACTCCAAGCGAGTTACGAGCCGTTGAAAGTCTGATATCTGACTCGCCATTTTTAAAAAACCAAAAATCAGCTCTAAAAATGCTGAAATAATTTGAGGGTATTCTTTGACTAATTCTAAGACATTTTTGTTCTTAGATAATTTTTGCTAAACTCAATAGATTCCAAAAAAAATCCGATTTCGACGGCTCGTGGAAAGTCAAATATCTGACTTTCGACGACTCGTAACTCGCTTGGTTGATTTTTGGACCTTGGTGCCATGAAAACTTTTGTTCAAGGGGATTCAAGGTACAACATATTTCAACCCCAGAAAAATTGTCCGGGAACCAAAATCCATATGGTTGGTGCGGGGTTCTTTAAACCTTCTGGGCACTAAGAAAAAAAATCGCAGCGCTCTGCAACTTTGAGGGTTTGTTGGGGACACTTTGAGGTTAAAAAATTATCGACGATATCCTTCGTTCATCCACTATATCCAAAGTTATACCAAATTTTCCAAATGTCCTTAAATTCCCAAATTTTTAACTTTTTTTCAGACAACATTATCGCTCCAATTTTTTTTATCAATCGCCCCCGATTGTGTCTTATAGAGAATGTTTTGCAGTTTCCAAAACCCTACCTCCATTTTCTGTACGATCATTAGTACCCGAGTAATTGATTGTCAAAGTTGAAAAGGACTTTTTTACTTTGATCGACGATAACTCCGGGGCAAATCATCGTACGGAGCTCGTTAAGAGGTCAAATTAAAGCTGATTAAAATGTCTACAAGAGCTTTATGGTCGCATGATGAAAACAAAAATTTGAAGTCCACAGATCATTTTAAAGACGAGTAAAAATTTGGAAACATTTTTTTTTGTTTTCGCATGAATACGTGAGAACCGCTCCCGCTAAAAAAATTTTAAGTCCAGATCTGAAAACTAGACACTTAGCTACAATTTTTTCTTCGTTCTCTTCCTTAAAACCCTAAAATTTATTTTTTTAATATCCTTTAATTTTTGTTACTAGTACATCTCTCAGGTAAGGTCGTACCATCTCGTACTACGTTCGTTGTATGCAATTCGCGGGCAAAGCTATTCTGCGAATTTTTCTAGGGTCACCAGGGTCTACGCATATAAGCATATAAGTTGTGCTAGATATCACAATATAAGTTATAAAACTGTGTGTCGTAAAGCCCTAAAAAAGCAAGTAAACCTACGCAAGAAATGTAATATTAGATACCTAATAAAAGTCCCACTGTGGGCCAAGCTTTTGGAGGATTTCCCTTAATTAATTTTCGGACAGAACGCAAACATTTAATAATACGAGAGCAAAAGAACGGGCACAGCAACTCAAACATCAAGGACTTGCGTTCGAACAGTGAGTTCTCTATTTTGATGCATTACAAGGAAGACACTCGTTCTAGCTCTGTCAGTCACCCTAACAAAGCAATTATGTACAGCACTGTCATATGACTAAATTTTTTAAGGACAAGATTTAATTATTTCAATATTTTTATATAGAAAATAAAACATATTAATATTTTATGAAAAATGCTGTTTTTATTTTAATTTAAGTGACTTATTGGATTAGCTACAATATACTATGTACCCGCTCACATATATATTTTTTTTAATACGTTCCATCCATCACACATCTATGTAATTGTTACGCATTATAGTTGGATACGTACTGATTATACGTGTTTGTTTTGGTCGGTGTACCTCCAGAAATAGCCACTAAAAACCACCCCTATTTTTTTTCAAGATTTTTTTTGCAGCCTCATAAATTATTTGGAATATTATAAAAAAAATATGTAATGTAAAGCTAATTAGGAGCTTTCATGTCGCTTTGGTTTCATTCAATTATCTATCATAGTGTCATAGAAAAAATAATTTTGAAGTTAGGGGTTTCAACCCCCATTTTCCAAAAACGAATGAAGTTAGGGGTTTGATAATTGGCCAAAAATTATTTTCAAGAACTAACAATATAATAAAGGCACCAGTCACAAAGGCGCCAGTGCAGATGTCATATGGAAATCCGGTGAGACCCTTTGACTATCTACCGAATCTTCGTAAGAGGCTCATCTACCGATCACCGCGTCTGCGTCTACGCCCACCGCAGAAAGCACCCCGTGATCAGCGACCCACCCTGTGTGTGTAATATAGTCGCAGCCATCAAATTAGGCGTTAACAGCGAAGGGGTTGACGCGGATGTCATGTCCCGAAGTGTAATAACGGCCTTCCTCCGAAGAAAAGCACCTTGTAACTCCCCCCTATTAGCATACAAACCGGAGACATCCCGTCGATATCGGCCCGAAAGCCTCGCGTCAGTCGCGTCTCTAGCGCGCGAAGACACCCCATCCACTTCGATCCGGACCTTCGGCCCTATAGATGTCGCGTGATTGATGGCCCTTTCGCGTTCGCCCAAATTATAATGCCGTTCCGTTGTTCGCAACGTCTCCGATGGTAATTATTTCGCTGGGGGACATTATATACAGGTCGTAATTAGAATATTTGATGCGAGCCGATTTATACGGATCAATTTCGTCAAATTACACGAACAACCAATAGGAACAATCACCATTTCGTATTACTTCCTCTGTACAACAGTGTCAAGGATTGAATAAACTACTTACCGCTTAAATATACAGCGCTAGTCGTAATCGTTATACAGTGCGCGACTAAAGTATGGAATAAATTCAGGAAATGTGAAGCAAAACATTTTTGGAAAAAATCCTCGGACAGGTCGATTTTGTCTAATAAAAACACACATTTTTGAGGGAACATCTATTTTCAGATGTCATTTGTTTTTGAGTAATGACGTCATCAACTTATTTTTCAAATGGCAACCCCCATTTTTTTAATTTAATTTGAGACCCTTTCATTGCCGATTTAACGGTAAAAAAATGTTGCTACCTTACATAACAAAATTTTGGAGTAAATGACAATTGAATGTTACAAAATGAAAAATATATTTTTCACAATAAATCAACGAAACATTCTTTAATAAGCAAATACAATTTTAAATTGAGTATTCGAAATGCCGTCCATCAACTTCTTGGCAATATGCAAGCCTGTGTACAAATTCTTCTTGTACGGGTGGGCAAATTTCATTTTTATAGGGTATCTTAATTAATATTACCTTAAAATTATTAAACAAATTTTAATTTTTTTAAAATTTTATTTATTAAATTTAAAAAAATTTTATTTAAATAAAATAATTTAAATTTTTAATTTATTTTATTAAAACTTTAAAAAAATTAAATAAATAATAAAAATAAAAATTTTAATAATTTAAATATTTTAATAATTAAATTTAAAAATTTTAATTTAAAATAACATGTACAGTCGTATATATAATGTAATAACTTAATAACTAATTATAAATATATAAAAAAAATAAACATATTAAAAAATTAACAATTAAAATTAAATAAATAATAAAAATTTTAAAACAAACTAACAAAAAAAAAATACAAAATATTAATTTTTTTTTAATTAATAACTTTTATAAATAAATTACAATTAAATCTAAAATTTTTTATAAATAATTTAATTAATAAATAATAATAATACATATAATTATATATAAAAAAAAAAAAAAAAAAAACAAAAAAAAATAAAAAAAAAAAAAATAGAAATAAAAATTAATTTCTTTTATCTACCAAAGATGCATTAGTTCTTTTAAAAAATAAAAAAAAAAAAAAACCAAAAAAAAAAAATCACCGGTATTCTGAATGACTTCCGGGGTAATGGATCCCATTTCATCTCTAATGCGATCTCGTGGTTCGGCTAAATAGTGTGGTCTTCTGCAGTAAGCATTTGATTTTAAATAACCCCATAAAAAATAATCAAGTGGTGTAAGATCTGGAGATCTCGCGGGCAATTCTATCGGTCCTCGTCTGCCAATCCACCTTTGAGAAAAGATGACGTCTAAATATTCACGAACTGAGCGCGCATAATGCGGGGGTGCTCCGTCTTGCCGAAACCAGAGTGTGTTATCTGGAATTTCAGGATCATTCTCGTTTGGGAAAATTACTGCAAGCGCTGCAACTAGATAATTTTGCAAGAACTCCAGATATCTTTCTCCTGTGAGAGTTTCTTCAATGAAAAAGGCCCTATTCTGTTTGCGACTATTCCGGCCCACACATTCACTTCTTTGTGTCACAGTTAAATGTGCCATATTAAAATTTGAATTTTTATAAATACTAACACGTTACGTTAATTTTTCGCACAATTTAATGACAAATCTTCTGATTAACTGACAGTAAAAACCATGGATACGTCAAAAAACTTAATCTAATATTTTTTTTTGCTTAGCAACGTACCTTTTTGCTATGTTTTATTTGTGTTCAGTTTTTTTCAGAAAATTTCATTGATTTATTGTGAAAAATATATTTTTCATTTTGTAACATTCAATTGTCATTTACTCAAAAATTTTGTGATGTAAGGTGGCAACATTTTTATACCGTTAAATCGACAATGAAAGGGTCTCTCAAATTAAATTAAAAAATGGGGGGTTGCCATTTGAAAAATAAATTGATGACGTCATTACTCAAAAAACGTCATTGCTCGGAAGGCCTTCATCGTCAAGAACCGATGAAAATGTCGATATTATTGGGGATATTGTGCGTTCAGATCGTCGGGTGACGACAAGAATGATCGCGGAAGAGTCAAATTTGAATCACACCACTGTTGGGGATGAGTAAATTCTGGGCAAAAATGGTTCCAAAAAACCTTTCGTGTGAACAAAAGGACATCAGGAGAGAAAGGTGTCTTGACTTTTTGGAATTGATTGAAAATGATCCCCATTTTATGGAACGTGTATTATTGGTGATGATACTTGGGTGTTTGAGTACGACCCGGAAACCAAGCGTCAAAGCATGGAATGACACACTTCAAGCTCTCCAAAACCCAAAAAAGCAATAATGAGCAAGTGAAAGATCAAATGCAAACTGATTTGCTTTTTTGATAACCTGGAAATTGTCCACAAAGAGTTTGTGCCTCCAGGCCAAACAATAAATCCACACTTTTACAGAGAGGTTCTTCTAAAACTTCGAAAAAGGGCCAAGCGTGTGAGACCAAACATCAAGAACAACTAAATGTCCATCACGACAATGCGCCTTGTCACACAGACATTTCAGTAAACGAGTTTTTAGCCAGTAAAAACATTCCTATGGCTCTTCAGCTTCCTCATTCGTCTGACTTGAGTCTTTGTGACTCTTTTCTCTTCCAGAGATTGAAAAATCACCTCAAGGGACGTCATTTTGGGACCATAGAAAACATTCAAACGGCTGTAACCGACCAGCTGAAGGCTATTCCAGTATATGAGTTCCAGCACTGCTATGAGGAATGAAAGAACCGTCTCCAGCGCTGTGTGGCTTCCCAAGGAAGTTATTTTGAAGGAGACAATACTGAATTGTAAACATATTCGAAAAAGAATTAATCTTATTAATAGAATTAAAAAGAATTAGTCTCATTACTTAATTTACACACCTCGTATGCAACTAACCCAGCCATAATATCCGATCTGCATGTTCCGCTGCAGACTCATCGAGCTAATTATTCTCTGTTTATTGCACACCGTAAGCCAATTTATTATACGGCATTATTAGACAACGTTGCGAACGGGAATTTCACCAAGATGTTAGCTCTTGCAATTTCCCTGCTTCAAGACGATTAGCAGGACGACTTAATTACAACAATTGCGAGATAACTTACCGTGGGGAGGGCTTTAGTTAATTTCTCGAGTGATTTATCCCCTAATCGGGATTTTCGCGAGCGCGGCCGAGGGCACTTAATTAAAACGGGGTGAGGGGGGGGGGGGGTTTATTATAAAAACCGATCATGCCCGACGTCGATGATGTACGAGTTCGCAGTTTTATAGCTGAGCGCCTCCGAGACTGCGGAGCGCGGAGGATCCGCGGAAAATATTAAGTGAAGGAATTTCCATGGTCTATACACGGGCAATACGGTAAACAGACTGGAAAAATGACTACCGCTACGGATAGCAGATAAATTCGTTTAACATTCATTAGTCGAGCAACACTGTTTTAACGAGTAATTTTACACCACGGGAAAATATTCCGGAGGCTTTTTCGTGCAACAATATGTGTTTGTATATAATGGAGCTCAAAAGTAATGTGAATTTTATACTGTTAATAATTATAATTAATGTATAATATAATTAATGTATATTATTAATAATTTTTAGTATTAGACCGAATTAGAACCATCGGAGTACAAACAAATTCATACTTGGGACACTTTTCCACTTAACACCGAAACACGGAACTGCTTATAGAACTTTTCTTCGTGTTGTTTCGCAATTACCTGAAATATCTGTTGGTACTTGCGACCCTGGTTTAAAAAAAGGTCTGTACTTCTTCCCACACCACTCAATTTGTCACCAAGAATTTTTAGAAGCTGATAAGCCGCGTAGGGCGGCATTTTGGAAGTAGTATTTAAACCATATTGAAGAGCCCCTCTGATAAATTCATTTTTCTCCGATTTACAGCAAAGTACTAATTTTTCAGACCAATATCAATCAGCAACGTATTACTTTTCCTGCCTAGACAGCAAAATGATTGGTCTCCATGACAACTGAAGATTCCATATTTTTTGACAAGAAAAAAATATTACGACACAACAATCACATAATATTTTTAGTTATTGTAATAATGTGCAAAATATATTCAACCCTCAAACATAATATTGTTATTATTTTTGTGAATAAGATACTAGAGCCAGAAACCAACATTATGTCGTTAAAGAATGACCGTTACGTGAAAACATTGTGCCCGGTGTGAATAGCTTTCGTAATAAACCCTTAAAAGAGCAGCAGAAAATGGATTTACCTCCTCTGAACATAAAACTAGGGCTTATAAAAAATTCTGTTAAATTTAAATACAGAAGGAAATGCTTTTATTTATTTAAAACGGAAAATCGCGCGTATAAGTGAGGCAAAGCTTAAAGAACGAATGTTCGTTGGACCGCAAATATAGGAACTACAGGAACGGGTAAAAAGACGAAAATTTTGAAACTACACTTTCGATAAAAGAAAATAGGGCGTGGACTGCATTGTATGTAGCAACTTCCTAGGTAACAAGAAATCGGAAAATTACAAAGATCTAGTTGAAGAACTTATCCAATCTTACAAGACGTTAAGTTGCAACATGTCACTTAAGCTGCATTTTCTTCATTTCGATTTGGAATTTTTCCCTTACAATTTAGATGCAGTTTCAGACGAACACAGCGAAATATTTCACCAGCAAATTGCTCAAATGGACAAGCGGTATAGTGGAAAATGGACTCCAAAAATGTTAGCGGACTACTGTTGGGATGTCAAACGTGAAACCGATCCCGGCGAATACGAGCGAAAAAAGACAGCAAAATAATTTATTGGTTGTATTATACTTTTTTTCATACAAAATTCAGTACATTTTGTAAAAAAAAGTGGTTTTGTAATTTTTAGATCTTCGAAAATTCACTAGATTGCTTGTGATTTGGGTTTCTCATATTTTATATTCTTTGCCTTTTATTTTCTTTAAACTTTGGGTAATAGGTAAAAACCGAGCTCATATTTGAATTCAGCACATTACAGTAGACACAAAAAACCCAAAAAAATGTCAGGGAGCGACAAAGAATTTCAAAATGCAGAACAGTGTATACTGAATAATACACAGGAACAGAAAATAACAATTCAACTCTCAGTATTACACTAGTTTGGCGCCTCAGTATAAAATTAATTCAGCGAACGAATTTCCGGATTCTGCGACCGCTCTAATTGTATTATTTACGATTCTATCAATTACGCAGTCAATTGGTGGAAATTATGTACCTATGCGCATTTTATGAGAAAATAATCGTTGCGTTAATGTTACCGGTTATTTGACGAAAGACTATAGTCATGTAATTAGTCCGCGGTTATGACGGAAATAATTTTGTCGAGTGTCGATCGAACATTAATAATTTATTCGTCTGTGTTTGTTTAATCGGATAAATGTGTTTGTCATGCGAAAGAGCTTTGTGTTGCGCTACAAAATAGTTACTATTTGATAACTGCTTAACGAACAACGAACGTAAAATCGTTTTTAGTTATTCGATTGTCATGAATTACAAATTGCCAATCGGACAGACGGGAAATAATATTTCGTTATCGACGTTTTCATTTTATATAAATATTCATTCTGAACTAGAGATAGCACTAAACCATGAGAGTCAGGTCCACACTTAGTACATAGTACATCACCGTGAGAAATACGAAAAGATATATTTTAAAAACCCTCACCTGGCTTCACTAAAAACATGGAAAAAAAAAGGATTGTTGGATATATTTTTTAACACTGAATGCAGAGAGGTACCATTTAGAAATCTTAACACCTTTGAAGAAATTAATGGAACAACATAGATACTTCAGCACGTTAATGACTCTTAAAATAAGAGCTCAAATGTGTACGAGGTTCTTGTACTGATTCTTTTAATTTTGTTTTTATTCAAACAAAATTACAATTCAGTATTGTATCCTTCAAAAGAACTTCCTTGGGAAGCCACACAGCGCTGGAGACGGTTCATCCATTCCTCACAGCAGTACTGGAAATCATATACTGGAATAGCCTTCTTCTAGTCGGTTACAGCCGTTTGAATGTTTTCTGTTATCCCAAAATGACGTCCCTTGAGGTGATTTTTCAATCTCGGGAAGAGAAAAAAAGTCACAAGGACTCAAATGAGGCGAATAAGGAGGCTGAGGAGCCACAGGAATGTTTTTACCGGCTAAAAACTTGTTTACTGAAATGGCTGTGTGACAAGGCGCACTGTCGTGATGCAACAGCCAGTTGTTCTTGATGTTTGGTGTCACACGCATGACCATTTTTCGAAGTTTTTCAAGAACCTATCTGTAAAAGTGTTGATTTACTGTTTGGACTGGAGGCACAAACTCTTTGTGGTCAATTCCCTATCTCTCAAAAAAGGAAATCAGTATGCGTTTGATCTTCGACTTGCTCATTCTTGCTTTTTTTGTGTCTTGGAGAGCTTGAAGTATCAAGTATCGCTTGAAGTATCGTATCAAACACCCATGTCTCTCATCATCAGTAATGGCACGTTCGATAAAAGGAGATCCTTTTCAATCGATTCAAAACGTCTACACTCTCTCCTGATGTCCTTTTGTTCCTGCGACAGGTTTTTTGGAACCGTTTTTTGCTCAGATTTTTCTCATCCCCAATTTGTTAGCCAAAATCTGATAAACAGTTGTGTGATTTAAATTCAACTCTTCTCCGATCATTCTTGTCGTCAACCGACGATCTGAACGCACAAGATCCCGTATTCTATCGACATTTTCATCGGTTCTTGAAGATAAAGGCCTTCCACTGCGTTCATCTTCAATCGACTCTCTTCCTTCCGAGAATGACTTAAACCACCGAAAAACCTGGGATCTTGACAAAACACTGTCTCCGTAGGCGTGTCGAGGTTTTGCAAAAGTATGCATTGCGCTGTGTCCAAGTCTAAAGCAAAACCTGATTGAGCACACCGTTGCTCAAAATTAATGTCACTCATTTTTGAAACGCGGTGTCACTCATTTTGTAAAATACGGTTTACGAAAGCAGTCACAAAGAACAAACAAATGACTCTAACAAGTTCGAGCTTGTACTGAATGTGCATTACATGTTAATCTACCGCCCTTCCCGTCTCCGCAATGTTGCTAGATCGGGCGCTACGTTGCCAGTCTCATTACTTAATTAGCACACCTCGTAAATATGGGCGGTCGTCATTTTCTTTAAGTATATAAACCGTGATTTTTTAAGCGCGTGTATTTCATGTCCCTGCATACGTACGCCACTGACCGATCCTACCAAGGAGCCACGAACCGCGTATGTGCAGTAATACGCCATCCCGGTGCGAGAAGGCAGAACATTCTAACGCAATTTAACACGCGAGGACGGCAAATATTCCGAACCCTAGTTACAACCTTAAGATTAAGAATATAAATACGTATTTTTTTGCTCGGCCAACTTTGATGCCAAATCCGATGCGAAATTTACGATCGAGACAGGATCAAAACGGTCAGCGTAAAGTTTATTTAAAAGTCGAGAATCGCCAGGGGTCGAACGGCCGCGGCAGGATATTCGAAAGCGACGGAAGGGCAGTAAAATCTGGAGAGAGGGATGCAGTTATCGGGGGTCATGCATACGAATCGACCATAATACGCGTATATATTTCCGATATTACCGCACTGTCTTACCTATAGATAACCCGGGGACCACGGCCGCTATTTTACGGCGGCAAAAAGCGACTTCCCCCGCTCCCCGACACTCTAATCGCTGCGGCAACATGGCGGCGCCGAGGCAGAGATTTTGCGCCGAGATGGAATTCATGTGGATTTCTTGTCGCGATTTAATTACAGGCTCTATCGGATGGGCGTAAAAAATGTGTAATAACTAGGGTCCGGAAATGTGCTACATATACAACTCTATGATAACTAATGTATAGAACGTAATTTTAAGCGCCTTGTAAATTATGTACGCATCCATTTCTTGCCCGTGCATACGTACGCCACTGACCGTGCCTGGTAACACGCGCCGGGACTCTCCCATGGCGGGAGCGAGGGAAGTCTATATGCAATTTATCCAGATAGCGTAGTGAGCGTTCCGTTGTTCAATAAGTATTAGCCCGTCACGCGCCGGACAAACGGAAGAACGCTGAATTTAAAATCATTTTATGTGTCGTGAGTGATTAACCAATAAACGTGTGTACATACGTATTTTTCACCGTGTACGTATTTGTTTTAGAGTTCTTGTAGTGTATTTACATATTATCGGATTTTGTGTGGATTTTTGCAATAATGAAAGTCGTTACCATTTTTGTGAATAGATTGAAAAAGATGATTGAAAATTACGAAGATTTTACAATAGACGGATCACAATATTTTATGTATTCTTTGCAATCGTCGATATATATTTCATAGACGCTGAAAGTGTGAAAGACATTTTGATTCGAATGTCCATCAATAAAATATTACTGGTACTTTTTGGAAAAAGGAATTTTGATTTGATTTGTGCATAATGTTTTGCGCGTGTAGCCTTTCGTGGAACGTGGTCGACAATATTCATTTTAGACGTTTTTTTGGCAAATATGTATCCGATTTTCAATTGCCTAGTAGCCATGCATTGCGTAAAACGTATTGACAGAAGACATATCAACGTGCCATGGGAAATATCAAAGAAGACATATGCAATAAATGTATGTGGCTGACAGTGGACGAAACAAAAGATTTTTGCGGTAATAAGGTCGTTAATGTTCTGATACAATCAATATGTGATAGCTAGTAAACAACGGATAAAAGTATAGAGATAGTAGTAAGACATGCATGGTTCTCTGTAGGTGTAAACAATAATAATGTACTGATGTTAGTGATAACAAGTATTTTTAATTTGCACCTTTATTTAACTTCACACCCACGTTTTTAATCACTTTTAATAAATTTTAATCAGACATTGAAGAAATAAATATATTTTCATTCAGAAATTCGTGATCTGTTTTAAAATCTTCTGGTTCATAAATGTGACATTGGAGCCCCGTGCGGCCGCATAAAATTATGAACCCTACTTAGTAGAATAAAGTGCCCACATAAATTTCCCTTTTCTTTACGTTTCTAAAAAGTTGCCAATAAAAATTCGACACTGAGTAAAGGGGCAAATATACCCCGTAACGCACTCTATCTGAAACGGGTACGGGGCTCATCTGACCCACAACGCACACAAAAACGGTATATTCAAAAGTATATCCGCAGCGAACGTGTTCACACATTTTTTCACATTTTTAACACATCTGTTTGGTCTCTAATATGTCCTTCCGTCAATGACAACGGATTACGAGTCCGACCCTGCGTTGGCACACACTTTCCGGACCCTAGTAATAACTACAGTATCAGAATCTTCCAATTACAGGGTGTTGTCTATTTAAATGTGAAGTAATATGACTATATTTCTGACGTTTCACCGACTTAGAACAATTGTTACAATACGCTGCATTTTCCTGATCTTCCAGAAATGTAATATGCATATACGAGTATCTATGATTGCATTTATTCTCGCAATATTTGCTTGCGGAAATTTGTTTTTGTAACAAGTTTTAAATATATCGCGGGTAGTAGAAACTTTGCACGATGTCAATATACTTCTGAACCGTACGAGTTTCTCTAACTGTATAGGCATTTGAAACCATGTAATAATTTCTCGATGTATTTCCTAATTTCGTCAAAAATCCCCCTACATGGACCACTAAATAGCAACCTCTACTTAATGAAAATACCTGTTGACATAAGAAACAAATGTCGTATTTGATAAAGCACCGAATCAGGGAACCAATTATGTAAACAAAAACTGAAAATCTATAAAACTGTTGTCTGTATTTCTTACTCATGTGATAGATAACTTTGTAGAAAAGCATTCCAAAGCAATGGTCATTAATTACCTTCGTGGCTAATTGAATTTTAGTGACCGCTCGCACTTGACACATCTAATGATAAATCGAATAATAAGATTCTTCGGAGCTTTATCTACTACTAAATGTTTAAAATGTTACAACTTCAAAATTAGCTAAAGAGCATTCCAATGGCAGTTGACGGCGAAGTTACTAAATCAATTACTGCTTTAAAAACTTTTAGTTGTATAATGAAGAATCAATTTCGTTCTGCTTTGTTTTTTAACGTTATGAGATTCTGCTGGTGTCCAAGTAATCACAAAGTTCGAACCGTGATAGTGTTCATGAAAAATGTGTAAGGCGCCAAGATAGACGCAAAAAATGCTGTCGCCTCAACGCAACGGTGCATATTTTATGGGGCGTTCTAGGTCAACACGTCTCAGAGAAATAAGAATAAAAATATACACGGCTTTGTCCGAAAACTGCCCAGTCTAATAGCAATTCATATTATACATTGCAGAACTATTAATGCATATTTGCTCTTTAGAGCAGTCCAGTCCAGTTTACAATCTAATGGCGTCATTACACCAAATATAATTATATAATGGCGCACCATTACAATAAAATTATAAAAAGTAATGCCTATATTTGGTTTTATGGGACATTATGTTTTAAAAAAAATTAAAAGCAATTCGCTGTATTAATATCTCCAAATTATCCAAAAAGTCTTAAGTAACATTAACGTACACGGTAGTATCAGAAAATTATTTAAAAGACGAATTAACGAAAAATATTAGTTGATTCTTTAGTATTTTTTGTAATATTTTTATCATATCTTATAACCATTTTTTTATAAATATATCTGCTACAATGGAAACAGATCATAAATAAAAATAAACTAGTATTAACAAATTATACAGTATATTAGTATTCGGTTATTATATTGTATTTTTTATAATCATGACATAATGCATACGATAATATATAAAATACCAATAGCATTTTTTTAGTAATGTCCGATTAAGTTAATATAATAATTGTTTTAATAAAATATGGAAATTTCTTTCCAAAATCGATAGTATTAAAAATATATTGCCATTTAAAATTAAAGCGAGATTTCATCAAACAATGCAATCGTATTTTTTCTTTTAATCATAAAATAATGATATACAACTAACTACCGTAACTAATGAGAAAACCTTGATTAATGTTTAGAAATACATGAACGAACCAATTACCTAGTCCTCTTTTTTTCGTACGTCCGAGTCCAGATCAAAGAAACACGACGGATTTTAAGTTCAAAAACTTTTCGGCATATTATTATATAGGTATATTTCCCAAAAAAAAAAGTCCACAAAGCAAAAACAAATCTGAAATGAGTGTTCACCTAAATTAGAAAATAAGTACATAAGTATAAATACAGAAAAACGTTAGGGTTGTTACATCTGACATATGTAGATAGTTCAAGCCATCTCGGTACCTGTCAAATGCGACACTACTGCCTAAATTACTACCTATGTAAAAAATGAAAAGAAGAAAAGTTGTTCAGAATTTATTTTTGGACGATTTCTGGAATTTCTCTTCACAATTGTAAAACAAATAATAGTTGTCACATAATCTAACAGCCTTGACAATGAAGTAAGATTACCTTTTATAATAAGATTAAAATATAATTAATAAGATCAAAGTTTAAGACCTGCCCTTTCCGATGGTGTCCATGAAATTCCTCCAAAAAATTATTAATTATGAAAAAAAGCAGTTGTTTTTTTAAAACACATTTTTTTTGAACATTTTTTATCAAATTTTCAAGGAGTTTCCGGACTGCAATGAACCTGGAACCTCACTAACCGGTGGAATAAATGTTTGAAATTTAAGTATACGTGGTTTAAAGATCGATTTTTTCCCTTATGCGTTCAAAATGGCGCCTGAACTGCAAAATTTTTGCGTAAAATTTGAAGAATTTTTTATTGGAAAAATTGTCAAGAATAAAAAGTTCTTAAAATCACTCAAAGAATTCCCTGCAATTTTTTCAAAATTTTTAGGGCAACTTTTTGGACTTTGCAAATAGTCAATTTTTGCAAAATTCAAAAAAATGCTTAAAAAATATTGAAAAAAGTGCATTATTTGAATGATTTTAAGAACTTTTTTTTTGACAATTTATTGTAAAAATGCATTGTTTTCGAGAAAAAGATTTCTAAATTTCGATACTAATTTGATCTTTCTAGTGCAAAATTCTAGTGCATTCATTGAGTGATTTTAAGAACTTTTTGTTCTTGACAAATTTTTTGTAAAAGTGCATCATTTTCCAATAAAAAATTCTTGAACTTTTACGCAAAAATTTTGCAGTTCAGGCGCCATTTTGAACGCATATGGGAAAAAATCGATCTTTAACCACGTAGTATACTTAAAGTTCAAACATTTATTCCACCGGTTAGTGAGGTTCCAGGTCCATTGCAGACCCGAAACCCCTTGAAAGTTTGATTTAAAAAAATGTGCAAAACAATCGTATTTTTTTAAACTACTTTTTTTCATAACCAATCATTTTTTGGAGGAATTTCATGGACACCATCGGAAAGGGTACATCTTAAACTTAAAAAATATGCCCCTGTCAAATTTTTCTGTCGCAAATAGTATTAGTTATGAGGCGCTGAAGAGCGATGTACCGGGAGTGGCATTTTCGGCCGAAACGGGTTAAGATACACGTATAACAAGCAGGATGGTAAATGCTTGCTGTGCATTTTTTTAATGCTCTCTCTTTTTTTATACCACTCACACATTTTGCCAATATTTTCAGAACCCATCGAATGTTAAATTTTGTGGCTAAAAGCCATCGGCGCCGTTATCAGGCAATAACCTGGGTTTGTTCAGGCGCCACGACGCCGACCCTACGTCCCTTTTATCACCGCAAAATCCCCATTGTACGAATCGCGGCCGATCTCGTCAATTAGCGGAAGTATTATCGAAGCCCATTCGATGCCGTGTACACACGGTGCATTATTTATCTGTCGATACTATATCTCTATATTAACGAAAGATAATTAAAATCACAGGACTAGTCAATTAGTTCAAAGCGGCTATCAGCGAACCAATTTTTCCCCGTATTAATAATAAACAGCGTTTGTTTACAACAAATACGTAACACTCGCAGAGCATTCGAAATCGTCGTGCTATTGACTATAATGGAAATCACGTGCATCCAGTCTGACCCATTGAGAACTAGCTATACTTTTGTATGTATTAATTAATGTCGAAATGGAGAGTACAAAAATTTGAAATTCCGAAATTAGCTCACGAAGCTACGCACGTGAGACCATGGAACATTCTATGTCTTTGAACCCATGACGTCATGCGTCACATACATGATGCTCAATAGAGTTTTTCCCTACCCCAGATTTTGCCCCTTCAGGTTATACGTCGGGCCGGCGAACAGATGTAGTAACTGCGTGACGTGACACATGACGCAATATTTTCCAGGGGCAATCCCATAATAAAGACCCCTTCAGGTTATACGGCGGGCCGGCGAACAAAAGTAGTAACCGCGTGACGTGACATTAAATTAAAAAACAAATCATTATTCAATCAAAATACGCGAACAACTTCGGCATGCGTTCGTGTTCTGTCTCCGTAACCAATCATCTGCAGAATAGTTATCTTATGTATTTCTATTAGGTAAACCATCTCTCTGAATTGCAATAAGAAAACTAAAGCAAAAAGTTTCACTGCTAACTATATAAAAGACCTTTCAAATGAAGTATCACAAGCCCCTACTTCAATTTGAAAATTTAGGGGTTGTAGCTGTCACCTGAAGGGGGTTGAATATAGGGATGACATTTTTACGTCACAAGATGTAATTTCTAATCCCTTCATCAATTAGAAATTGATGTGTCTCAGGATTTTTTTAAAAATGCATAATAATGGAGCTACTGAATGTATTCCATTTGGCTCTTCCACACTGTATATTCAATCCAAGGCCTACAATACTTTAAGGTGCTAAAAATTAAGAAGACCCGTTTAAACATTTTTTTGAAGAAAACAAACTACGACTCCACTGTTCTCGTCATCCGATCTTGTCAGCCTAGTATGTAAGTATACCAAGTTTCGTTAAAATATAGCTTTTAGAAACACGATGTTAAATTGCTCCAAAAAGAAACAGCCAAGTCAAAGATAATTTGTCTTTAGTATTCAAATTTATGTCCTAGCCCGTTAATAGATCGGCCTTCTAGGTGCCAAAACCTAACCCCCTTTGATTTTTTCCTTTTGCATACAATTATAAACAAAATAAATAGACCGCCTCCGAACAATTGAAGCGAACCGCCGCGCCGCCTCGCAACTGTGGGCGGTGAAATAACGCCACAAAAAAAATCTCTAAGCTTTTTCTCAATATTATACATCCTACAAAATTTTATAAATGGAGACATTAAAGGTGCCATCCTATTCAAAAATACATTTTTGTGTCCTACGTTTTGATACTGAAATTGTTCATAAACTGGATTGGATAATAAATAGAAAAAAAATATTGTTCTAGTTCTTCATGAGCTACACTACATACATATTTTCGATTGCTACACATTTTTGAAATTTCTTAAAGTGGTAACTAAATGGCATTCGACGTGTTCCTGAGGATCTGACAAAGTCAGCAACCACTAGTTGTCGTTCCCGAAAGCACACCACCAAGTAAGTCTATTCATAATAAACTAATAAGTAAAATAAACGTACATAGCAAGAAGCAAGTTAAGCTGAAATGAACAAAATTCGGATACAATATTTAACCCAAACTGCATAGAGTGTACACACACTGCACAGAGATCAAGTAAAATAAAACTTTTGTTAATAAATGGCGAATGCGAGGGTCATAATTCCAAAATTAAAATCGCGTACAAAATTAAACCTACCTACTCGATTCAAAATCGATTTAATGAAAAGACAAAGACGACTATTTTTAGAAAACAAGTACGTATACGATAAAAAGAATAAGAAGCGCCTCCAATAATACGCCATAATTTTTTTCTTGGTAATGAAATTAAACTTGAATGAAATGATGAAATCTTGCAAAAGGCACATTCTAGAATGCTTATCTATTTACAAATCTATATGTCTGTTAATGCGACACCATTTTTCCGCTTTATTCGCCAAACAAGTAAGTTTAAAAAATAGTAAGTAGGTCTTTTACCAGCGATTCACTAATTAACTCCGAAGTTGCATTCTAATGCTTGGGAAGCCAACGTTGAGAAGACAGAGCTTTATTCGGGAGACGAGATTTACCTTAACCGCTACTTGAAAAGTTTCGGTAATGTTAGTTCTCGAAACTTGACCGGCTGCCATCCCTTCTGCTATTAAAGTTAACCCGGAGGGAAGCACGAGAAAAAAAACTCATTAGACCTTTTCGTTACTGCGGGGAACGAGAAATCGAAAACTATCGGCAGATGACGTTCGAAGGAATCAGTGTACCCGACAATGCAGTAATGAATAAATAAATAAAAGGTGCACAAATAAGTTCCCGCCATTTAAGAAAAGTTGGCGCCACCAGTAAGGTATGGTTAAAATTGTCAGATGTAAACGTCATTATCGTAAGGTTGGACATCAGGCAACAACATAACCTTAAAATATTAGTGATTTTTTATCAGTATCATATATTCTTTTGTGTGCGAAAATTGAGTTTTGAGCCGAATAAGCGTCATTTGCGGGAACTTTTGATTTACTTCTTCAATTTGAGGAAATCTGCAGCTGAGGCGTATTCGATTGCTTGTAGAAGTGTTTGGTGAGGCTGTCTTAAGTGAGAGAAGTTGTCGTGAGTGGTTTTAAAAGTTAAGGAACGGTGAATTTGACATCGAAGGCAAAGAACGTAGCGGAAGGCCGAAAGTGTAAGAAGACGCGGAATTGGCAGCTCAAACCGAACGAAACCATTACCGGAGCTGTCTACCGAACACAACTGATGAGACTGAGTCGAGCACTCAAGGAAAAGCGCGCCCAGTACTACTCCAGATACGACAAAGTTATTCTCCTGCATGATAATGCTCATCCACATGTTGCGGCGCCGGTCAAAACTTATTTGGAAACACTCAATTGGGAAGTTTTACCACACCCGCCGTATTCACTAGACACTGTTGCTTCTGATTTCCACTTGTTTCGATCGATGGCGCATGACCTGTGTGAGCAACACTTCACATCATCTGAAGATACCAAAAATAGGGTCGATTCGTGGATAGCCTCAAAAGATGAAGCATTCTTCCGACGCGGTATCCCTAAGCTACCAGAAAGATGGGAAAAAGTAGTGGCAAGCGAAGGACAATACTTCGAATAAAGCATTTGGTACCGTCCTTTCACAATAAATTCCCAATTTTTTATTAAAAACGGCGGAAACTTGTTTGTACATTTCATAAAATGTTGAGATATACATACATAGTATGAATACAGCGAGTTTGGAGTAAACTCGATATATCTTTTTGAGAATGTTTTCGCGAAATATACACGAACGAGTCAATTTTATTTTTCAAAACGACACATTTGTCAATAAATGTCGTTTACAGATCATCATTTGTCTTCGACCTATGACATCACCCGATATTTTTTAAATGACAACCAGTGGCGGCTCGTACTAAAAAAAATGTGGCGAGTTGCAAATTAATAATTACGAGAAATATGGCACAACTGAATTTTTTAATTTTTCAAGGACGAACCACACCGACAAGCGATACTCTCGACACGGCGGCGGAACGAGAACTGGCTGAAATATGTGGCGTATTTTGAAAAACTACTGCTGTAAAACGAGGAAGTATTAACCCGTTTCGGCCGAAAACGCCACTCCCGGTACATCTTCAGCGCCTCATAACTAATACTATTTGCGACAGAAAAATTTGATAGGGACGTATTTTTGAAGTTTAAGACGCGCCTTTTCCGATGGTGTCCATGAAATTCCTCCAAAAAATTATTGATTATGAAAAAAGCAGTTTTTTTAAAAAAAAATATGATTTTTTGCACATTTTTTTGAAATCAAATTTTCAAGGGGTTTCCGGTCTGCAAAGGACCTGGAACCTCACTAACCGGTGGATTAAATGTTTGAACCTTAAGTATACGTGGTTTAAAGATCGATTTTTCCCTTATGCGTTCAAAATGGCATCTGAATTACAACATTTTTGCGTAAAAATTCAAGAATTTCTTCTCGAAAACAATGCATTTTTACTATAAATTGTCAAGAATAAAAAGTTCTTAAAATTACTCAATGAATGCTCTAGAATTTCATCAAAATTTTTTGAGCAATTTTGAAGTCAATTTTTGCAAAATTTAAAAAAGGCAAAATTTGTAGTCAATTTTTTGCAAAATTTAAAAAATGGCTCAAAAAAATTGAAAAAAATTCTAGTGCATTTATTGAGTGATTTTAAGACCTTTTTATTCTTGACAATTTATAGTAAAAAACGCATTGTTTTCGAGAAATAATTCTTGAATTTTTACGCAAAAATTTTGTAGTTCTGGCGCCATTTTGAACGCATAAGGGAAAAAATCGATCTTTAAACCACGTATAATTAAAGTTCAAACACTTATTCCACCGGTTAGTGAGGTTCCAGGTCCATTGCAGATCGGAAACCCCTTGAAAATTTGATTTAAAAAAAATTGTGCAAAAAATTGTGTTTTGCTTTTTTTCATAATCAATAATTTTTTGGAAGAATTTCATGGACACCATCGGAAAAGGCACGTCTTCAACTTAAAAAAATATGTCCCTGTCAAATTTTTCTGTCGCAAATAGTATTAGTTATGAGGCGCTGAAGAGCGATGTACCGGGAGTGGCGTTTTCGGCCGAAACGGGTTAAATGGATCTTAACTTTTTGGTGTTATGTGATCGCCCGTGCATCCGAGTTCAACCCCTTCATACAAAGCTACCACCCTCCGTCTACGTGGACACTGCCAAATTTTATCTTACCCTCGGCATTCTCCGCTGGCTCGCCTCAGCAGGTAAGTAAAAGAGAAACGTGAAGAATCAAAATATCCCCCGCCCCGTTATCTACCCGGCCGCAGGTAAACGGGGCGACCAACGGGGCGAAGGGGCTGACGGACGGTCACGCAGGATCGCTCGAGTGTGTTTTACGGCGACCCGGAGAGGGACCCCAGAGGGGAAGCGCCCCGGCGTGTGTCACTGTCGTCCCTTGTTTGCACTAAATTACCATGAACAGGTCTCATATAATTCCAAACACTTAACTTACCCCGAATATACATTATTCCATGTATTATTCAACGTGTAATGACAACATGTATATGGGGCTAATTTTCTAGGAATAATGTATAGTTACGGACGTGCGCGGATCCGCATAAGTGCGGAATTTTTCGAGGACCTATCGCGGCCACGTATTTAAAATAAAATTAAGTTTAAGTGATTCCAGATTGTTGAAAATTGCTTTCACCATTAAGAAGTGTCGAACTATTTACTTACAAATTATACAAATATTTACATTTATACAAATTATTTTTGTTTTTTTTTTTATTATAGATCATCATTGATACTCAAAAATAAACCCCCTACGGCTAGTAAAAAAAAATGTTTCGCCTATGGTTAGTAAAAAAAAGGCGATAAATATTGCGCTCAAGGTCAGCCGTACAAAAAATGGCATAGCAACTATGGAATTATCATTAGGACACGTGTCTTCATCTACCTATCACAGCTTACACGTGAACCGTCATCTTCCAGAGATTCGCTAAGTAATATCATCGCGAACGTGTGGTCCGAAGGCATTCTAAGGTATGCTTAGAATGCCTTCGGACCAGTGGCAGTGCGTGATATTTCAGTTAGCCATATCTTGAAAACGACGCATGGGACCCACTTCACTTTTTAGAAAGGATTTATAGTGAAAAAACCGTCAGCAAAGTATGCGAAAAATTTTTCAAAAACACTGGAGCACTCCCTGGGTTCTCAGTAACGCTCTGTAGAATATTTGCAGTATATTTTTTTCATAATCTGGAAACAAATATAAGACGTTTTTCGATTTGTTACAAAATATTTTTGTTTCAAAAAGTTATGGCCATTTTAATTTTGGGAAACAAAATGTTCTATAAAATGAAAATTAAAATGGCCATAACTTTTTGAAAAAAAAATATTTTGCAACAAATCGAAAAACGTCTCCTTATATTTGTTTCTAGATTATGAAAAAAAATATACTGCAAATATCCCACAGAGCGTTACTGAGAACCCAGGGAGTGCTCCAGTGTTTTTTTTTAAATTTTTTTCGCAAACTTTGCTGACGATTTTTTCACTATAAATCCTTTCTGTAAGAGGTGTATAGTCATCACCTAAAAAGTGAAGTGGGTCCCATGCGTCGTTTTCAAGATATGGCTAACTGAAATATCACGCACCGCCACTGCTTCGGACCACACCTTGTTCGCTTAGCTTTTATAAGTTCGTTCGCACAGTATTAATAACGTCCTACTAGGGTTATTTCGTTTGCTCGTTTTAAAAACCAGAAATTACATCAAAATTCGTTTTCATAAATTAAAAAACGTTCGTACTTGGTGAAGATTCCCATGAGATAGTGACATTTTTCTTGGTAAAAGAAAAGAAGAATATTTTTAAGTTTGTGAAGTACAAACCACTTCACAGATAACACTCAACTATCATGGGCATCATGGCACACTTGATTTCTCTCGCGGCTTCTGAGCAAAATCGACATTTTGCTCAACTTTGACGTATAGAAAGAAACACCTTATATGGGTGTTTTAAAGAGTCCTGATTAACACTATGGACTGAGATTTTAAATTTTAAATAAAACAGTAGGGTCAAAACAAGCTGTTGGCTGCTTCAAGTCTTTAAAACAAAAATGAATGGATCATCTTGAAAAATGAGGATTATGTACATATATGGATTTGTGTATAAGTAAAAGTCGACACTCTGTATATGTATATACTTTCATTACGATTTTTAAATGTAAACGTTGTAGTTTTTTATGTTTTTGAAACAAAAAGATTGAAGCGTTTCGGGTAAAAAATGCTCGTCATCCCACCTCCCCATTGAAGTAGTTCTTACGTTGAATCACGCACAAATAAAAGCCAGGAGCTCGCCGTCATATATATATATAAAGTGTCCTGATGTGAGAGTAAAAAAATCGCCGACCTCTGTTAGGCCAGCTCAGCACAAGACATAAAATTCAGGGGGACAATCTCCTTGATGTTTCTGGTTTTGTTGGGGAATACAAAGGGTTGGTTTACTTTGATGCCTATAGGGTACCGAGGGATTTTACACACACGGCGGAATTTACGTAAGGTAGGTAGGACGTTTCTGCGGTGATTTTTTGTTGCCTTTACTTTTGGTTTGTTTGCGTGTATAAACTGGAACTTAATACACAGTTATTTTTTGTTCATAAGCGGTCAAAGGAAAGTTTCACGATTTGTTTCCGAGTATACTTGGGAAAGAAATTGGAAATATTTCTTTTCTAAGTATACTCATTATTAAAGCCCGAGAGAGTATGCTATCACGCAGAGCCGGTATTATATGTACATCTCTATGATAATTAAAGTATAAACCGTATTTTTTAAGCGCTTATTCCTTGCCCCTGTATCCCACGCCACGGACAGTTACCGACTGTTATCCCGAACGAAGTCTTCGCGGGAACCTGGGACGCCGTAATACACTTTCTTCGTAAGACGGCGAGCTATTCCGATAGTGTTCTACCTGCCGGCGGTGTAACCGGGTCGACCGCCCACTGAAAACAATTTTTGTCGCGAGTTAGTGACTCGTGTGGTGTATTTACATACTACCCGTCTTTCTGTGTGAATTTCTGCAATAATGGCACAGTCGTTACCATTTGTGAATATATGTACTTAAAAAGATGATTGAAAATTCCAAGGATTTTACAATTAATTTTTATTCCTTACAATCGTCGATATACAGTGAGGTCCGTAAGGAACGGATAAATTCATTCATCTACGTATTTTACAATTTATGAGTAAAATCCTGAAACACGTCAATTTTTAATTCTAGAATGACATTTTAAGCATAATTTTATACGTCCCCCTCCAACCCCCTTAGAACGTCGCCCCTTTAAAATTTTTAAATGGAACAAGAGGGTGCATGTGATAGATCATTTGAAAGGGTTCTTAATTATCTATTCAGCAATATAAGGTTTTTTTGATTATTGTATATGTTTCATCAAGAAAATTAAATTTGATAATTTCAAAATTATTAATTATTATTATGAAATGTATACAATCAAGTGTATATGTACCAAATATCTGTCAATGCCAAGATAATCCTTTATTTATAAAAAAACATTATTTTTTTCTGATGAAGCAACATTCGTCTTAAGTCAGGAACAGTCAACAAACAGAACAGTAGATACTGGAGTTAAGAAAATCCAAATTGGATGATGGAGGCCAATACGCAATATCCTGAGAAGGTGAACGTTTGGACTGGAATTATAAATTCTCAAATTATCGGACCATATTTCTTTGATGAGACATTAACTGGCGCGCGTTACTTGGATTTCTTGCAAAATTTCTTAGTTCAATGATAAGATGATAACAACCCCAATGAAATTGATATAAATATTTGGTTTCGGCAGGACGGAGCTACACCACATTTTTTATTGGAAATAAGAGCCTATCTGAATCAAATTTTTCCCAATAGATGGATCGGTAGACGCGGTGAAATTGAGTGGCATGCTAGTTCTCCCGATTTGACCCCGCTTGACTATTTGTCTCGGGCTACTTAAAATCGAAAGTCTACTTCAACAGACCAAATAACGTAGGATATTTAAAAGGCAGAATAAGGCAATAAATTAATCAAATCACCCCGGAAACAATACAAAATGTTTTAGTAGAATATCAGCAACGCCTCCATTATTGTCAAGAAGCAACGGGCGCCCAGTTTGAACATTTGATTTAAACTGTTTTTCTGTTCTGTTTCATGTTCTTTTCTTTACTTAGTAACATTAAAAATTTAATATTTTTCAATAAAAAAATTATAGAAATTAAAAAAATCTTATGTTGCTGGATGGAAAATTAAAAACTTTTTCAAATGAGCTATCACACGCACCCTCGTTCCAATTAAAAATTTTAAAGGGGTAGCTGTCACTCTAAGGGGGTTGGAGGGGGAGGTATAAAATTATGCTCAAAAAATGTCATTCTAGAATTAAAAATTGACGTGTTTCAGGATTTTACTCATAAATTGTAAATTACGTAGATAATGAATTTATCCGTTACTTATGGACCTCACTGTATATTTCGTGATCGCCGAGAGTGTAAATGACATTTAGATTCGAATATCCATCAAAAAAATATACCTAGAACAGTTAGAAAAGTAGAATTTTGGGTTGATTTGTGTATAATGTTTTGCGCATGTAGCCTTTCGTGGAGCGTGGTCGACAATATTTACGACCACTTTATACGTTTTTTTGCCAAATATATATCCGAGTTTCCATTACCTAGTAGTCATGCATTGCGTAAAACATATTTACAGAAGACATATCAACGTGTCATCGGATATATCAAAGAGGACATACGTAATAAATTTCTGTGGCTGACAGTGGAAGAAACAACAGATTTGGCATTAATAAGGTCGTTAATGTCCCCGATATTGATAGCTAATAAACGGGTTTTGCAAACAGCAGCTAAAAGTATAGAAATAGAAGTAACACGTTTATGGTCCTCTGTAGATGTAAGAAATAATAATGTACTGATGTTCATGACAACAAAAATTTGTTAGTAATACAACCGTGTGAAATTCGTGAAAATAATGTGCGTATTGTGTCGTCCTCTGTCCATGTGAAATATTTTGAATTTGCACCTTTAACTTCAGTAGATGTGGAACGATCATTTTCCCTCTACCACCATATATACAGGCCAGTTCGTTAACATTTAACGAGAATAAATGCAGAAAGACTACTGTACGTACTGTATGAGTCCGACCTTGCGTTATAGCACACGTTCGGATCCCTACTCATTATATACAAATTATACAAAATACCCATATATACAACATTATATAAAATACCCATAGTATTTTAAACTATGCCACGCTTTCTTGTATGTACCATGTGATTTTTTCTAAAAAATGTTCATAAACATACAATGTGCCCCAGGTCATTTAGGCAATTTCGGGTATGACATAATTTTATCGAAGGTTGCACGCTGGAAAGCAAACGTTTTGCACGTATAGTCCTTCTAATTTTAAATGAAAATGATAAATACGCCTAGGGAACAAAAAAAGCGGTGCAACTTTATGATTCCATGGGCGTGCATATATCTTTTACAAATTCGAAAATTGTGAAATAATTTTTGTCATTCAAATCAATATAGGAGATTAAAATTATCCTGCATACAAAACTCTTAATATTTGTAATATAATTTGCTGTAAATAACGCTCATTTAGCCAGACAATCTCAAAAAATTGTCTGTGTTAATCAACCTAGCTGAAATACACGTCACTGGCGTCTTAAACACGTAGAATTTCTAAAGTCGTAAATCATTTTAACGACGTCGTAAAAATTTTATGGCACAGTGGACCGAATAAGTATTTGGATGTATTACATATAAAGCAATCCTATAGTATAATGGTCGGCATTTGCTGGTGCATTCGAGGCATCGTGTCGCCTGCTCTTCAAAATTTTCTTAAGTATAGTAACATACATAAAGTTGTTTTAGTTTATAATTATTTTTTCCAGCAATTTTAAACGCTTTATTTTAATGCTAACTAATAAAACGTCACGAACTAACAGTTTACTGAAGTATCAAGTATACTTGTATAGTGAGCTTAGCAATTTTAGAAAATATATCTGACAACCTTGCTTTTTTCTACCTATTTTTAATTTAGAATGGAAATAGAGTACATTCTTGCGCATTAACGAGTGCTTTATTTGCGAAAATATCTCGTCAATAAGATCTAGCAGGTTTGCATTCCAAGTGCAACAAGTTTCCTGTTGTGGTTCGACTTAATTCAGATAGCTCGAACATTTTTACGAACACCGATTTAATCTCGTGGTCTAATAGCCTAGGCTAATGCAAATCTGCGTGTGCCACTGGAAGCGAGCGACTGGCGAATGGGATCGAAGACGGACGGCTACCCACAAACGGCAACAGTGCAGGAATGCAACCGATTTGGTGCATCTAATGTGTACAGGCCTTCCTTATTTTTGACGTGAATAATTGTGAATTTTGTGTCTTTTACAAAAGCCCATCACTGATGTGAACAATCAAAACGTTGCAAATAGGAGAGACCCATTAATGCAGTTAATATGGGTACCATATTAATTCCAAACTTCTTTTGAGCCGTTACAAATGAAAAAATAAATTATTAAATCAAGTACCTACGAAAAACAAAAAACGGATATCCTTTAATATTTTAGAAGTCGCGCAGGTAGCGGGGAACGAAGAACGGGAGAGACTTGAATTCCGCCTAATGGAATGACGGCGGTACGTTTCCCGTATCCCGGAAATAAATCACGTTCCAAACGCCACGGCCGTCCCTGTTGGTGTCTCCGCGAAATTTAAATTTGATAAATCGGACGCAAAAACGCCGAAGGAACTATTCGCGTTTACTCCATTTATACGGCGAGGATGCGAACAGAGTCTTCTTCGGATCGATAAGTCTGGATAATTTGACTCCTCGACGCCGAGTATGCTCGACTTCGAGTAGCGGCGAACGCTGGGACTATTCAGCAGAAGTGGTGACACGGAGGGCGTCTAATTAACTTTAATACAGTGGCAGCGCGTGGACTTAATGATACGGATAGGTACTGAGCGGCCTCGAACTCCGCGACACAATCTCGCATACGGTAAGCTGCCTACTGTAAACAACACTGTGAAATGTAGCAGATTTAAACTGATATCAATCCAGCGTTCTGTGTCAGCCGCGCTCAACGAAGGCAATGTTTTTTGAGAAGGCGTGTAGCGCATTAGGGGGTTTTTATTTTTAGAAAATATAGATGATCCTTTCATCTATGGCACCTAACTGGAACTGTTAATGAAGGTACATAGTCCAGGGATTTTTCTCATGTATTTTTAGGCGGAGCATTAATTATTATTGAATCCTATGTAGTTTTTCCCGTAGAACACAATGAAGGGGGTCCGTACAGTCAAAAGTGTGAGCTTCGTTAGTTATTTAACAATTCATGCAAAAACACGTGTTTTTTTCACGTTTTAGCTTATACCTCAGTTCCCTGACACTTTTTGTATAGCACATACATTTAGAAAGTTGTTTTATATTAAATTATCTAAATTTTAAACCCAACCGGAAGTCGCTAAAGTTTTTTTTTATTATTGCAATTAGCGTTGAAAGTTGCAAAACTCCTTTTTACTTTGACATGTTTTTTTCTTAACGAATAAAATTCTTAGAGGGCTGAAAATTTTCGGAGAATATGCCTTAGTATTCTGAACAAGTGCTATAAATTTTAAGGTGATCTGTTGTCAACTTTTCGAGTAATTAACAATCGATTTTTTTTACAACTCTTAATTAACAATGGGGCCATTTCTTCGATTTTGACCGGATAGGGCTAGAAAGATAAAAAATCTCTTCAAGTTTATGACGCTTATTGATATTTTGAAAGATATTAATTACAGCCGAAAAAATTTGAAATTTCGCAAAAATGTCAATTTTTAAGGCTTTTTTTCCGTAAAAATTAGAAATAAACTCGATTTTCTTTCATTTCTCGGCGAGCTACCCCGAATTAAAAAAAAAATGTCCCGCTACGCCATCACGAAGTCGAGATAATAAAGATTTTTTCAGCGCGATCGATTTGAAACGCCCGATTTCTGTTTCGATAGCGCCGCGCCCGGTAGCCCAGTCTCTCCCCCCACTCCCGTCACGCCAGGTGTCCGAGCGCATACCGCAGCCGTAGCGTCAACTTCAACCAGTGGTTTTTAACAGTTAAAGTCAGCCAATCGATTTGCAGTATTTTTTTATTGAAAGTATAACTCTTTAACTGCAAACCCTGTAAATTTCAGCCCTCTACGTATTATTGTATTATACAACGGGCTTGGGAATTAAAAAAAATCTCCGCTCCCTGAAGTCGTAGCGGAATATAGTTTTTTTAAGTACGCGTCTTGAAACGCACTTAAAAGATATTTTGGTAAGGGTTATTAATTTCGGTATTAATTTCAATACCATAATGCTGCAAGTCATACACGTCGCGTATAAAACCTTATAAAATCGGCTGTAATTAATATTTTTCAAAATTTCAATAAGCGTCATAAACTCAAAGAGATTTGTGATCTTTCTAGCCCTAACCGGTCAAAATCGAAGCTTCCTGTAAGAAATGGCACCATTGTTAATTAAGAGTTGTAAAAAAATTCGATCGTTAATTACTCGAAAAGTTAACAACCGATCACCGAGAAATTTATAGCACTTGTTTAGAATACTCAGAGCATATTCTCCGAGAATTTTCAGCCCTCTAAGAATTTTATTCGTTAAGAAAAAACATGTCAAAATAAAAGGAGTTTTGCAACTTTCAACGCTAATTGTAATAATAAAAAAAACTCTAGCGATTTCCGGTTGGGCTTAAAATTTATGTAATTTAATATAGAACAACTTTCTAAACGTATGTGCTATATAAAAAATGCCAGGGATTTGAGCTATAAGCTAAGCTATTGAGCTATAAGCTAAAATGAGAAAAAACACGTTTTTTTGCATAAATCATTAAATAACTAATGAAGCTCACACTTTTGACTGTACGGACCCGCCATTGTATTCTACGGGAAAAAAATACATAGAATTCAATAATAATTAAGCCTCCGCCAAAAAAATACAAATTTTGGACGCTTTTTAATCCCTGGCAACTAGACTGACAGTAACAAGCTGTATAATTCCAAATGACGGAACACAATTATCATATTTATTCTACTTAAAAACGTTATGTAATGACAACTAAAGTGTACAAAAAAAAAACACAACATATTTATTATAATCTTATGCACAGTTGTTTCCACAAATCGTTGTATTTAGACAATGCGCTATTTTTTCTCTACTTGCACGCAGTAAGAAAGACTTGTTCAGGTTGGTCACCTTTTGTGACCAACCTGGACTACACTACTCATCGTAACGCCCCGTCGTTGTGCCTTAGTTTACCACCTTGTTTTTATGGAATTTGCACTGAGTAATTCAGGTTTATGAGGTGGAATTAGATACCTGTTGTTAGTTATAAATTGCCAAGACACTCCTTTACAAGTAGATACCTAACGTATGGCACGTGTAAATTTCACTTTTTATTTTTTTTTCCGTTATATTATCTAGCTATTTTGACGGTTCAACTCATTATGCGACACGCTATTTTTCCCCGCGCAATATACGAATAAAACAAAGCAATTTCCGGAAGCAGTAGCAGCAGCAGCAAATCCCACTAGTGGGAAGCAATTAGCATTACAGTTGACAGTTAATTAGGAACTGAAAGATTAATTTCGCTATTCTTCAAGGGAAAAATTAACTATAAGAAAAAAATAACAACTGTCGCCTATGTATAATTATTTCAAGCGTAGTATTTTTTTTTCTTAATTTCTCTTTGAAAATTTATTTCGTGAACATAATGAAACTAATAACCTGACTAAATTCGTATTAAATCTCTTGTGAATAATACATTAAACTACGTTGTCATTTTGTTATTGATTTCATAACTTAGTAAGTACATGTCAATGTACAGGGACGGGCAGAAAGTATGCATATTAGACTGGCAGTTAATTTTGAAGAAACTAGTCTCACCCCCTGAATATCTTCGTTTTTATGCAAAATGAAAGGTAAGGTGGTTTGGAGCGAAAACAAAATTTTTAACCGGCCCTGTACGAGGATTTGAGTGTTTTTATGATTTTCTGGTACCGGATTTATCGAAAATGACTTTACTCGATATTATCGATATTATTGACACATTGCCGAAAAAAAATGCTGAGAAAACCTATATCCGACGTAAAATTTTCCGGGAAACACGATCCCGCCAGTAGTTTTGCAATATTTCATCAAGTTTTTCAGGAAAATTCGGAAAACCGATTTTTACGAAAAAACATATCTCTATACTATACGCATAAAAGCCTTTCTAATTTCGACAGAATACTCTTCGATATTTGTACTTTGACCTGATATCAGTTAGAAATGTGTACGTACTCCTCAATCAGAACCGAATTTCACTGGAAAATAAATTTAAAACTGCTGAATTTCTGCATGAAGATCGCTAGATCTTCAGCAAAGTAAGCTATTACTTTATTTCTCAAAAATAATTTATCAGGTGCATGCAGTGATAATATAAAGCTTTAGGAATCCGGCGGCACTGGGCGAAAGGTGAATCAAATAATGAAATGGCAACCAATATGAAATGATTGTACATAAACTTTTGGTAATTTTTATTCGAACAAATTATTATCAGTAATCAATACAGATCAGTAACTAGTGATGTTTTATCAGCTGTCGGGAATATTCTACGGTATTCTTTGACCACCTGGAGAATATACTGCCTCTGCTCTACCAGTCTAATGCATATGCATCATTTGGGAATTATATTTCAATCATGATTAACATGGGCATTTGAAACCTCAAGACCATGTCTACATTAGAAACCTCGAGAAATTAATAAGTAGCGCTTGTCATTTTGAGTTTCCTAATAAATAAAAAAAAGGTTACATTCGATAGCTCACTTAAAATTTAAAAAAAAAGTCATTTAGAATGAAGTTGCATGGCCGTATACAAAATTTGAGAGTCATTCACGTGGAGTGAAAGCAGATGGCCAGCCCAATCCCTGACCCCTGTGACTTTTTCTTACTTTATTAGGGGTTATGTTAAAGACAGTTTAAAAAGGAAGGCCAAATAATCTGAACGACATTTTCAAGACATTTTGAACACTATATACATTAAAGTGATGGAGGCAAGGCAGTCTTCATTTCGTACTACTCTATACTGCGCGTTGTCAATAAATATTGAATTATTGGCTGTATTTGAACGTCAAAGGCATAATCCGTATCTAATATGACTTTCTACATGTATATGAAGCATTATCGACTGCGTATCTATCAAAACCTTGCAAATACCTTAACTGCGGATATCTTATACCTTTTTTCGCATTAAGAAATAATGAATTGATGAAATGATTAAATGATGAAATAATTAAAGCAAATGGTCAACTTAATAAGAACATCATTACAATTCTGTTGAAGCAAAATATCAGATTTGTTGGATATTACTACCGAAGTGTCGTCAGAAGATAAAGTACCTTGAACTCCTTAATTATATTGAGCCATCAAAAAAAAAAAACGTCGTCAAATCTGACTGTGAACGAGAGAGATGGAAATAGCGGATATGTAAAAACTCGAAGTGAAAAAAAGTTATCAAACTTTTGACAAGTGGCTATCACAATAATTGTAAAACAAGTAATGGCTGTCACATAATGTAACAGCCTTGACAATGAAATAAGGTTATAAATTGAAGTTTAAGAATGGAAATACGTTTTTTTTTTGCTCAGCCAACTTTGATGACGTTTTTTTAATGTCTCTTTATAATTTCTGCAAGAGCCTTTATAACAAACGTCTTACACATACAGGGTTAGAAAGTCCAAGATTTCAAAGCCGGGCATTAAAAGATAGAAAAGAATAAACTCTTCAAGTAAAGGGAACTGACAGAAAAATATTCTATTCTTAGTTGCCAGATTAATATGTCATTTTAAAACTGAGTCCCACTCAAATTCGGCGATAGGCGGTACGTGATGGCCGTGTCAAATACCCCTCTCCACTTTGTATTACGCGCAGGTCTCATACGTTTCTAATACGTGCACAAGCGTGAAACACTGTTGCATCTATCTGTCTTTGTCTGTCCTTACTGGTGTCTTTTAACTTATTCTCTTCTACACATGTATCGCCATATGTAAAGGTGCAATTTCTTGCAAAGTCTTTAGAATCTCGGGAACTGGTAATCGGACCCAACAACTTGTCCACAAAAGTGTTATGTTTTAAGTCGTGTTCATGTCCTTTGACATTTGACACGGGATGGCACAGCGTTCTGCCCTCGTTCCGGGCCAATCTGCGAGTCAATTAAAAAGCCCTGCTCCTCCCGCCCCGCGTTAAAACAATTAAAAACGAAATAGGAGGCTTCGACGCCTTCCGCGTAGCTTAACGAAGTCGGCTAAAAATAATGGAATAATAAATTAAATTCGAATATGGCGCGGCGTCGGCGAGAACAATGGTAACGCCAGCGCCATCTACGGTGGGGCGGCGCGGCGTCGGCGGCGCCCCTTCCTTTCACAGCCGACTCCGTTAATTGATATTTGATTATGCTCGTAATCCGACTTCGGCCGCAGTTGATTAACTTTTGTCGGCGGCAATTTTGACGACAATAACGGAAATAATCGGCCCATCGCGGAGGTGTCAGATGCCGCACGATGGTACGCGTTCGCTTCACGAGCGCTTTTCGCGCCATAGACGCGGAAGTTTAACAAGAAAATATCCAGGGCCGCACCAGAATCTTTGGTCCCCGTTTCGTTACTCTTAACTTGGAAACAAATTAAGAGCCTGATACAATATTTCTATTGCATATCACAGTTTTCCATTAAGCTGTCCAAATGCGTGATTAGAAAACGAATCAAAATAATAGTACATAAATAATCACACCACAGAAATTGGCATTCTCCCTCTAAGAGTCATTACGACTGTACTGAGGGAGAATACACATGGAAAAGACGTAGGACACACAACCAAACCCTGTGACAGGTGCCAATTGCCACAAGCGGGATTCGAACCCGCGCAGATAATAGTTCTCGGAGTAATCGCCATCTTCTCACCTGGCACTTTACTCACTGAGCTATCACCGCGGTGCTCGATAATATCGCGCCATCAAAAAAAAAACGTCATCAAAGTTGGTCGAGTGAAAAAAGACGTATTTCTATTCTACTTAAATCTTATTGTAACGTTTTATTTATTTCGGGTTCGTGAGGTGTGAAAAATGAAACTCGCACTTTTTAAACTAACACTATTTATTTAATTAATACAACTACGGACTAACACTATTTAACTACACCTAATTTATTTTTATACAATTTATATTAGAGCGTTGTACGGAGAGCGCGCCGTTCACATGATTCAAATAGAGACTACTCCCGAAACGTCCCGAAAAAGAATAGAACGCGGTGCGTCACTTGTTTACGTCCGGCGGCGAAACCACAGTCGGCTTGCCAACCGCAAGCGGCACACTCGGCGGACTCCGTAACATTATATTAAATGTATAACCTTATTTTATTGTCAAAGCTGTCATCTTATATGACAGCCGTTATGTATTTTACAATTGTGACAGTCACTTGTCAAAATGTTGACATAACCGAACAGCTTCGACATGACCGCTTTTTTTGTGCTTGGTTTTTTACGGGGGCGAGGTTCGCCACTCGGCGCTATTCCACCTATTCTATCTCTTCCACCTATTTCTATCACTCTCGTTCATAACCAGATTTGATTACGCTTTTTTGGATGTCTCTTTAGATATTTACACAGTGCTAGTCAGAAGTTCCCTCCTCCACTCGTATCTTTTGAACGGTTATACGAGGTGTGTAAATTAAGTAATGAGAGAGAGATTTTGTATTAGAACAGAACTACAATTCAGTATTATCTCCTTCAAAATGACTTCCTTGGAAAGCCACACAGCGCAGAAGACGGTTCTTCCATTCCTCATAGCAGTGCTGAAACTTGTATACTGGAATACCCTTCAGCTGGTCGGTTACAACTAGTTTTTCTTTGGTCCCATAATGACGTCCATTGAGATTTTTCAATCTCGGGTAGAGAAAAAAGTCACAAGAACTCAAGTCAGGCGAATAAGGAGGCTGAGGAGCCACAGGAATGTTTTTACTGGCTAAAAACTCGTTTACTGAAATGGGATTGGGACAAGGCGCATTGTCGTGGTGAAACATCCAGTTGTTCTTGATGTTTGATCTCACAAGCGTGAGATTTTTTCGTTTTTCAAGAACATCTGTATAAGTGTTGATTTACTGTTTGACCTGGAGGCACAAACTCTGTGTGGACAATTCCCTGGTTATCAAAAAAAGCAAATCAGCATGCATTTGACCATCGACTTGCTCATTCTTGCTTTTTTGGGTCTTGGAGAGCTTGAAGTGTGCCATTCCATGCTTTGGCGCTTGGTTTCCGGGTCATACTCAAACACTCAAGTATACCTCAAACACCCAAGTAACCTCATCACCAGTATACACGTTCCATAAAATGGAGATCATCTTCAATCGATTCCAAAAAAGTCAAGACGCTATTCTCTCCTGATATCCTTCTGTTCCTGTGAAAGGTTTTTTGGAACCATTTTTATGCAGATTTTTCTCATCCCCAATTCGTTAGTCAAAATCTGATGAACAGTGATGTGTTAACCAAGATCCCGTATTTTATCGACATTTCCATCGGTTCTTGAAGATGAAGGCCTTCCGCTGCGTGGTTCATCCTCAGTTGACTCTCTTCCTTCTCAGGATCCTTAAACCGCCGAAAAACCTGGGCTCTTGAAAAAACACTGTCTCCGTAGGCGTGTCGAAGTTTTGCAAAAAGTATCCGTCGAGCTATGTCCAAGTCTGAAGCAAAACTTGATAGCACACCGTTGCTCAAAATTGATGTCACTCATTTTTAAAGCCCACTAGAAAAAACCGGCTAGATCGGGCGCTACGTTGCCAGTCTCATTACTTAATTTACATACCTCGTAAATTGAAATTTGGAGAGTGAAGATAAACGGATGGCAGCTTCTCTACTGAAGGTAACAGTTTTTCAGAATGTTTAGAGATCATTTTAGAAATGACGAAAAATTGCAATTTTTCGCCATTTTTAAAAAACCAAAAACCATCTCTAAATTTGAGGGTATTCTTTGACTAATTCTAAGACATTTTTGTTCTTGGATAATTTTTGCTAAACTCAATAGATTCCAAAATATTCAGATTTCGACGGCTCGTGGAAATTCAGATAAGTAACTGACTTTCGACGGCTCGTAACTCGCTTGGAGTTGATTTTTTGACCTTGGTGCCATGAAAACTTTTGTTCAGGGGTATCCAAAGTACAACATATTTCAACCCCAGAAAAATTGGCCGGGAACCAAAATCCATATGATTGGTGCGTGGTCCTTTATAGTTTCGGCCAAAAATCACCGTAACAAGCAATTTTTCGGTTTTTATGCATTTTTTTCAACTTCAATATGATTTTTTTGGCGACAATCCATATTTTTTTTTAAAAAAAAAACCTGTTTTTTTTTAAATTCTTTTTCAGTTTTTTTTTTTTCGATTTTTTTCCAACGAGTAATGTTTTTGAGCAAAAAAAATATGGATTGTCGCCAAAAAAATCATATTGAAAAACAGGTTTTTTTTTTAAATTCTTTTTCAGTTTTTTTTTTCGATTTTTTTCCAACGAGTAATGTTTTTGAGCAAAAAAAATATGGATTGTCGCCAAAAAAAATCATATTGAAAAACAGGTTTTTTTTTAAATTCTTTTTTCAGTTTTTTTTTTCGATTTTTTTCCAACGAGTAATGTTTTTTGAGCAAAAAAAATATGGATTGTCGCCAAAAAAATCATATTGAAGTTGAAAAAATGCATAAAAATCGAAAAACTGCTTGTTACGGTGATTTTTGGCCGAAACGATAAATTTAAACCTTCGGGGCACTAAGAAAAAAAAATCGCAGCGCTTTGCAACTTTGAGGGTTCTTTGGGTTTGTAACACTTTGAGGTTACAAAATTACCGACGATATCCTTCGTTCATCCACTATATCCAGTTATACCAAATTTTCCAAATATCCTTAAATTCGCAAATTTTTATCTTTTTTTTAACTTTTAGAGGCTGCCTAAAGTGGATATTCTTGTATTGCTCAGAAATCGGCTTTTGTTCGGGTAGAAACTATTTCGCTGCTTCAAACAGAAATTCCGCCTCACACCCCCCTTTCCATCCACGCCAATGATTCGCGAGGAAACGATGACGATTTCGAGGCGAATTACGCTACAAAGCCGCCACACGGATGTTCCGTAATTGCGAGTTTTTTATGTGCCGGGAAATTACCGAAAATTCCCGCGCGCAACGCTTATGAATAAATAATTGTTAAAAGAAAATTACTGTGGGGCTTATCTAGGTTCGCATTATTAACGGTGGAGAACGGCCGGTTGTTTTTCAGCGCTCCGTCTCGACGACTAGGGGAACCACGTGGAAAATTTAATTTGCACGGAATGCACATCGTGCATATTGTATTACAGGCCGCGTGGAAACGATACACAGGGCGTCCTGGGAGATAGGGCGTCTCTAGGGCTTCGATTAAATTAAGATGTAACACCACAATAGAATTTTCAAAAAATCGATTTTTTTGTTTATTGGCTTAAGACATTCTTTGTCGAACGCCTCTAATGCGTCATACCTGCGACCAGAGTTGGGCAGAATATGACTAAATGACTAATGACTAAAGTAAAATGAATAAACTTTATCCATGACTAAATTAGTCATAGGATTTAGTCACGACTGCGGTTTAGTCATGATTGGTAATTAGTCATACCAATTATTGATGGTTAGTCATGATTGAAGTTTAATCATTAGTCATGACTAACCATCAATCATTAGTATGATTAACAATATGACTAACAATTTCCACAATTGTCAATTATACTATTCCGTCAATTGTGATATTTGTTCATGATTCTTGTTTTGTTCTGTTCACATTTGGGTCAAATTGAGCTACGAACCTTGGGAATGTTGAATTTCATTACGGGAGGGAGATTGGAGGGGGTTAATACGTTAAATGATGACATTTCCGCTATTGTCAATCGTTTTGGTAAATCATTAATTGTTCAATTCACATTTCGGTCTAGTTGTGCAACAAACCGCGGGAATTTCGAATTTCATCACTAGAGGAAGGGAATAGAAGGGGGTAAATACAGTAAAATCTTGAAATTCTCGCAGTTTTCAACCGATTTTCATGATTCTTATTTTGTTCTACTCAGATTTGGGTCAAATTAAGCTACAAGCCTTGGGAATGTTGAATTTCATTACGGGAGGTAGAATGAAGGGGGTAAATAACGGTAAATGATGACATTTCCGCTATTATCAATCGTATTTTATGATTCTTTTGTTTTTGTTCGATTCAGTTTCCAGACCAGTTTTACACCAAGCCTCGGTTATGCCTAAGTTCATGACATGAATGGGGGGAGGGGTGAATAACGAAAAACTATGATATTTTCGCTATTGCCAGCTATTGCCAACCGATGTAGTGATCTGTACACCACCTAATGGGACGTCCCTGTAATGCTTGCATTACTTATCAATATGTTTTAGTTAGCTCTACTTTTTAAATTTTTAATACTTATTTTTTTATTTTTTTAACTATTTTGGTTTTTTATAATTTTTTCGTATTTTTCAATTCGTAGTTTTTTTACAACTTCGTTCTTTACACTTTATTTCATTTCCAATGTTTTTTAACTTTTTGTGATTAGTCATGGCTGATAACTAATGATTGATAATGAAAATGCCCCCGATGATAACTCATGATTAATGGCTACTGATTGGCGGTTAGTCGTGACTAATGAATAATGACTAATTGAGTCATGAGTGATTTCCGTGTCTAATGATTAATTTAGTCATTAATCAATGTTGTTATAATTGATGAATAAATTAGTCATTAGTCTCTTTTGTTCATGACTAATGACTAAATTAGTCATTAGTCATGAATCGACTAAAATTTGCCCAACTCTGCCTACGACGACATACCTGCTCGAAAGGTACTACGTAACGTCTTACCTACTGATTTCTATCTTCTGTAATAGACTACTAATAGATGTCGTTAGAAACTATATTTACTCAATTTGAAAAAAAAATCAATTGAAAGTACGTTAGTGTAGGCCTGAAAAGAATGAAGAGTGATGATAGAAGAATGAAGGGATGAAGATTGGTATGAAGAGCATTTTACAAATTATGAAAGTTCTGGAGACAGATATTGGTGTGCAGTCATACAATTTTTACATGGAAGTCGACGCTACGCGCATCAAATCCGTCGAGCATTCTTTGATCGATGCGGCAAAAGAGGCACGCTCCAGCATTAAATCATCGAGCAAAGGAGACGAGGAGAACTATTTGAACGTGGAAGGGCAGCTTTATGGTCCCGGGATCGCAAGTTAACGGTAGAAAAATTTTAACAGTCGAATTTTTTCATGTCGGCAACCAAGGGCGTAGCCGGGGGGGGGGCGATGGGGGCGATCGCCCCCCCCAAAAAGGGTCAAGTAAAAACCAAAATACTCGGGGGCTTTCGGTCGCCGTTGCCTCTACTGACCTTTTTTTTTGGCTTTTTTGTTTTATCTGCAGCGATCGCCCCCCCCCCCCCCAAAGGGTCAAGTAAAAACCCGGTTAGGTTAGGTACAATCACGGAAATAATATATGTTATGCTCCTTTATGTGCACTGTTACTCATAAAAATTGCGTGAGAAAAAACTTGGTGCAACACTTCGAAAAAAAAAATGTGAATCGTGCCTTATAGTATACCCTTGTACTATAAGGCCCACATCACGTTTTATAATTTTTTTTTCGAAGTGTTGCACCAACTTGTTTTAGAACGTAGGTAATTATTTTTAAGAGTTAAAAATAATTGTTCAAAAAGAAAAGAAAAAACAACCAGTGTTCAATATTTATAATCATCAACTTTTATTACTTTTCGTGTTAATCAAAATACCAGAAACAAAAAAATATTAACCTTCGTCACTGTTGTAATTAATTACTACTGGAACATTTTGAGTCGCAAATAATTTAGTTAGGACCTCAGCAGGACGCACAATTTTGGACAAATGGAATGTCAATATAATCATCACTCAGATGTAATATCACTGTCACTACTGGTATCAGAATCTTCACAGTTAACAAAGTTTCTTCTTCTCCTGTAGTCGCTGATGCTTCATCGCATACTTCCATGCTTAAAGACACCTCGTCAGATGCTGTACATTTAGAACTAGAAGCTTTTTTGTTAATATATGGGATAAGTCGACACTTGTTACAGAATATATCATTAACTTTTACTGTTTTATTCAAACATTCACTAAACGCTTTAACTTCTTCTTCAGTTTTTATAACTTTTTTATAACCAATAATCTTACGAAGATACTTGTTACAGTTTTTACATTTGTCAGACATTATTACCTTATAATTATAATAATAATAATTTCGTTTAACAGTCACTGATTTTAAAATCTTGAAATAAAATATCAGAAAAATCAGTCATAAGCTACCTTCTAGAGCAATACCAATCACAATGCGACGTTAGTAAGCCATAAAATATAATAAACAGCGTGATGACAAGTTCGAACTTGTTTGTTTACAATTTTGCCCGCGTGCATAGGTAAAGTCATGTTTATAACCATACATTACAAGGCGCGAATCACATTTTATTTTTTTATTTTTTTTTCGAAGTGTTGCACCAACTTTTTTCTCACGCAATTTTTATGAGTAATAGTGCACATAAAGGAGCATAACATATATTATTTTCGTGATTGTAAGTCTCAGAGAACACGAAAAAAAAATATGATTTACTTATTTGTTTATTTTTTCATATAAAATTTAATTCTAAGAAATTAGAAAAATATATATGATATACTGTGTAATGTAACCTAAAGCCTGGCATTGGTATCACTTCTCTAGCTTAATTAGTTTTTGAGATATATTACTTTGAATAATAGTCATGCGTACGGTTATTTTTTCCCATATCTCAAGGTCAAAGCGAAAGCTGGTCGCGAAATGTATAGTCTTTCTAAACTCAATGTGAAGACGTATATTTTTAAACCCTTTGAGGGCTAACGCCGCCCAATGGCGTGCATATATCATTTATAAATTTGAAAATTTAGAAATATTTTTTTTCATTCAAATCATATAGGAGATTAAAATTAGCCTGCATACAAAACTCTTAATATTTGTAATATAATTTTCTATAAATAATGCTCATTTAGCCCGACAATCTGAAAAAATTGTCTGTGTTAATAAACCTATCTGAAATGCACGTCACTGGCGGAAATAAGTAAGTATTCCAAAAGTCATAAATCATTTTAACGACGTCCTAAAACATTTTACGACACAATGGACCACATAAATCTAACGCATTGGATTGGATGCATTGGATGCAATACTCTAATGGGTTACTGCAAATGGATCTACCTGACCGACGGGTGGCTAGCTAAACGGAAGCCGTTGCCAGTTCTTCGCCGGCAGCGAAGCGTTGCCAACGAAGAATTGCCGGATAATTATTTTTTTCCAGCAATTTTAAACGCCTTATTTTAATGCTAACTAATAAATTTATATCTATGATTTTTTTTTTAAATATTTCCAAACTAGCTTTCTAAGAACGTCACGAACTAACAGTTTACTGAAGTATGAAGTATAATTGTATAGTGAGCTTAGCAATTTTAAAAAATATATCTGACAACCTTGCTTTTTTTTATGTCTTCACATTTACATTAGAAATAGTATACATAAATTGGGTTTGTACATCAAGTCGATATTAAAACATAAGTTTCGACATAGGTTCCCATTTAGGGGCTGACTCGTCTTATTTATCCGGCTAAACCCTTTATTACAGTTTAGAATATCTGTGTCACATAACATTTTTTTCGCTCGACATAATTATTCGTATGATATAAATAGTTTCTAATTAATGAACATCATTTGCTGTAGTCTTTTTCGCGTTGCGTTACAGCCGCTAGATTCGCCCTGTCACACGGTAGCATTTCGAGCGTAAACACGCGACGTACATACATAATGTCCTGTTTAAAATGCTGATTTGATTCCGATGTCCAAATACATTACACCGCCGCTATTCATCATATTCGCGAAATATTCGATGCTACGAGGCCGGCCACGGTCCGATAATTAAATTATTACCTTAACACACCGCCGACAAAACAAGCTCATCAGCAAATAATTGCGAGAGTTATGTATTTATTTGTTATCCGGGACCCATCGATGATTGTCCTCGCTCAATAACCGGACCACGTGATCGGCTAATGGCGGGCGTAGTTTGCATCACAATCTTAATTAACTCGATTACTTTGATGGCGTACTTACGCGCGTTTTTATTCGGTTTGCATTTGAATACGGTTACTTCCGTAGAGATCCTACCCCTCAGGTTTGTTTGCGATTTTTTCGACGTACAGTCAGCAACGAAAGTATTAAAACACACCCTTACAAATTCTGCGTCTAATACCTAAATCCAAGTTTTACGAAGACTATAGTAAGGATGGTAGAGTTTTGAATTTTTATTATGTCTTTTGTTCAACTTTAGAAATATTCCACGTCTTCATGTTTTCATGGAGTTAAAGATGATCTCGATTGTAGGTGTGGAGAGGAGGGATAAACCCCCTTGCTCACAAAGAACTACAACATATGAATAACAGCATGGACGAAGAGATTGAAGGGCTTTTGTACGCCTCTGGAATCGCTGACTGAGTCGTAAGTCCCCATTTTCAGTATTCAAAACTTTAAACGAATTTTACTCAAAACAACATTTTCAATTGGCAACCACGATTACCCAAAAACTACTCGGCCGATTTGGCTGAAACTTTTGGCTTGTCTGTAAACCTAAAAAGTTTTTGGAATTCTATGTTGCAAAATTTAATTATCAATGAAAATGTGTCTGAAAAAAATACGGAAAATCACCGATTTTCTCGAAAAACTTCTGCCAAACGTAGAATTTTTTTTCTTAATTTTTTGAGGTTTACCGACAAATTATATGTATTTTTAACATAAATTTTATTTCCTGGACTGTTACAGATGAAAATTACGACGTCCAGAGTGCTTGCTATGAAAATTAAAAAAAATGAATTCTTCATTCTTATCTTAACAAATATACAAAGCTTTGTAATGATTAAATAAAACCTTCTTGGCAAAAAAAATGTTTTTAATGCGTAATTTTAGTCCGTCTAATTGTATTTACCCCCTTGGAAGCAGGACTAATGACATGAACAGTCTGTGGGGGCTCAATAAGCATTAGCTAAAGTGCACTGTGCTTCTATCTATCCCATACGTATTAATATTATTCCTTTCTTTCGTATACTATTTTAATTTCGCCTCCCTGTATGCATTTATTAACTGAAAATTCCCACTAACGTCTGAGAAATCGAAATTGTGTCAAACTGATGTGAAACCGAAACTCGGTTAAGGGCACGGTCTCATCAAAGTTGTATGCCGTTTCGTGACAACAAACAATAATCCTGATTACCCTAGCCCTACCTGCCAGAGAGCAACGTCATGCGTATACTTTGATAGCTATCAAAACTACATAATTATAACTCCATTGAACGGCGCTGTATTATTTAACGTCCCCCCTATGAAAGCAATTACGACAACTTGGAGTAATAATACAGACATTACGGCTATGGCGTTACGACGACTGTAATTTATGGAGTTAATGTATATGTTTATGTTCAATCGAATACGTAAATTTGTATTCATATTCGAGTGTTTTGGTTCGCATCTGACGTTTCAATGGAGGTTTCACGTAAAGGAAAGTAATTAGTAAATACATGTATATTTTAGAAAATTTTAGGGGTATACCCCTACCTTAGTATTAATTTGTACATAATGTATAGAATGAAATAATAATGTGTTACTTTATTACGTGGCAGTTAAAGTAAATATTGATCATCTAGAGAATATTCATGAAGACAGTGAGAAATATACGATTGACTAGAAGAAATTACGGTTTCCTTCGTTTTCAATTTAGTTTCAACAAGATGGCGCGTCTCCGCACTTTAATAGAGAGGTGCGCCAATTGGACGAAGGGGTCAATTAGAGTGGTTTGGTAGATTGCCAGACTTAACCTCCCCTATAGACGAAATATGAAATATACAAAGATTTAAGAACTGATTTTGTTGCTATAATTACGGAGTGTTTAAATCAGTAGCGCCCGATCTAGCAACACTCCGGAGTCGGGACTTGGAAGGGCGGAAGGTTAACATGTAATGTACCTAAAGTGCAAGATTGAACTTGTCAGTCATTTGTGACTGTGTTCTTTGTTACTTTTGCGAAACTTCAACACGCCTACGGAGATAGTGTTTTTTCAAGAGCCCAGGTTTTTCGGTGGTTTAAGGCATTCGCAGAAGGAAGAGAGTCGATTGGAGATGAACCATGCAGCGGAAGGCCTTCATCTTCAAGAACCGATAAAAATGTCGATAGAATACGGGATCTTGTGCGTTCAGATCGTCGGTTGACGGCAAGAATGATCGGGGAAGATTTAAATTTGAATCAAACCACTTTTCTATCAGATTTTGACTAACGACTTGGGGATGAGAAAAATCTGCGCAAAAATAGTTCCAAAAACCCTTTCGCAGGAACAAAAGGACATCAGGAGAGAAAGGTGTCTTGGCTTTTTGGAATTGATTGAAAATGATCCCCATTTAATGGAACGTGTCATTACTGGTGATGAGACTTGGGTGTTTGAGTACGACCCGGAAACCAAGAGCCAAATCATGGAATGGCACACTTCAAGCTCTCCAAGACCCAAAAAAAAAACAAGAATGAGCAAGTCGAAGATCAAATGCATGCTGATTTGTTTTTTTGATAGCCATTGTCCACAAAGAGTTTGTGCCTTCAGGCCAAACAGTAAAACAATACTTTTACAGAGAGTTTCTTGAAAAACTTCGAAGAAGGATCATGCGTGCGAGAACAAACATCAAGAACAACTAGACGTTGTTGACAGTAAACGAGTTTTTAGCCAGTAAAAACATTCCTGTGGCTCCCCAGTTTAATTATTCGCCAGACTTGAGTCTTTGTGACTTTTTTTCTTTTCCCGAGATTGAAAAATCACCTCAAGGGCCGTCATTTTGGGACCACAGAAAACAGTCAAACGGCTGTAACCGACCAGCTAAAGGCTATCCCAGTATTGGGAACTGACTTGAAGGTGTGGCCTAATTAATATTGCTGACTTTAAGTTGCAAGTTTCAAACACGCGTGTTTCTAATCAGTCATTTAGTTAAATTATTAAATGCTTTCTTTGAATGAAATTTTTAACTGAGCAGGTTCGAATGTCGCTCAAAACAACTTTGTCAATGCCGAAAAAATGTTAGAAGGTGGACATTTAATAAAATGTGGAAAGTTTTTTAAAGAAATTATATTTTTTGTTATAAATAAAATCACGTCATGATGTTTCAGAAAAGGCAATGATTGTATCTAATATTACTACATATTTTAAGTTAAAACTAACACTTGAATTGGCATATTAAAAATAGACATCTGAAAATTGTTTTTTGGGGTTAATATTTAAGAACACGTTTCCATGTTTTTAATCTGTCTAATTTTTCAAAATTTCCAAATACATTTTCGACTTGCACAACACTGTCACCAGACATAGGAAGATTAGATCTAAGTTTTTTTTTATTTACTATTGCAGCCCCTAACAACACAGATATAATGAGCTGTAGATTTAGTTCGAACCGGAGAATTAATAATTTTCATGACAATTTAATAATAATTATTTATTATTTAATTATTCTAAGTGAATCACGTGTGTTTATGGCATGCGGTGCAACCTCGTTTTAGTTATAATTTTAACCACCAGGTGTCGTGACCAAAGTGGTCAGTCCCCAATATGAGTTCCAGCACTGCTATAAGGAATGGAAGAACCGTCTCCAGCGCTATGTGGCTTCCCAAGGAAGTTATTTTGAAGGAGACAATACTGAATTGTAATTCTATTTGTATTGACTTGTAAAAAAATTAAAAAAGCCACTGCCGTTACATAATTTACACACCTCGTATCACCACTACCGTATGCATCTTTCTATATCCAAATTTTATAACAATTTTCGTTATTTCTAAAATGAAGAATGTCGCCCTCAATATCTCCAATAACAGCAACTTTAGACTTTCAATTTTCCGTTCAGTTTCATATAACTCGAGGTCTCGATTGACCATCCTGTACACAGTGTACTACAACACACCTTTAAAACGACCGAACGAAGATTGGACACGGACACAGCCCATCAGATACCCACAGGAATACAGAAATCGGTCCGTCGGATAACTTGGGTCATTAGAACCCGTCCCGGTGCGCCATCTAAGCTCACATCATATCTATAACCGAAAGAAATCCAATCAAACTTCGGCCGTCAGCACAGCAAAAACAATCGGGGATTTTCGGCAGCCGCCCCACCGGAGTCGGAAGCGGCCACCCTCGGGGGAGTTTGCAAAGTGGAGTCGTACAGAGGCCGCCAACGACCCCGTATTGACCAGCGGCGACTCGTGAAGATGGGTCACCTTCCTATATATAATTACTTTTTTCTATTCCGTCGATCAACTCTGACTTAGAATATGTTTCTTTGATATCACGTGCACATGGTTTCGTTTTAAATGAGTCTAAAACTGAGCTATTAGTTATTGGTAGACCAGATCACTACTGATCCTCATTTTAAAATTACTCTTAATGGCATCAACTTGTTTCCTAGTGATTATTGTAAAAATTTAGGTGTGTACTTTGACAAAGAACTGAGATTCTCTAAACACGTTAATTATTTGTTGCAGAAGTCGTATATCAAGTTACGTGCCCTCTATTTCCATAAAGATTCGTTAACTACTGACGTAAAATTAAAATTATGTGATTTTTTAATTCTTAGTAGCATTGCCTACTGCGATACAGTTTATAAAGAAATAAAGATAAAGAAAGCCTTCAAAGAGTTCAAAATTCTTGTTTACGATTCTGTTACGGTTTACGTAAATTTGACTACATCAGTGCTAAATTTAACGAATCCAAATGTTTGAACCTTGAGAAACGGTTTCAATTACACCTAGCTTGTCTAATTTTTAAAATCGATAGTTTCAAGGTACCAAAATATCTCTATGATAAAATTCCAAAAGGTAGCGATATCCATGATCGTGCCACCCGTCAAAATGGTCTTTATTCTGTACCCAGACACAGTTCTGCTATGTTTCAGAGGTCCTTATAACCAGAGGTACATATAATGCTACTGCTTTATTTAATAGAATACATCCACATATTAAATCTTTGCAGAATTTTACTGCATTTAGGAAACAAATCAGGTCAGTATCATGTCGAATAGAACCTGTTAGTTTTCTACATTTTCATGTTTGTGTGTTCATATCTTTATTCTTACACGTTGTTAAACTTTTTGATTATATTACCAGGATGGTTAGGTGGAAGAGCAACTCTGTTGAACCTCGCCATCCTCAATTATTAATATTTGTTGTCATTATTTGCAATGTTACAATAAAAACACATTATTATTATATATCTGTTGCAACTTGCGATACTGTTAAAAAAAGATCTGCACTCCTTTCCGTACCACTTAGCTTGTCACCAAGAACTTGTTAGACGTTGATAGACCACGTAGGTCGGCATTTTGCGAATGGTATTTAAACAATATTAATAAATAGCGTTCCAATAAAATGATTTTTTCTGATGAAGCTCGGATTCGCCTGAAGGGGTACGTGAACTCTCAAAATATGAGAATGTGGAGTTCGGTGAAGTCGGATTTTTTTGTCGACGCCCCTCTACATTCACAGAAATCGGTGCTATTAGCAGAACAAGACTTTTTGGACATTTTTTTTTAATCAGACTCTCATCAGACAAAGGTGAAGGAGGGAAATTTAAACGCCTTTTCTTAACCAGCTTGATGATATAGAACTGCAACAAGGGTATTTTCAACAAGATGGCGCTACAGCTCACACTGCAGCAGAAACGATTAACTTTTTAAGGGAATTTCTTCAAGGTAGATTAATTACTTTGAATGTCGACCATGAATTTCCACCAAGATTATGCGATGTGACTTATTTTTATAGCTTCATCTTACAAGCACTATTTTTCACATTAACATTCCTGATTTAGTGCATCTCCAAGCTAGGATTACAGAAAAAAAAAAATTAAATCAACAACAATAACAAATCATCCTCATATGTTAGACAATGTTTTCGATTCGATCTGAAAGAGATGCCAGATTTGTTTGGACCAAGGTATTGGATATATTCATAAAATGCTTTAAATTGTTTTCACGCATAACAGTGATACGAGATTCAGATTTTTCAGTTGCCAAGAGATTTCTACAGGACGTGGGAAGACGAACAGATGTAAAAATATAGAGCTGAAAAAATATTTTCATATAAGCAACATTAAATGTCAGTGCTTTAGTTTAAAATTATATATCGTTTAAGCAGGTAGGTCACCGAGGTGCGGGACAAGGGGGAAACTCCTATCTCTTCCATGTATAAGAAATCAGGGTTCTAACTTGCAAAAGTGAAATGTTGATATCATATTTTTTAATTTAAGATGGAACTCTCTGTGCAGTATGTTTGTGATGCACGATAAATTAATAATTTATTATTATATACCAAGTTGATGACTTGAAATAATATGCGCGGACAATGAAATAATTTATTGACCGCGTTTTTTAAAAGTTGATTCCTTGACGTTATTGCTATGCGTGTACAAAGTTTCAGATTTTTTCTAATTACTCAAAACGTAGTTTTTATCAAATTCAACAGCTAAGTCCATAAGAGCCCATGTTAAATTTCTTTTTTTTGATGACTTTTTTTCTCGTAACCAGATGGTGAAAAAATCCCAAACAATTCTGAAGATACGAAATTTTATTTGTTGTAAAACCCCAAGAAATAAAAACGTTTAATTAAAGTTTTGAGATTTGAGAGCTGATTATGAAAAAATTGTTATTTTAGGAAATGTTAAAAATTTAGCAAAGAATGTCGCAGTACTGTTAATCTCCCTCTATTTGATGAAGCTGTTAATATTTGTGTTCTACAGAAATGTGTTATCCCTGAATTACACATTTTGCAAGGTTTGGTAAATCATTTATTTTGGCTTAGTTTAGTTCCTCTTTTAGGTAATGAAAAAGCATTGTTATGGCCTACGAAATTAAAACTTATTTCTAAAAATTATTATGGAGATGCTTTTGAAGGAAATGCTTGCAGGAAATTTTTGAAGGAAGCTGATAAACTTAATGATAAAGAGATTTATGAAAAAGTAGGTATTTTTAAAACTTTGCCGTATACAGCAATGCATAAAGTTGTAGATTATTGCTTTCCTTCAGGGAAAATTGGATCCTCACTAGATTCTTACATACAGGAACTGGGCCAAGCATTAGGAAGCATTGAAAATCTTTCGAAGACTTTAAAAATTCATGTGATTCTTGCACATGTAAAGGAAAGTTTACAATATATAGAAAATGGTTTCGGTTTAGGGTTTTGGTCAGAACAAAGTGGTGAAGCTGTTCATCGCAAATTTTTAAAAACCTGGGAATCCTATAAAATAAATAATGTTCATGATGTGATTAGTCTTATGGACCAAGATTGCAAAAAGCAGTCACTGAATTTTCGTCCTTACACCTCTAATTTAATTTATTATTGTCTCATTACTTATTTGAACGTGTAATATATTTTAATACTTAAAAATACAAAACATAAAAAAATACAAAAACAAAGATTAAAAACATACAAAAAAATACAAAAAATAAATACACAAAGAATACAAAAAAAACATGGGGTTATATCACCACTACGTCCTCGTCGTTAACCCTGGGGTAAGCTAAAAGTGGTTTAAAATATTCAATTTTTTTTCAAATAAAAATAATTTTGATTTTAAATTTAACTAAATTCAAAGCGAGATTTATTACGAGCTTTTATACGTTCTTAAAAAAATAAGTTGAACATTTGAATGTTTGTACGAGAAAATATAATTTTTGGATTTTGATAATTTCCAAGTGTTTTACAACAAATGAATTTCAATTTTTAGTAATGAAATATTGTCAAGTAATTTTTTTTAATTAAAGAACTGTATATACAAGATATAATAAACTTATTTACGATAGTTTTATTTCTAAAAGTGCTAAGTGCTCGAAAAAAAAAGTTTATGAATACGACTTACTGTATTGCAAAGGGTTAAAATCCAAAAATGTGGATAAAACGCGAAATGGATCAGCTACGATTTTATATTTTATAAATTTTAAATCTACTTTTAAGGGGGCTTTCCCGCTTTTCGGTTTCAAAAAATCGGTTTTTTTTTTGTTTTTACGGAAATCGATGCGTTATACATTCAAATTTATTGTCCTGAAATTTTAAAGTGGTCCGCATATTAGATTTCGAGTTACAACCAGATTTGTGACGACGGTCACGGCGCTTGAATTTTCCATTCTCGGCTCCAGTTTCCCTGCGTGACTCTTGCGCAGGGAAAATGGAGGTGAACAGTGTAAAGGAAGTGTTTCAACGATCCGAAGAAAAGCATAATGTAAAATATGCTTAGTATATTGGCAACGGTGACAGTAGGACCTTCAAGGCGATTTTGGATTTGGACCCGTACAACAACAATCCGACGGCAATGAAAAAGGAATGCTTCGGTCACGTGGAGAAAAACGCATGGCAACCAGGCTCCGTAATGCGAAGAAAACAAACAAGGGACTCGGGGGAAGAGGTCCAGGACAACTGACCATCAAAGTAATAGGCGAAGAGATAACTTATTACGGTCTGGCCATTCGGCGAAATGCGGATTAAGTGGAGAAATTGCGTGACGCTCTCTGACGTGAAGCCAAAATGAGGTCTAGGAGGGTGTCCTGTGAGGCAGAGGAGGGTGTCCTGTACGGACCGGGATTGATGACATGTAAGTTAAAAAATTTCATAGATATATGAAAAAAAAAAAACGTAAAAAAAAACCTTAAACGCGTTTTTCTCAAACCGACGTTTTTGAAATTGGAGTGAGAATTTTCTCGAGCACTAATTAACCGATTTTTATGATTTTGCTTTTAAAATGTTCACAAATAATACACAATTGATATACTTTCTGAAATTCAAATGATTATACTTTCTGAAAAAAAATCACAAAAAACCTTTTTTTTTTTCAGCGAAATAGCGGGAAAGCCCCCTTAATCTAGAATCAGCCTGCGCAAACCGATTTTAGACTCATTTTCATCACAATTCTTCCACCTTCATGCACACTGTGTAGTGTAGATAAACATTTAGAGTACGTGTTTTCAACATCCTCTTGTCGCGCGCCACTGGCGACGCCGTCTGGGGGGCGCGTCGTCCTCGCAAGTGCTCCCCGCCGGCAGATTTCGGCGTCCAAATGTACGGGCCGAGAGCCGCCATAAAGGGAGCCACGGCCGCCGCCGCCGCCGCGCCGCAGGGCTACCACCTGCAGAATTAAATCGACGCCCCGGTCCGGGCGACGCGACGACCCCGGCCGGCCGAAAAGATCGGGGACGGGGCGGGGGCCGGGCCGCCGCCGCCTCCGGAAATGGGCCCCCCGACGGCGTTATGTATAACGCGGACACGGGACGCGGCAGGTCCGCCACCGTGATAATGGATTGTCGGGACGCAAAAACCGACCGAGGGCATGTCTGTCTGGGGCGGGATAAAAAATGTAATGTCGGGTGACTTTGTCGCCTCGACTTTGCTATCGTCGAAAAAAAATCAGGAAATACATATCGGATCTAGAAACAGCCATGCTTGAAGCACCGAGATTTAGAACAGACTAGAGGGACTGCGCATATTTCTGAGTTGGCATGCCTAATGTCAAACGGCCATATTGGCGGGACCGTAAACGAGGCAAAGTGTTGCGAAGTGATTTTTGATTGTATTTCGTTTTGTGTGGAAAAATTTGCGTTTTATTTGAATAGTTATCTGTCTTTTTAAAAACCAAACATTATGAGAAAGTGTATAGTGCAGGACTGCGGCAAGAGCCAGACAAATAAGGAAAATATGCCGGGAGTGACATTTCACAGGTCCGTATTTTACAATAAGTATTGTATTGACCTCTTTACAAATAATTTTATTTCTTATTCAGTATCAAAAGTTGGCACAATTTTTGTCTGGTATTTACTTTAAAATTGCTTATTATTACAGTGATTAAATACATAATTGTTTTTTACTATGACCAATATAATGTAGTTTCAGAAAATAGGTTTTTTCCCATTTTATTAGAGTATGTTTTTGATGATGACAATATGCTGTCCTATGTATATAATTAATTCATTCTTTGACGATGTTAGCACATTTTATATAATATTTTATTTCTGTTTGTAGATTGCTGAAAAATTAAACGAGACGGTCAACTTGATTGTTAACGATGGGACGCAAGCAATGACTTTCACTTTCTAAACAAGCTGTTGTTTGCTTGGATCATTTCGTCGAAGAGTGCTTTGACAGAACTTCTGCGTGTGGCATTGTACGTTTAAGAGAAAATTATGTTCCAAAGCTTTTATTAGCACCAGTAAATTATGAGGAGTCAATGGAATGTAGTCCATCGCCATTTTAAATAAGTGAGGCAAAACAAATGAGTAGTGAAATCACAGAAGTGGTGAATGTTATGGAGGAATCATCATTTCAAGAGGTATCTGTACCATCAACTTCAAGAGGCCTTGTGTTTTATTATACATGTTTTATATAAATGTTTCAACTACATTGTAAATAAAAATTTAACGGATAATAAATTGTTTTTGGTTTTATTACTATATCTATATATTATTACTCTTCATTAGATTCATTTAGACATCTCGTTAGTTCAATTTGAATTATTCGTTATAATATGAAGTATGATTTTTTCAAATCTTAATTTTTAAATGATGGATACAAATACTCTTATATGCATTTGTGTATTTAATCTAGGTCTCCCAGAATTTCTTTACAGAAAACTAGACAAGCTTGCTCCTGTCTGGTTTTGAATGCATGCCTTTTTTTAACTTACAGTTTGATAGTATATAAGGTGCCTTATACAAATACTTGCTGTCAATGCTAAAACAATTCATCTGGAAATCTTTTTACTCTTAAAATTGATGATATATAATTTTTGTAAATCGTAGCCCCTAAAAATTCTTTCTACCTTTCGGTAGATCTACCAACTGTTAGTGTCTTTGTCTAGCTCAAATCTACTGCCTTGCACCAAAAATCTAACTACTTTTTGAATTTTTCGAAAATTTAAATCATATCTCCATAAAAATGATAATAATGATTTATATTTTTTATTGCACCAACCTTTCTATTTATTTTGTATACATTGATGTATTTGGTGAATGTAATGGATAATAGATGGCGTCACAGGTTATTGTGCAACTACACTCAACATCCACATTTCCGAACTTTTCCGTTCCGCAGACTTCCACATTTCCGAACTCTCGTCACCTCGGGATTACCGAACTGCTGGCGCATGCGCAAAGGGTTTTTCTGGCTCATTCTAGTACTTTTCTTTGTTTTTCGAGGTTTTTATGCAAATGTAATACATAATACATACATGTGTACATGTTAATAAAAAGAACGTTTTTCTAAACAAAAAAATGGCAGGTGCAAAGGAGAGAGTGATGCAGGTAATTATTTTGTAATTCAAAGTAAAGCTTTGTTTTATTGAGCATTTTGTTGACGTAACCTATAATAATTTCAAAATGAAATGAAAAATTATGAGAAAATATGTATTTTTAAGAAAACCGTGATACAAAACTAACATTATTGTACTGTTTATTTGCAGAGAAAAGAGCCTGCTAAGAGGCTAACCTTGGAGCAAAAGCTGGATTTGATAAATCACGCAAAAAATGGTGTTAAAAATGTTGATCTATGTAAGATGTACAATATTTGTAAATGGTCAGTGGCAGAAATTCTTGGAAAAAAGAAATTTACTTTGAAATATCTGAAAAAAAAAGAAGAAAATTGAGTGGACGGATTGACACAATAATGTGCACCGGTACTTATGATACGCCATTTGAATGAAGTGTTTTTCACTGGTTTGTACAAAGATGAACTCTTGTCTCAGGTGTGCTGCTGAGGGAGGGCGATTTCCTCTTTGCTGAATTCTGTGACAATCGAAATGTTTGATAACAATCGCATTATTGTGTTTACATTTTTTTCTCATTTCAAATTTCGCGGTTTTTTGTCGTCAACCAATCAGTGAGAAGTTCGGTTATGTGGAAGTACAGGTTCGGAAATATCGTGAGAAAAAGTTCGGAAATATCGTGAGTTCGGAAATTTGGAGTTCGGATATTGGTGTTAATCATCAAAAATTTTACACAGGCGGCGGCAGATTCTAGTAAGGGATAAATTATAGGGATATTTAGTAACTTTTTACATTTATTTCATTGTACCAACCTAATAATGAGTTAAACGGTTTCTCTTAGGGACAAACCTATGATAACTCTTAGGTTTTAGTCACTGAAAGTTGGCAGTGTTGAAATTGACCAATTATAGTTACAATTATTGCAAAGTGTAAACAGTTAATAAAAATGGATAATTTATTTAAAAATAAATTCTACAATTTATTGTACAATAAATTGGTATGTATAAAACAGTTTATAGCATTTTTAAAAGTATACTCTTTTTTCTAATATTTTAACTCTTAAAACATTTACGCCCGAAGTCTGTTTTTCCTCCACATTTAGCAATTTCATTGTACGAATATTTGAATTTATTGTTTTAATTGTTTTTGTCTCTAATTTATTCATCCTAATTCTCATTTCTTATAATTAGTACTAATAGTTACACTTCTTTAAAATAAAAGTTAAACATCGAAAAATACGTCTTGATAGGTCATACCAAACCTTGAGTTAATATTAATATAAATATTTAAATTCAATATACAAGCTCACTTAAATACAAGCTCAAATTGTATAATATCTGCGATTCTTTGTCAACTCCGGTACAGTTCTTTTTTTTTTAAGCTGCGGTTCTGGGTTCGAACTTATTTAATAGGTACTTTTGAACATTTAATGAGATCCATTATTCTATTTTAAGATTGATTTTATTTGATTTTATCAAAGTTTAATTCAAACTACTTTTACTTTAAAAAAATTGAAAAAAAGTTATTCTCAGAAAGTATCGAACCTAAGCTGCCGCATAAATTGAAACGAATAATGATAATACATATAGCATCCGACCAAGTAAATCAATTACTATAAATAATATACATATAAACTGCACTGGAATTAAAGTATGCTTGTATACTTAAATTAACTAATTACTTAAATATTTATAATCAGGAATTATTATATTATATGATGGACCTATGATTCATTCTTCAATTTTTGACATTTCTATTCTTATATTGACGACCTATAATTTTGCTTTATCATTAGTTTCTTTACGAAAATAGTTAAAACATGTCTTTTCCAATCGAAAAATAAATTCAGAATACCAGATTTTTACTCGAGGATCTCTAAAATACTTGAAAAATAAAGGTAGTAGATCTACCAACTTTTCATAGTAGGATTTGTTGGAAACTACCAACTTCTAAAATCTAATCTCCCACCTTGACACATTTTGAGTTGGCAACGCTGCCCGTCCTGTTATTTATAAAATATACATAAAGTGTGAAGGTGGCATCCCATTTTTGGAAATTTGTAGTGACTTGATTTGCGATCATTTGCTAATATTTGCACTCTTTTCGATTGCAGCACAATCAATTAAAAAACAACTAAGTAGTAAATAATATAGACGTCAGAATTAAAGTAACCAGCACCACTCAGGAAATTTGTGAAATTACTGTGTCATTACTAAGGTACAATTCTATGATAAAATTAAAGTATAAACCGTATTTTTTAAGCACATAGTTCTTGTAATTCATATAACCGTAATTTTTATGACCAATACGACCTTTAGGACCCATATGATATTTTAGGCATTTTGATCTATTTAGACAATAGAAGTTTTTTTAAATTCTCTCCGTGATCATTGCCAAGGTATAAAAAACAATGTGATCACATTTATTTTCAGTTTTCCTACAACAATAAATAACAACAATGTTAGATACCAACACAAAATCTAACAATAGTTCTCAATAATGAAAATGAAGTGGCACACGAAATTCATTGTGTTTCGGAAACAATAAAACGGGAATGGTTATAATAAATCTCTTAAATAAAAATTGCCTCTAGATATTATAATTATAACTGTTACCTCGATGGCAAACATGTGCATATGCGCACTGTTTTATCGCATGTACCATCCAGGTATCTATTCCGATACGATTAACTGCCTAAGGCTACAATTTGCACGCAATTTTCATGTAGCCGTGAACGACCTCTATTATGAGCTTTATATATTATCCGTTTTATTAACACGATGGTAATAAAACCGTGATAATGAAGTATGATCCCATTGTGTGACGCCGTTTCGAATGAACACACGCCAATCGGACGAAAGTTTTCATTAACACGTCGCGTATTACACGCTTTCAATCCAGTAAAAAATATTTATTCAAACAATATTGCTTGTAGCGCTCGCTAAGTGATGACGGTTCATGTGTAATTTTTACTTTATACAGTGATACTGGAGTGGAATTGGAACTTTCAGCGTAGAAAGAAACAAAGGGTATCCCCCATAAGTATGGTGAAATGCCCCCCTTTTTTTATTTTCTTCTCATGATGAAAGTGTTTCTTAGGGCTAATTATGAAAGGTAGACCGAATTTTAGGTCCAAAAATTTTCCTAAAATATAAAAACTACTAGTTTAAAAGTGAATTTTTTTTTCTTACTATTTTTAGTGAACATATTTTTTAATTGTTTGAAGTCATTTGAGTCCTTTTAGTGCAAGAAAAAAATCAGGACACTATAAAATGATGATTTTAAGCCGTTTTGAGTCGTTTCACGGACAAAAAATTTGATTTTTCGCACTTTTGGGCATGACCCACCACTCAAAAAAATCTGAAAAAATTTGAGGTAGTAAAAAACCGTTAAAAATATAACATATTATTAATCTGAGCCTGAATCTTTTTTTTGTTAAAAGATATGGGGTTTTTAAAGTTTGAATATTTTTTTTAGAGGTCATAATGATCTTGAATGAGCTTGAAAAAATTTTACATAAAATTAGATCATATTTTCTGTGCTCATGAATTTTTTTCAGATTTTTTCGACAGTTAAAAACCTAGAAAAAAAATAAAACGTAAAAAACAGGGTTTTTTCCATACCTAGCTGAGAGGAAAATTTTTTTGGACCCAAAATTCGGTCTACCTTTCATAATTAGCCCTAAGAAACACTTTCATCATGCGAAGAAAATAAAAAAAGGGGGACATTTCACCATACTTATGGGGATACCCTTTAAAGACTTATACCTTGTATACAATAAAAACTTATACCTTGTCTACCCTATTAGAGTCTGGAAAGTGTGCCATAATGCAGGGTCGGACTCGTAATACGCCATGTCATTGACGGAAGGACATATGAGAGACCACAAAGACAGGAAAAAATGTGTTAATAATGTACATGCCTATCACTTGTGTCATTCAGAAACACCCGATTGTCTGCATTGCTTGAGCGTACGTTCCCACAAGCAATAGTCTTTCTGCATTTCTTAAACGTGAGCGATTTGGCCTGTCCAGCCCCCCCCCCCCCCCCCAAGCTAGCCAGCCCAACAAAAAATCATGTCGTTTTATGCATCTTCATACTTAATTGCATAATTTTTGGTTGTCTCTACGTTTATCATTGTTTAATAGACCTTAATAAAAACACACTTTTCAAGATTTTTGTTTTCACGGAATAATATCATATTCACAAGAATGTTTTCTGGCTGCACTACTGTGCGCAAAACATTATGCACAAATCAAACCAAAATTCCTTTTTTCTAACAGTACTAGTAATATTTTGTTGACGGATATTCGAATCTAAATGTCTCTCACACCCTCGGCGTTTACGAAATATATATAGACGTTTGCAAGGAATACATAAAATATGTGATCCGTCTATTGTAAAATCCTCGGTACATTATTGCAAAAATCCACACAAAATCAGATAATATGTAAGTAATATACTACAAAAACTCTAAAAAGAAACACGTACACGGTGCAAAATACATATGTACACAGGAATGTTAGTTTCATCGCTCATCGCACATAAACACAGCGTTCTACCGTTTGTCCGCTCGACGGACGGAAATTTCGACAACGGACCGCTCGCTACGCTATATGGATAAATTGGAACACGCCACGGGGGAGTCCCAGCGCGTTACCAGGCACGCCCAGTGACGTACGTATGCACGCGCAAGAAATATACGCGTACATGATTACGCGTTTATAAAATACGGTTTATACTTTAATGATCATAGAATTGTATAGTGTCGATCTTGCATTGCATCACATTTTCCGGGCCCTATTCATGTGATACTAATGTTGCGCTTCGGTGAATCGTACCCTTTCCTCAAGTTTCTTAACAGAACAGTGAACTGTTATGTATTGAACCATCATCTTTTTTCACTACACCTATCTATCTGCTGTATGATACATTTCTTATTCATTTTAAGCTACTATCTTACGGTTATCGCCAAAAACATGATGCACAAGTTTTTTCAAGAGGGAACGAATACAACAAAAGCGACTATTGTTTTAATAAAGGCCTGGCCAAATCCGATGGAGATTTTAATCCGGAAACTGGTTACTATTTGGCACGCCACTGATTCGAGACTGTTTTCTGGTCTTATTTTACGGCACATAATAAATACCTAGACATGATCGACCGGGAGAGCAAGGAAGAACTCCTCCCACTGCGGTGAGGCGTCTTCCTGGGAAGGATTCATCTCGCGATGCCAGGCGCGCATTAGTGGGTGTAAAAAATACATTTATTAAATTACCCCAATAATGCGTCGCACCGACGCCGCCGGAATAAAAGTTACCTTATACTTACTTATGCGTTGTTTTATGGGATTATCGGGACGCTTCGCGGGAATATTAAAGTGGCTTTTGGTGTCGAAAAGTAATGGTGATAATGTTAGGAGAAAAACAAAACGACGCCGGTGGTGCCGTATACACATTGTAACGAGTAAGGAAAATGGCATCCTCCTTATAATACGAATAAAACGTGCTATAAATGTAACTGACTGTTAAATAACATACGAGGTAGGTAAATTAAGTAATGGGATTGACAACGTAGCGTACGATCTAGCAACACTGCGGATACGGGACTTGGAAAGGCGGTAGGTTAATATGTAGTGCACGTTCAGTACAAGTTTGAACTTGTTGGAGTCATTTGTTTGTTCTTTGTAACTGTTTTCGTAAACTGTTTTTTTTTCTAGTGCGTTTTAAAAACGAGTGACATTAATTTTGAGCAACGGTGTGCTTTCAGGTTTTGCTTCAGACTTGGATACAGCGCAACGGATACTTTTGCAAAACTTCAAAACGCCTACGAAGACAGTGTTTTTTCAAGAGCCCAGTTTTTTCGGTGGTTTAAGGTATTATCAGAAGGAAGAGAGTCAATTGAAGATGAACCACGCAGCGGAAGGCCTTCATCTTCAAGAACTTCACTTCAAGGTCTCCAAGACCCAAAAATGCAAGAATGAGCAAGTCGAAGATCTGAAGCATGCTGATTTGCTTCTTTCATAGCCAGGGAATTGTCCACAAAGAGTTTGTGCCTCTAGACAAAATAGTAAATCAACACTTTTCCAGAGAGGTTCTTGAAAAACTTCAAAAAAGGGAGTGTAAGACTAAACATCAAGAACAACTGGATGTGTTATGTGGCTCTTGAGCCTTCTTATTCGCCTGACTTGGGTCCTTGTGACTTTTTTCTCTTCACGAGATTGAAAAATCACCTCAAATGACGTCATTTTAGGACTATAGAAAACATTCAAACGGCTATAACCGACCAGCTGAAGGCTATCCCAGTATATAAGTTCCAGCACTGCTATGAGGAATGGAAGAACCGCCTCCAGCGCTATGTAGCTTCCCAAGGAAATTAATTTGAAGGAGACAATACTGAATTGTAATTACTTAATCTACACACCTCGTATGTATACAGTGCGAGGCAAAAGCAGCGAATAAATAATTCATTTTTTAAGGTATTATTGAGGTTTAAGAAAATCTTGAGACAGGCCATTTTTTGTTTTTATGTCAAAACTTTTTGACGTAACAACGTTACTCCTCACGAGAGAGATGGAAATGGCGGTTATGTCGAAGCTGGAAGCGAAACTTTTGAAGGGGCTGTCACAATTGTAAAATAAATAATGAAGTTCATTTTTAATGAAGAACAGATGCGTGTTTCACTTGAAATTTATTTTAGAAATGGCAGTAGAATCAATGGAAACTAGATATATTCGAATGGAGCTGAATAGGAAGACTTCAGGGAAGTTTTTCCAGAGAGTTTTGTCCGTAAAGTTCTAAATTTGTAACGGCAAACTGAAAGTGCCAATCGGCAAACTGAATCTGCCCTATACAACGTGTCAATTAATTTTGAAAAACGATTTGGAGCTCCGTCTATATCGCCTGAATCCACACATTAAATTCTCAGAGCGGATAAAATTGACTCTTGTCTTATTTGTATTTATACAGTGTCTTATTTTCTGAAAATATAAATTGTTTTTAATAATGTTTTTTTTTTCTATTTTTTATTTTATACGTGGTAAAATTACCCACCACATAATGTGACAGTCTTGAAAATTCACTAACGCTATAAACTTAACACTTTCAGTGCATTACCGGTTTAGTAAATCTTCCGAGACGCCGGATTTTTTTCCTGCGTTCTCTTTATACGCACCATGTCATATGACATCACCTGTCACTCACGAAATACGGCATGATGTCATATAACTCTCCTGTTAGGAGAATACGGCATGATGTCATATGACATCATCCGCATTGAATAGGTTAAGATTAAGAAGCGAAATATGTATTTTTTTTCTTGGCAAACTTCGAAGCCGTTTTTTTTTTTTTGAATAGCTCGGTAGAATATCAATGACGGGACTGACAACAAAACTAAACATTTAAAGTAATAAATGAAGCTAACAATGAGCCTTTGGCAACTTATACAAAAATAATGTAAGACTGGATTAACAGGATGTAGCAAAATTCTAAGAATTTTCCATACAGCTTCAACCAAAGATGCTGTTGCGGCTGCATGTAACATATCTTTGCTCTCCATCGATTTTCGTTTATGACTGGGTACAGATGTTAACTCGACGTTTTTACCCTTAAAATTCCGTAATGGATTTCGTGCTTGCACCAGGCACGAAAGATTTATTTTTATTTCAGTTCTAAGAGCGAAGTGAATCTTCATCTGTAGGCGCTCGGGCGGCCAATTGTATCGAGAGAGCAGCACTAAATTCGGCGTTTTCTATTAGATTTCGGCCCCATAACGTACGGCTCGCGTTCGCAATCCGGATCGCATTTAATTCAACGTCTGAAATTCAGTTATTTCGATTCCTATTCAAATGTCTATGCAAACGTAATAATTTCCTGCGCATATAACATTACATTCGCGTTGGCTAACAAATCGGATGATTTACTTACCCGGATGTCCGCAAACGGACAATGTTAATACACTGTAAACACGGAATACGGTTCTAATGAAAAATGACGAAGGTTGAATGATTAAAGTTGGGTTCCACAACGGTAACAGAAAACAGCTAAAAACACGGCCTTAATGCGTACCTCAAAAACGGGACGCAAAACATTTGGTGTTCAGCTCCTACCTTTTAGTAGTGCTAAAAATCGTATCACATAGCGTCAGAGGAGTGCCCAAGTGGGGCTACAGGGTTAACACTACCTGGCAACACTAAACACATAGTGTCACATACGTATTTATTTTTTACTGTTGATCATACTCCCTTATGAATAAAGTGCGGAAATTTGTGCTACAACGCAGGGCTCGACACTATAAAACTCTATGATAATGAAAGTAGAAACCGTACTTTTAAGCGCGTTGTAAATTATACACGCGTGTATTTCTTACCCATGCATACCCACGCCACTGACCGATCGTTTCCGATGTCCCGGGACTCACGTCTGCGCGGTAATACGCAGGAACGCTGGATAGATAAATGCAGTTTTACATGAGGTAAGCCGGTATTTCCGAAACCTACTTATGAACCTTTAGTACAAATTTTTGCCGGACATACTTATAACTAGAGTTGAAGCGAGCGCGGAATGTAACAGGCCCGTAGTCAGTTAACGAATGAAAATATTAATATGTTTATACATAAATTATGTAGCAACATAGTACTATTTTTACCAAATAGTACGGTTAAGTCAAGAATTAAATACCTATATAAATTAAGATAACACGTAACAATGGCAACATTTACCCGACAAACGTCAGGGTTTAGACAAGATTCCCATGGCAGGATGGCGGTGGTTAAAACATATTATTATGTGCTTTTCTAAGCGTTCTGGAGTGAAACGACGTTTACCACTTAATATTAACTTGTGCATGGAAAAGGACCGTTCAACGTCTACTGTTTACTGTGGACAGTATGAGAAATTGTTGAGGCATGAACTATATAATAATATATTTTCTGGTAACTCCTGATATGTACCAACTAAAACTTTACATATGTTTTCCAAAATGAAATATCCTGGATTTTTTTTAACACGCTTTGCATTTTTCTTTTATTGTATTACTGACTGGGCGTATATTATTGGCGTCGTATATATTTTTTTGTACATCACTCATTATTTCAAATTGTTCCTGTAAGGAGAGTCCATGTGACTCCAACATCCTTATTGCACGAACTAGGAAACCATAATGTCTATTAATATAATGTATATCATCGCGAATATTTTGGTCCTTCAATAAGTTCTGCAGTGTATGTATGGCGCCTGGTGTCACTATGATTGAATCTATAAATAACATATTTTATGCCATCGAAATATGTATCGTAATATGCTACGGCTTCTAACCAAGTACCCCATCTAGTTATAACTGGTTCGGGAGGCAGAGGTGTGTCTGGTAAAACCTCCCTAAAAACGTCCCTTCTTGTACTTAGGCGCCTTAATAAAAACTTTTTTGACAGTTGATATAAAAGTGTTTACTAAAGGGAAACTGTCCCTTACTTTCTCAGCTACCCGATTAAGTGCGTGAGCGGCACATGTGAAATGAATCATTTCTGTATATTTTTTAGATAAAATGTCTGTCCTGCTTTTAACGTGTACGCGGCTGCATCAGTTAGCATGACGAGAACTTTATCTGTAGCATCTTGATCGGGTCATATAAAATTAAAACAGTCATTAACAAAATTTACGATCGTTTCCTGATTAGTTTTAGGCAGAACCTTAGAAGCTAGTAGGTGGCTGCCACTAGCGGTGTCACTTTTTAACGCACCAATTAAAAAATTAGCTACTGAACGCCCGCAAGCATCGGTAACTTCGTTTATAATAAAATACACGAAATTGTCTGCAATGTCTTCGCGTATTGATGTCACTACATTGTTGTAAACCCGATCGACATATGCAAGTCTTAACGTACTTCCATGAGGAATTTTTCGGTCAATATATTTTTCTAAAAACTTACGTAACTTGGTTCTGTAGTTTGTTTAATGGAACATTACTTGCAACAAAGGCTTCTGTAAGTTCATAGAAAAATACGCGATGCAATACCGACAACTGTATGTTACAACGTGCCATAAATATCGTAATGCAAGTCAGCTGTGAAGGCCAACGAGTCAAGGGCAGGACATGCACAGTGTCGGCCATGTGACATTCGCGCTTGGTAATAAGTAATAATATTTAATAATGTACTATGATACATATACAACATAGTTTCTGTGAACATATTAATATTTTCATTCGTAAACTGACTACGGGCCTGTTACAGTCCGCGCTCGCTCCAACTTGGTACGGTACCATGGAACACTTTTTGGTTTTTATTTTTTTTATCTGAATATGGATTTTAAAGACTATATGAAGACAATATTTTGAAGAATATACTTTTAGATAACTAATTCAGTTATTTCAAAAATGTTTAAGAAAATGTGTTGGATTTTACAACCTACTTGAAATTGTAAAACAATATGTTCCAAGGTACATGATAATGTTGTACCTTGGAACTCCACCTCTTGTACCTTGAGAGGATGTTAAATAAATGAGTAAAATAAGTGGAGCAATTGCACTTACTAAATATTTAATACAGATGAAATACTATTTTACACTTCAGGTAGACATTATTTTACATTATATTTGGAATGAGTGAAATATACATCAAAAACAAATTACTCTTCTAGTCTTTTTGAACCGCCACATTTTTTTAGGATTCGGAAGCTTTAATACTACGTCTGATTGTGCTACATCAAAGACTGTATGACTCTCATACCAAAACTTATTTGATTCATTAATTCGTTTGAGAAATTTAACCTGTAGATCAGTATTCTGCACAGTACATAGATGTATTTCTTCAATGTAATGTTTTTTCTTTAAAAATTGAACTAAAACAAAATCACCAATCTGCAAATCCTCAGCTTCTAACTTTTTCTGATCTTCAATATCGACCAGATCACTTCCTAAATCGTCATGAAGCTGCCTTCTTCATCATACTCATCAGACAATTTAGATAGAACCTCGTCGTCATCGTGCGAATCGCTTTCCATTAATTTTCGGGTAACTTTCTGAACTTTTTGACTATGTATTATTGTATTATTATATATTATTGCAATTTTCTGATATGCATTTGAAAAAAACGTGAAACCTCTGGTACCTGGGAACAGTTCTAAGGTACAGGAGGTAATAATGTTTCAAGGTACACGACACTACATATATGGAAAAAATGCATCGCAATATTTTTAGGTTATCTTTAAAATTGAAACAAATCATATCAAAATACTCACCAAATATACGTTTAGCTACTACACAAAACGAATTTCAAATAAATGACAAAGTATAATTGTAATAACTCGAGAATTGATTTTGAAAACTGTTACTTTTCAAAGCCAAAATATTATGCGACTCAGCTCGAAGCGCGCACAACAGATTTTCTGCTAAATCGGGTTACAAAGCCCTGGCTAAAGATAGTATAACTTAATTATACTTCTAGACAGTAGATGTCAGCACAAGGAAAAATATTACAGAGTGTTCCAAGGTACACTGTACTCAAGGTACAACAGTCTCCCCTACATTAGTGCTATCTCTAGTACGTATAGTTAACTGCCCCACTAAAAATTCCTGGACACGCCACTGTGCAGTGTAATTATTTTCATTTTACACCTTTTAGCTTGGAAACTTTAAAACCGATATCTATACCGGAAAATAATCGTAAAAAGAGAAATCTGTCTCGCTCGCCCGTACATCGCTTCCTAACAAATTCACCCCTAATAATTGCCCCGATAAAGAAATAATAATATCGCTCACTTTTAACGGCATATTTTACGCGACAGATGCCGTAAATATTTTACCTTAATACTGGGGTAATAGCCGGGACGTCTCATTTAAAAAAATATGAGGTGATAACGAAGCATTAAATTTCTTTTCGCGGGGCCATAAAATTTCACGACCCGCCCCGCCCGCCCCCCGCATAAATTGACGGAATCACCGCCGCTTTATCGCGGCCATAAAGACGCCGTTTTCGAACGGCGACGGCGGCGGCGGCTGCGGCATTGCCGGCGCTAATTAACGCCGTCGCGTCGTAAAAAAATTGAACGGCGACGACGACGACAACGCGCGATATTCCTCGCGGCCGCCCTCTTTTGTCATTCCGCCCGACTTATCTGTCGCGGCGGTAATTCGAGGCGATGAATAACGCAGATTCGAGATGGCAAATTCTCGCGTTATGGGGCGAGAAATATTGGGGTAATTTTACTTCCGCGTTTTATTCCAGTTGTTTCGAAGAAAGTTTCCTACGTAGCGCCACGGTATGCACAGTGTGCTTGAAGGTGGAAAAATAATAATGAAAATGAGTCCAAAATCGGTTTGCGCAGCCTGATTCTAGATTAAAAGTAGATTCAAAACTTACAAAATTTAAAATCGTAGCTGATTCCTTTCGCGTTTTATCCACATTTTTGGATTTTTAACCCTTTGCAATACAGTAAGTCGTATACATAAACTTTTTCTTCGAGCACTTAGCACTTAAAAATAAAACTATCGTAAAAAAGTTTATTATATCTTGTAAATACAGTTCTATAATTAAAAAAAACTTGGACATTTTTTTTTTTTGATAAGTCCAATTCTATTAGCTAAAAATTGAAATTCATTTGTTATAAAACGCTATTACTAAAAATTAAAATTCATTTGTTATAAAACATTGAAATTATCAAAATCCAAAAATTGTATTTTCTCGTACAACATAAATTTGCAAATTATTTTTTAAGTAATATAAAGCTAATAATACATTAATCTCGCTTTGAATTTAGTCGAATTTAAAATGTAGTTTTAAAATCATAAATTATTTTTATTTGAAAAAAAATGAATATTTTAAACCACTTTTTACTTACTCCCAGAGATAACGACGAGGTCGTAGTGGTGATATAACCCCATGTTTTTTTTTTGTATTCTTTGTATATTTTTTAATTTTTTTGTATTCTTTTTTATGTTTTGTATTTTTTAGTATACAATTATATTAGGTACACGTTCAAATAAGTAATGAGACAATAATTAATTATGTTAAAAGTGTAAGTTCAGTAACTACTTTTTCAACTTGTCATAAGACTCATCATGAACATATTTATTTTAAAGGATTCCCAGGTTTTTAAAAATCTGCGATGAACATGCACTTCGCCACAGGAACTGAGCCAAACATTAGGAAGCATTGAAAATCTTTCGGAGATTTTAAAAATTCATGTGATTCTTCACATGTAAAGGAAAGTTTGCAATATGTAGAAAATGGTTTCGGTTTAGGGTTTTGGTCAGAACAAAGTGGCGAAGCAGTTCATCGCAAATTCTTAAAAACCTGGGAATCCTATAAAATAAATAATGTTCATGATGAGTCTTATGGACCAAGATTGCAAAAAGCAGTTACTGAGTTTTTTTCCTTACACCTCCAATTTAATGTATTATTGTCTCATTCCTTATTTGAACGTGTAATATATTTGAATACCTACTTAAAAATACATAACAAAAATAATACAAAAAAATAATATACAAAAAATACAAAAAAAATAAAAACATACAAAGAATACAAAAAAAACATAGGGTTATATCACCACTACGTCCTCGTCGTTAACCCTGGGGTAAGCTAAAAGTGGTTTAAATTATTCAATTTTTTTCAAATAAAAATAATGTATGATTTTAAAACTACATTTTAAATTCGACTAAATTCAAAGCGAGATTAATGTATTATCAGCTTTTATACTTTTTTAAAAAATTATTTCAATAGAATGTCAGCGCAACTGATCATTCTTGATTCCTTTTGCTCGGGAGTGAGGAGTTTTGGCATCATTTTTGCGCAAACTTTGCGCATGTTGAATTATTCATGCAAAATCTGGCGAAGACATTCTTTGTCGAGTCCTGTTATTTCAGAGAGCCCTCGGATGCTTAGACGACGATCTTCGCGAATTAATTTACCAATTTTTTCAATGTTTTCGTACATTAGTCCAGTCATTTTAGGTTTTCTGTTCAAAAAAATTAGTAACCACTTTTTTTTAATCGCTTTATTTCGTTGTTTTAAATAACATATTAAAAATCGAGAACGATATCGGCAGGGCTAAAAATGTTATTCAAGGTCAAAGGTCACAAAAATCAGTTTATTGCGAAAATCTCGTTTTACATGGCTCGGAGGTCAATTAAGGTGGTTACAAAAAAGAAAGATCAGGAAATTCTATATAAAAATGGTACTATTTATTTTTCACGCACGATGAACCGTTTGCGAAATACAAAGTGACGAATGTGTACGTCGAGCGTTGTACCTATTTACGCACCACCTTTGAGGGAAGATACAAGGCGCGTATTTCGCAAACGGTTCATCGTACGTGAAGAACAAATAGAACCATTTTTTTAGAGAATTTCATGATCTTTCTTTTTTGTAACCACCTTAATTGACCTCCGAGCCATATAAAACGAGATTTTCACAAAAAACTGATTTTTGTGACCTTTGACCTTGAATAACTTTTTTAGCACTGCGGATATCGTTCTCGATTTTTAATATGTTATTTAAAACAACGAAATAAAGCGATTAAAAAAAATGTGGTTACTAATTTTTTTGAACAGAAAAAACTAAAATGACTGGACTAATGTACGAAAACATTGAAAAAATTGGTAAATTAATTCGCGAAGATCGTCGTCTAAGCATCCGAAGACTCTCTGAAATAACAGGAATCGACAAAGAATGTCTTCGCCAGATTTTGCATGAATAGTTCAACATGCGCAAAGTTTGCGCAAAAATGATGCCAAAACTCCTCACTCCCGAGCAAAAGGAATCAAGAATGAACAGTTACGCTGACATTCTATTGACACTGATCCAGGCTTGTTAGACACGGTGACACTGAAGGGGACAAGATTCGAAAATGTGGAAGCGGTTAAAGCAAAAGCCACGGAGGTTCTGAATCAGCTGACAGAACCGGACTTCTAGCACTACTTTCGACAATGGAAAGGTCGTATGGAGCGATGTAGAGATCGCCAAGGGAAGTATAGTCCTTCTAATTTTAATTGAAAATGATAAATACGCCTGGGGAACAAAAAAAGCGGTGCAACTTTATGATTCCATGGGCGTGCATATTTCTTTTATAAATTCGAAAATTGTGAAATATTTTTTTCATTCAAATCAATATAGGAGATTAAAATTAGCCTGCATACAAAACTCTTAATATTTGTAATATAATTTGCTGTAAATAATGCTCATTTAGCCAGACAATCTCAAAAAATTCTCTGTGTTAATAAACCTAGCTGAAATACACGTCACTGGCGTCTTAAACAAGTTGAGCGCCTAAAGTCGTAAATCATTTTAACGATGTCCTAAAAATTTTATGGCACAGTGGACCGAAGAAGTATTAGCAATGTATTAAATGCAAAGTAGTCTAATAATCTCGTTGACCGGTGTTATCGCCAGTGGTTTTACGCTGTGCGGCCAGCCGCCTGAGCCGCCGTTGCCCGCTCTTCAAAATTTTCTGAAGTATAGTAATATACATAAAGTTGTTTGAATTTATAATTATTTTTTCCAGCAATTTTAAACGCTTTATTTTAATGCTAACTAATAAATTTATATCTATGTATTTTTTTTAATATTTCCAAACTAGCTTTCTAAGAACGTCACGAACTAACAGTTTACTGAAGTATGAAATATACTTGTATAGTGAGCTTAGCAATTTTAGAAAATATATCTGACAACCTTGCTTTTTTCTACCTATTTTCAATTTAAAATGGAAATAGAGTACATTGAAGGCGAAAAAGTTGCTACTGTAATTGGTAACAATAAAAAGTGTTGTGACAGCAGTTCGGTTATAATAACCGCACCTCGTACATACAAAGTATGTTGAGAACCGCCTATTTTATGGCGTAAATCAGGACCTAGTTAGTCCTGCCTCAAGCACCGCCGCCCAAGTACAGTTCTCTGTTCAATTAAAGAGAGATACATAGATTCTACTCACTCCAATTTCAGCTTCTTCATTTCCCCGATGGAGGGATTCCCCGATCTCGACGAGTCCCCCTCGACGGTCTTCTGTACGACGGGGTGCACCCTGTCGACGTCGATCTTAAACTTCTCGCGCTCGACGCTGTCCAGCATTACGTAGTCCATGATGTCGCCGAAGTCGTCGTGCTGGCCGGGTATCCTGGCCGACTCCTTGTCGCTGTCGGCCAGCAGGCCGTTGTTCGAGATGTCGTTGGTCTCCTTCGCATTGGCCAAGATCGACGTCTCGTTCGGAAGACTCTCTTTGGATATGTTGGTGCTCACGCCGCTGCAACAAGATAAATGAAGAATATCAGATTCTGACGAACGACTTGTCGACGAAAGTATAATACGAGTACAGTAAACGTCGTTTATCCGCATGAATTAGGGTCTAGGGTTGTGCGGATAACATTCATGTGAGGCAGAGAAAAATGTAAAATACGTGTACACATACATATATATGTATTTTTTTCTTTATTTATTACTTCAAAGTTACAGAGTTCAGGATTAACGACGTTCTATTATAATAAAAAAATTCTATGGTATTCTCAGAAAAGACAGTGGACCCTCGCGGAAACACTAGAAAAAATCAAATAAAATCAGGCCCGGGGGAGATTTTTGTTCTTCACACCCCCCCCTCCTCTCTACACCCCTGTTTTGTACACGAAGTGTGTGAGTTAAGTAATGAGATTGGCCACGTAGCGCCCGACTAGCAACAATGCGGGGAAGGGACTTGAATGGCGGTGGGTTAACATGTAATGCACCTTGTTTGTTCAAACTAGTGTCATTTGTTTATCCTTTGTGACTGTTTTCGTAAACCGGTTTTTTCTAGTGCGTTTTAAAAATAAGTGACAATTTTGCACGGTGGCTACAGGTTTTCTTACTTGGACACAGCCGGAGACAGTTTTTCAAGAGACCAGTTTTGAAGGTCAGAAGGAAGTATTAATGAAGATGAACCACGCAGCGGAAGCCTCTCTTCAAGAACCAATGAAAATGCCAGAATACGGGACTTGTACGTACGACAAAGACGGGGAAGAGTTAAATTTGAATAACACCACTTTCAAGACTAGACTAACGAATTGGGGATGAGACAAATCCAAAGGCCAAAACCATCAAGGCGAGGGAGAAAGGTGCTTACTTCGGGATTGAAAAGCCCTAAATGGAAAGTACCAATGGTGAGAGAAGTGTTTGATACGACCAAACCAAGCGCCAAAGCGGAAACCAAGCGCCAAAGCATGGAATGGCACACTTGAAGCTCTCCAAGACCCAAAAAAGCAAGGTAATTGTCCACAAAGAATGTGTGCCTCCAAGCCGAACAGTAAATCAACACTTTTACAGAGAGGTTCTTGAAAAACTTCGAAAAAGGGTCGTGCGTGTGAGACCAAACATCAAGAACAACTGGATGTTGCATCACGACAATGCGCCTTGTCACACAGCCATTTCAGTAAATGAGTTTTTAGCCAGTAAAATCATTAATGTGGCTCCTCAGCCTCCTTATTCGACTGGCTTGAGTCCTTGTGACTTTTTTCTCTTTCCGAGATTGAAAAATTACCTTAACGGACGTCATTTTGGGACCATAGGACCAGAATTTCTCTGACATTTTGATTAGTGACAATCTTATAGGCTAGTAGATTCTGTGACGTAATGTCTTTCGAAACGTACGCCGCCGGTGACGCATACATTCGACCACGTCCACTTTCAAAATTTCCCATTCCTTTGATATTTATTTTCTATGACAGTTGGTTCACTCACTAAGTTTTAGCTAAGGCTAAGGCTAATAAGCAACACAATTGGCTAAGACTAAGGAACGCTATCAGTATACCAGGTCTGAAATGAATTTTACACCCGAACTGTAAACGTTTTACACTCCCTTGGCTTTGACGGTGCGAGAGCTTGGTTCTCATTGAAATAGGGATGGTACAAAATCTACTACAAATGCGAATTTCCCCACCACACAATCACTAACCAACTCGCTGTGTGGGACATACACGATCTATCTTATTCTATCCTTCAGTTAGGTCTCACTTCTTTCCCTTTTTCTTTGGCTGTTTATTTCATAATACACTCTAAATATTTTAAATATGTACATATTAGCCGGTTGCGGATAAATATTCTGCTTATTGTTAGTGATATTTTTGCCCACGGACCAAATTTCCGTTCAGTATTATTGCGTAATGCAATTTGCATGAACAATGCATTAGGCAATATAAGGTGCATTTAGCACTACAAACATTGCGCGTGATTGTATAAACATGAAATGTTAAAAAATAAACATGCACCACATAAACATTTCGTTTGTCCTCAATATTTATTTAAATGTGTTGCATTCCTTGAAATAATACGTAATAATAAGTGGAATGATTTACGGTACTCGTGTCAGCATAATAATTTTAGGAATTATTATCACCCCAATTTCGGAGCATACTTTTTATGATATGAAAAAAGATAAATACAAACAATACTTACAATGATTAACGTGGGGATTTATCCTTGATTAGATCGTAAATCAAAAAGCCAACAGAACCAGCATTAATATAATATTATCCTTACATATCATTATGTATTTGAAACGATTTTGAAATCTACAAACATACAGTGTCTGCCACAATTTTTGCAACGTATGGGAATTTTGTTTGTATTGTTATTTGTACATATATATTTCAACATCACATGGCCACTGGTTTGGCGGTGAGTTAAAGAAAATGAAACACAACAGTGAGTTTAAAGGTTAGTTGTTGAAGTATCAAAAATAAATAATTATTTCGAGAGGTGAAGCAAAAAAGGTTGAACAATTAGAAGCAAAAATAATAAATCGTAAATACCACATTATCTTCAATCGAAGGTATTATGAACACCTGTTGAATAACATTTGAATAATAAGTTAAATAACATTTCATCGAAAAAAATGGTATTTCTGATTTATTTATACTGTTGCTTCAAATTTGGAATACGTGCTTTAGCAAACCACACTTTTGTTAACAATCGTGTGTATTTTTGAAAATATCTCGATGACATGAGCATATGAATAAATTAAAACATTCGACAACCATGTACAAAATGTTAACAGCATTTCAAAAATGTAATACCTACAATTTTGTGGTTTTATGATAGGACATTCAGGAATTGAATTAATGTAATCTTAACCCATAGTCGGTTTACTAATACTTTTGCTATTGTAACGCTATTTTTAAACGAGATTATAGATAAAAATATCCGCAAAATCATGGAAACGACATGCGACGTTTCAAAATTTACTCCACCATACTGTTTTAAACCAATGTATTAATCCATATACACCTGTATTATTCTACAGACATTATCTCGGAGTCAAAATATTTACTTTTAAAAACCCTATTTTTATTTATTTTCCTCGCAATAAGGAACCGTCATTTAATTAACACCCAAAAGGTCAAGGAAAATTTACACGTGTCGAGAAAAATAAGCATATTTTAATTATTCATCATTTCTCACAATTGTACTGATTAGGACAGGCGTAAATTGTTGCAAAATATCGGCCTCAAACTGCCATGTAAGTCGGTCGTTTTAAAAATGACGAAATTCAAACATGTAACACGAAATTTTAATATGCAAGCCATGGCACCCACAATATAGTAGACGTAACTTGACGTATATAATGTTGGGAACGCTTCTTACATTAAAAAAAAAAAACTAATTGGACATAATTGTGATTAGGCAATGACACAGCCAAAGTTTCAGAATAACAGGATTTCACTTTAATATTATAATTAAGTACACAGTAACAGAATAATGTATACAATAAGCGCAGAAATTAAGGGATATAAAAAATCCCAAATTTGTAGGTGATTTTCAAAAAGCTGTAACTTGGGGAAAAATGGTCGTAGAGAAAAGAAAAAAAAAAGAAAACCAAAGCTTCATGTCTCTAGAAAAAAAAAAAAACCAGAGCTTTTTGGATATTGAGCTTAGCGTCAGCAGTTTTTTAAGAATTCATAAGAAAATCATCTAAAAAAAAAAACTAAACTTTTTTTTGACAATTTTTTTATATATACATTGTAAATGATTTTATTCTCTTTAATTTGACCTGTTTTGAGCCCTGTACGATGATTTTTCTCTGGGTTATCGCCGATCATTTTTGACTTTGGTGATCTAATAATGAACGTACAGAAAATTAATGTAGAGTTTTGAAAACTGCAAAGTATTCTTTACAAATTGTAGTTGTAGTTGGTTTTTGCTAAAAAAATTTTCTTCGAGCGAAAATGTTAATTAAAAAAAAGATAAAAATATTGCATAATTAGGGATATTTGCATAACTTGGCATAACTTTGCAAATAATGGATAGACAAAGGATATTGATTGCAACTTTTCAACCTTCAATTACCCCAAAGTTACCCTGATAGTTTCAAAGCGCTGCGATTTTTATTTCATAGTGCTCGGAATGGTTTAAATTGTGGATTGTGTCAAAAATCAATGTTTGGATCAATTCTTCACTTTTTATTAATTTTTTTTAGGTAAAAAGTTCCTTTTTCACTAATAATAAATATTTTCATTATCAAAAAACGTTAATTATTGTAATAGCGTTTGAAGAATGCATCACATTTAGAGGCTAGATTGAGAAAATTACTTTTTCGTCTCTTATTTTTACAAAAATTCCAGATTTCCTATGAAACTGCTTGATGTTAGTTAATTAGTTTTACCTTTAAACCGCTTGTTTACAACTCAAATATTTCGGTACGTTTTGAAAGAACGTATGATAAATGAACAAAGCTGCCTGGGTACGGACCTGAGATGTCCGCGAAAAATCCGATCGCTGCGCGCTGCACAGTAGGGCCGATTCCCCAAAAAAAAGCGTAAAAGTCGATCCCGAAAAGTTTTAATTTATAAGAAATAGAGAAGAGTTAAAAGTCCCACGGATTTCCGCAGTGAAACAAATTTTAAATTAAAGTTTATATTATTATGTAACAAAATTTGTAAAAATTAGCTGCCACTAGCTGCTATTTTGTTGTAAATGTACGTAATGTTCTTAATTTATATGTCACAAGTTTTTTCATAAAATAAATAAAAATTATGTACCTATTTTAGAAATTTTGTATTCGTCATTTTACATCTACCATTAATTTTGTTTCCAGATTCGTTATTTATGACCCCGAAAGCCTATAAATTCCACGTTTCACATAAATTAAATAAAAATAACGGTTTATAGATATGCTTTTTAGTATTTTGTAGCCGCCATTTTGTTTTTTTCTTTTATTTTAACTTCAGATTACTAACCAGCGACTTTGAAAACGTATGTGTACAAAATTAAACATAAAATCAATAAACATTGCGATTTATAAATATGCTTTTTAGTATATTATAGCCGCCATTTTATTTTTTTTTAATTTTGACTTGTAATTCGTTATCAGCGACCCCAAAAACCAAATATACCAAAATATTTAATATTAAAATATGCCAAAATATAAGAATATACCAAGTTTCAAGTAAATATCTTAATTTTTCGACTTTTGGCCAGCTTTTCGGAAATGGGCCCGAAAACTGCGCTCTGTTTAGGACTCGCCCTGTGTATTATACGTAGGATCCAATTAACCGGCAGCGCCAAAGTAGGATAGAGGCGAGGGTGAAAAAAGTTTTATCCAATTTTAAACGCGCCGCGGCCGTCTTCCAATTCGAACTGCCGCGGAATGAAACAAAACATTTAACTGGGAATAAATTTAAATTGCGCCGGATACGCATTTTGCCGCGCAAAGTAAAATCAACATAATGCCGGGACGAGGGCGAGCACCCTAATTTCGAAATACAAAATGTGGAATTGCACGTAGCTACTACCTACGAGCCGCGCGATGCATATTTGTCTTTCCCGTTTTGTCAAACAGAACACTTTGTATGTAAATCGATTCATGTGAAAATAATGCCAAGAGCCGCTTCTCTCTAAATAAATATGTAAAACATCCCCGACACCCGTCCGTATATCAAATCGATTTCGCCTAATCAAATTCGTTATTTATATTTATATACCCGTCTCGCTGAGGGGATCCGAATCAAGATTGGATTTGCTTTCATTGGTCCTACTGTCGCCGTCGCTACATACGCGGGGCCATCAAGAAACTCTTACACATTATTCACAAAAAAAAAAGTTGTATTCGAACTACCTAATACGTTTTATTTGCATACATAGCCATACATCTACCGAATAAAAAAAAATAAACAGTCAGAATTTCATTATTTAAAATAACAAGATGTGTACTAAAGAATTTAGACAGAAAATTTAGAAAATAAATTTGAAATTGTGAAAGATCTATAGTAATTCATTCATGAGTCACATGCTGCACGCCGACACACAGTAGTACATAGCCTACAGAAATGGTGAAAATTTAGTCACGGGTAATTAAGGGGTTACACCTATTTGAATTTTTTTTTTTAGATTTTTTTATTGGCTTAAATAACACAGGCCGACAAAATTAGGCCGACCCTCTAACCCATAAACCAGCATATATTTTTCCGAAGGTTATTTGATGCGCTGAATCCGAATTCGAGGAATCTAAATCTCTCAATTGGCTCTGGTTTTCGAGATATCCTAACCTAAAAGTGTAAAAAAGTTTGTGCATTTCTCTATAATCACAGGCCGACACGATTTTAACATAGAAACCAGGATATATTTTTCCAAAGGTTTTTGATGCGCTGAATCCGAATCCAAATCTCTCAATTGGCTCTGGTTTGCGAGATATCTTAATCTAAAAGTGCAAAAATTATGATTTTGGCCTATATTTGAGATTATGTAGCATCGCATTTTTTTTCTCAAAAAACTATGAACAGCATCTTAAAGTACAAGCCTTGCTCTTTTAAATGCCGTGGAGTTTGCTCAAATATCTTTTTTTTTTTTTCGTTGAGATATCGCATTTTGAAATTTTTTTGTTTGTGAATTTCTCTATATTTGAAAACCCATTAAGGACCACGTGTACATCAAACAGTTGATTGGTTTTTTGGTTAGGAAACACTGAAACTGTTTGAAATTCAATAGCAGATCAAGGTCAGATTTTCAAAATTTTTCGAGGAAAATTTTGGAAATCAGACCTTGGATTCTGAACGAGCAGGTCTTTTTACATAAGAAAACATTGACCTGCTATTGAATTTCATAACATTTTCAGTGTTTCCTAATAAAAAAACCAATCAACTGTTTGATGTACACGTCGTCCTTAATGGGACCTTAATGGGAATAATAGAGAAATTCCGAAACTTAAAAATTTCAAAATGCGACATCGCAGCGAAAAAAAGATATTTGAGTAAACTCGACGTCATTTAAGAGGGCAAGGCATGTACTTGAAGATGTTGTTCATTGTTTTTTGAGAAAAAAAAAATGCGATGCTACATAACCTCAAATATAGGCCAAAATCGCTTTTTTGCACTTTTAGGTTAGGATATCTCGAAAACCAGAGCCAATTGAGAGATTTGGATTCAGCGCATCAAAAACCTTTGGAAAAATATATTCTGGTTACTGGGTTAAAATCTTGTCGGCCTGTGTAATATAAAAACAGCCCAAAAATGATATCCAATAGCAACTAGTGTCCAAAAATTTTTTTTAAATGACCTTTAGAGCTAAATTTATGAATTAACTTCTGATGCTCCGAAACGCTTTCGAACGTTTGGCGCGTTTATAGTAGCAGTTGGGAGTCGCTTAGCTCCATCAGTACTTTTATAAACGTTATTCATACAAAGTATATATGGCGCTGGTACTCAAATTTAATCGAGTGGTCAGTCTATGCCTGCATAAACTTTATACCTTTCAAAACGCGATTATCTCAAAACCATGTTTTTCAACACGGCCTTACAAATAACTTCTGCAATTTTCATCCGATCGACTTGAAATTTTAACTGTAGCTTCTTAGATAGTTTTTATAGAGAAGTACACACATTAAGATTGATTAACGATTACGTTTTTTATAAACGTCTAAATGTCAATTTTTTTTAAATAAAAAAAAGTTCAAATTCACGTCAATTTGCGAAAAATGTTTTTTTTTCCTAATCTTGTGTACTTCTCTGCTAAATTTAATATGGAATATGAAAAAAAAATTGTCTTAGGTGCAAATGGAAACGTTTTATTCGTAAGGCCGCATACCTCCTAAAAAAAAAGACATGTTGTTTCAGACATCTGTACTGCCGTCATTTTGGAAGAAAAAAAATAAATAAAAAAATCATTTTATACACCTTTTGACGTGTTTAATAAACCCTGAAAATTATATTTTGATTGTTCAATTGAATCATTAATAAAAAAAAATCCCAAAAAAGTTTAATTTTAGACAATTCAAATAGGTGTAGCCCTTGAAGCCTAATTATCGTTTATTTTATTTTCTACTCGACTCTCCAAATTACGGTCGCTCCATCATAAAATAAATCTTCTATAAAATCACCGATGAATTTATTCATATGTATTATTAAAGTAATACTGACGCCGACGACGTAAACACCTTGAACATACTAATAATAATGCTGGAGAATAATGCCAGGCGGTCGGACGAAACGACTGAACCCAATGGCACGCCCGCGTAGAAGGGCGTACGTACAAGGGCGTAGCCAGGGGGGAGCGATCCCCCCCCAAAGGGTCAAGTAAAACCAAAATACTCGGGGGAATGCGGTTGCCGTTGCCTGTAGTGACCTTTTTTTTTGGCTTTTATGTTTAATCTGCAGCGATCCCCCCCCCCAAAGGGTCAAGTAAAAACCGAAATACTCGGGGGAATGCGGTTGCCCTTGGCTGTAGTGACCTTTTTTTTTTTTTTTGGCTTTTTTGTTTTATTTGCAGCGATCGCTTCGGGCTTTTGGTTGCCGTTGCCTCTACTGACCTTTTTTTGGCTTTTTTTGTTTCATCTGCATTGAGCGCCCCCCCCCCCAAAGATAACTACTGGCTACGCCCTTGCGCCCGCGCCACATTACGGTACGATCGGCCCACCCCAGTGATAACTCAAGACGTGCGGGATCGATTCCATAGCATACTTATGACAGCTTCTGTCGCAGTCAATATTCGGTTCAATTACACCTCTTATAGGTAGTGACTTGTATCTCCAATTTCATTTGCAGTTTATATTTAAATAAGAAAACATGGAATTGAAAACAACAAAAAAACTTGATTAGGGTAGTCGAAAGGCTTTTAGTTTTTTTTTTTAACTTTTGTATTGTATCAGATATTCCGCTAAATGAACAGTAAACGTTTTTTTTTTTACTGACGTGAAAGCAACTGAAAACATTTGTGAAGCAAAAGCTGGTACTGTTGGTACTGTGAACAGCGATCTGGACATCCGTTTACCGTTGATCCGGTTGGATATCAAGCTGTTGAAGAGGACTCCATTAGAAGCCAGCGAAAAATTTCAATGAAATATTCTATAAGTTCTGATTATAATATTATACGGTGGTTTTGTCACCTATGATACAATTTGAACGGGGCAAACAAAACACAGGATTATTACAGTCTTAAGTGAGACACTCTGTATAGGCAGCCGTGAATATCAAACAAAGTAATTTGTTCTACCTTTTGTATACCTTTGTTTTCCATACGCACAGAATAATTTTGTGAATTGAAATTTATAATTAGAGAACGGCGACGCGGTTCCAGTGACGTCGAAGACAGGGCGGCTTAGGGGCATATAAGTGTCCCTATACAAAAAAAAAAATGGACGTTTTCCACGAAACACCGAACTACTACACTTTTTCTCGACGCGCGTTTCGCCAACCAAGAAACGCGCGTCGAGAAAAAGTGTAGTAGTTCGGTGTTTCGTGGAAAACGCCCAGTTTTTTTGTTTCTACGCCGAAGGTTCCAGTACCCACTCCAGGTCCCTATACAAAATATTTTGTTGTACCTGGGGCATTTAGGAACGAGGAAATAGTAGTTTATGTATTGAAATACTGCGTGTGGAGATGACTAAAGGCAATACAAAGTTTGTCAGCATTTTTCCGTATCTGTAACCACATTTTTTTTAAACTGTATCTGACAAAATGGTCTACATTGTCTACAGTTGTCTGGTCTAATACTTTGGACGCTATTAAATATCATTTTGAATCATAAACTTCCTCTAATGCCTCTATCAAATTGTTAGTAACTTTTCTCCCACGTACGTGTGGGTGGGAAGTCTCATGAACATTTACCCAAATGAGTTTCCATTATTCATTGTCTTCCATTAGTTATTTTATCTTAAATGTTTTTTTCTCGCAGTCGGCGTCGGTTCGTGACGTAATTGCATGGTCTTACATTATCCCCTTACCCGTTTTTTTCTATAAATTCTCTGAACAAAATATTGTTCAGTTGTCACCTCAATTGTCAAAAACCAAGACCAAAACATTGTTAAGTGTTGTTTTTATTGTTATTCAACGATTTAACTTGGTTGTTTATTCAACAACGTAAGTCCAGGACAATTATAGATCTACGACCGTACGGTTCCTGCAGATACAAACTGCCTTTTACACTACATTATACTGAATAAAAGTCACTACAAGAAGTTTTATTCGCTATAAATGTAAATGTAAACAAGAAACACCGTATACTATCGTTACAGTACACAAAACGAAATATTTACAGATGACGAGATGACGAATTGACGAGATCCACAGTACAGTTGCCGTTGTTAGACAGCACAACATTTATTTACGAGTAATGTGTGACACTTCTCCCAGTCCGATCCCGGCTGTGCAACCGCGTCGCCAGCCCCTATTAGTAATATAACTGTCAAACTACTTTTGACTGCTACTGTATATTAAATCTAACGAGTAAAACGTTCTGACACCACTTTCCCGTCTATGTATGTATGTATGTTCGCACCAGTGTTTTATAGGTCGAAAATTAGTTGAGCAAGCAAATATACATATACGTAATTCCCAGTTCGTTGCCTACTGTATTTACTGTTAAGTGAATGGATTACATGGAAAACATTTATTTCTCGTCACTTTAATGCAAACAATCGTTATCGCAGGGAATGTTTTCGTCTAACGAAGGCGACCTTTGACATCGTTACATGTAAATATATACATATACATTTAGGGATTACATAAGCGGCGCGACCGACGCCGCAGAAGGGTAAACACTTCTTAAAAAAAACATACACCATATAGGTAATTTTATTCCAATAAACACTAATAACGAAATGAGTAATGGAGCATAAAAAATGGTAAAAAAGACACTCCCAATTTCGTGTAGTTTAACAGCGGCGGTGGCGGTGGTTATAAACGATGCGGTATACTATCTAGCATGTAAATAACAAACGACAGTCAAAAGTATAAAAACATGAAAATATATGGTTTATTTAAACGAGACGTTTTATTGATACATTTATTAAGTAGAAATTAGTAAATATGTATTTAGATAATATATTATTTTATCTTTTTCCATTGATGACTTTTTTTATTTTTTCCGATGAACTAGTGTGGATATGGAGTAATTAAGATAATAAAATGCCTTATAAAAACGAGTCTTGAAGTTTTCGATACAGGGCCGTAGGAAGGGAGGGCTAGCCATGTATGAACCCTAATAAAAGAAAAAATACCAACCCTGATAAAAATTCTACTCATAAATTACTGAAAAATTTGACTTGTCACTTGAAATGTTTCAAATTCACACTTGAAATGTGAAATGTTTTATATGGGACGTGTTTTCTTCCACTTTTTACAAGATTTGTTTTTTTTTAATTTGTCACAAATTTAACCGTAAGCAAAGAAATATCCAAATTTATTAGTAGTTTTCTTTACTTACGGTAGCTTCTTCCAAGTTTAAATCCAGTTTTTTTTTTAAATTAAGGGTCTCAAAAGGTTTTTGTTTGTAAAACGTATATAGTAACAAAAATTTCTTACACATTTTTTTTATTTTGGCTCCTGGTAAAAAATTAATATTATGCGGAGCCCTGGTTAAAATTGAGTTATGGCTACGACCTTGCTTCGAAATGCTAATTCAGCCTTTTTCAGATTTTCAACAATAATTGGTTGGTGCAATGTGAAATTCTCGTATTTTCGTAAGGAAGCATGAGACCCAGAGCAGACTAGGGGTTATTACCAGGCCTAAATGAGAGGCTAGAATAGCAAAAAAAAACTTGCGAAAATCTTTATCAAAAAAATGTCTGCATCCCAAAAAATCTTGGAAACGGCTTGCAAAATGTTTGCGAAATATTTTGCGAGCAAATATAACTAAATTCTTGAAAAAATATTTCGTTGTTAATAACTTAAAAATAATTAGACTACAGTAAAACGATGTTTAAAATAGGTTTTTTTATACCAATTTATATTTCATACATATTTCATATTAATTATTTCAATACTCGAAACTATACCTCGAAAACTATAACTTTGACGACGTATGTTTACATAATCTTTTTGATTTGATTTTAAGAAATCGCGTTAAAGTCCTGTTACAAAAAACTTGAACATCCTGTATACGTATCCCGACCTACATTCATAAACAGCCTTTAATTAACACAATGCACCTAAAACGCCTAAACTTTAATTACCTAAGTAATTGTGAATGCGCCGTACGTAACACAGGTAGGTGATTCGATTTAATTTCGAAAGTTCGCAAAACGAACGTTTCTGGATACCGGTAGATCGCGTAAATTGCCTCGCATACGGTATCAGATCGGCTACAAATTACGGCCACAATTAGAGCTCGATTCTGCTTCTGACCGAGAAGACGCAGTAGTATCCAAAGTCCTCAAAATCGTCAAGGACGTAGATAGCTACAGCATTCAATTCAATAACTAAACGTCGAGAGCATGCCCTAATGTGGACAGGCTTACCAACTAGAGCGTTGAATAGTGGAACTCATAATAGTGGTTTTTTTGATTAAGCATATTCCGGAAATTACGAAGCAAATGCTCAATAAGGCGGCACATTATGAGCAAGTCTCTATCTATAATGAATGCTCTCTCTATCCTCGCACTATCTCACCATCTCTCCATCTCTCCATCTCTCCATCTATCCATCTATCCATCTCTCCATCTCTCCATCTTCATCCCTCTATCCCTCTACTTCCCTATCTCCCCCTCTATTTCTCTATCTCTATTCACTTGACATTTTATGTTCAAACAAAACAGATCGATAAACTTGTGCACGTTACTACATGTTCGATGTTCTGTTACAAGTAAATGCTCTGTTCTCTTACTGTATCGCGACAGTATATACAGAATATACCATGACTACAAAGCAAAATGCTCATTAGATCGACATGAACGAACATTTATTTAAAGATGCCAGATGAACGAACATTTATCTAAAATGAGTGGTAACTGTTACTCTATATGTGTGTGTGTCTATTCATGTCGACATTTTTGATAAATGCTCAGTTTCGATCCGATAAACTTGTTCATATGCTCAATGTTATGTTACAAGTAAATGCTCCATTTTGTTATGAGTAATGAGCATTAAAACATTTACTACGCAGCAAATACACCAGGACTACGAAGCTCATTACATAGACACATTAACGAGCATTTATCTAGAAAAAATGGTAAATGTTCTGTTCGATAAACTTGTCCATACAATCAATGTTTTGTTACAAGAGTAAATGCTCTACTTAATTAGAGTAATGAACATTGAAATATATTTGCCAATGTTACGTTACATTGTATGTATTGACTTGTAATATACCATTTGCTAACATCCTTAATTGCAAACAAATACTCATGTCTATCTGAATTTTAAGGCAAAAATGCTCATAAGATCAACACAATATGAATGAACATTTATTTTGCTTTATTTCTCTGTTGATGTCGGCATTTAATAAATGTTCAACTCGATAAATTTATTAATATGCTCAGTGGTCTGATAAAAGTAAATGGCCTACTTAGCTAGAGTAACGAGCATCGAAACAATTTTGCGAATGTTATATTACAGACGTATGCTCACACACAATGTTCGTGCTCCTGAGTGAGGATCTGCTTGTAATACACTGTCGTACTGGCCTAAAAAATAAGATATAATGGCCTTACAATATTTTATCGTGTATTTTGTTTTTATCTGTTCTACGGGCTCCTTAAGGAAGGATTAGAATTGCACTGAACCTGTATATTCATCTCATTCTGCGTCAGAGCAATCTCGAGGACTTGTGAAACTCGAAATAATGTAGACCGTGCGAAAACCAGTAGGAAACAAAACCACATGCAGGCACCATTATAACTGAATCGGTTCCCATTCGTAGCATTGTTTCCACATTACTTTTCATTTTCTCTCGGATTTTTAATCGTTAGAAACTGAAATAGGCACTCACACAATTTCACTTATTAACTTATTTATTATAGGTAGACAGTTAGCCATAATAAAGACCAGTTTACTTGTACTACACCCACTTGTGCGTGCGTATCGGTATGTTCAACATTCTCTCGGAAACAGTAATTGTAACAATAATTATAGGTACAAGAAGTAGATGAAGTCGTATCTAACATTGACAGTGTGATAATGACACAACGTTTTCAAAGAGGATGACCATCTGGAGAGCTGTGACTTTTCATTCATGAAGAGATAAAACGAAGGTAAAGAATTGACAGTGGCAGCAAGAAATCAAATACACAACCTCCCAGTCACTGTCCAACCAATAAATTAAGATAAAAATATGAATCATTGCGGTCATCAACACATTTATCTACATATTTCACTTTGAAAAAACGTATTTTGCAAAAACGAACTCCTATTAGATTTTATAAGTATTATGATTTAAATTGATAGTAAGTAAATATGAATTGAAGAAGTTGGTATTTCAAATTCAAAAAATAAAAACAAAAAAATGACTTTCAAAACTAAAGTCATTTACAGAAGCATGCTTGTTAAAAGGATTTTGGCATTAATGGACACGAAAGAGTTACTGAAAATGGTGGAGTAAAACATTACAGCAGTCACTGCATTAATATGGATTTCAACAAAGGATTTTAAAGTATCGCCTGTAACGGTAAAAAAATCTGTTTCCTAAATTATGAATTTAATATATGCAATATAAATGAGTGTGATATAGCAGATAATATACCATTAGCGTTTTTATATCCAAAATTTTGGTCTTACTGATGTACCTAGATTTAGGAGCATATTCATTAACTGATAGTGATTTAACAAAAAATCAAAATGTTTCTATTATTGATTGAATTAACGAAGTCAACGGTCCAAATGAAAAGATCTTGAAAACCATTTTTTTAAGTTCTAGCAATTTAAACATTTAAGAATATTCTTTTGAAATAGATTGCTGTCTATGTTCTCTTCACTAAAAAAAATATCATTAGTATCGATTTTAATCTTTGGGGACGAGCAAATTTTCTTTTTATTTAAAGGCTATTTTAAAACGAACGAATTTTGAACGATCCGAATTTTTACAACGAATTTCTATTTTTACGAACTTTGAAAACGCACTCTGATTTAGTTTTCATCAATATACATTTAATATACGTATACTTTGAGCTAACAAAAAAGTGTAGTGCCTTCGGCTATGAACGAGAGGTAAGTAATTACTTAAGTAAAATGTTCTGGCGTTACTCAGTCAGAAAACTCTATAAACATGGCGGTTCACGCGTAAGTTGTGATAGGTAGACGAGAACACGTGCCCTAATAGTAAATTGGACTCAATAATTCTACAACTGCTGTGCCTTTTTTCGTACGTCTGACTTTGAACGCAATACTTCGCTTTTTTTACTAATCAGAGGCGCAACATTGGGGGTTTAGTTATAACGAAACAATTATGATTAAAATAAAAAATATTATAACAATTTTTGTCAAATAAATAGCTCGGCGTCAATTACCTTGACTAATGAGAACAAGCATTAAGTAATTACAATCTAAGTAGAGTTCCAAAGGTGGCGTAGATTTTAAAAAGGTAGGCGTCTAGACTGGGTATTTCGCCATGTTACGCAACCGTCTCCAAAGGCACTAGGACCTCTAACATGTCGCACCCTCAATACAAGACTACCACAACTCAAAATTGATAGTTTTGAGAAAAACGCGTTTAAAGTTTTGGCGGTTGGAACAATTCGTTGTAACTTTGTTCATATGCAAGTTTTTTCTTTTAGTTTTACAATTTAAATTATTTGTAGTGTTTGCATTAAGATGACAATTGTTAAAAAGTTTATGTTTTTATATTATAATAATAATCGTGAATAAACCAATTAAATACATGACTTATTTTGAGAAGTGGTAGTATTTTATTAAAGAAAAATGTAAAACAGGGCACGAAAAAGTTACTCAAGTGCGATTTATAACCTTTTTTTCATTAACTAATAAAAAACAACTATAAAAAGGTAAGTATAAAAAGTTTAATCCAAATTAAATACAAAAATAAAAAATTAAATACAACCCATTAAACTGCCACTTTTACGACCCCTCACTACTATCTCGAAAAAACATGTTTGATTGAAGTTATATTTATAAAAAATTGAAAATGGGGAAATTGAAATTGGGGAATGGGGAAATTCTGATATTGGGCCAATTTATTTTTTTCGTTCTTGGTGTTAAGCGAGAAATTTTTTCCGATTCGACTGGCTAATTCTTTAAAATCTTTAAAATCTCTGGTGACCCTTTCTTGAACCTTATACGGCAAGCCATTTTTTTCGCCAAAGCGATTACCGGTATCCATTGTTGTGGAATATAAATAGGACTTCCCCTCAGAACTCTTCGTTTTCTCGTTCTATGCAAGAATGCATAGAATCACCCTCATTTTGCGTATGGCCTGTGATTAGATACTTGCGACTTTTTTTTTAATATTAAGATGTTGTATTGCGTACATGTACATTCCAGCCACAAATTTTTGCCAACTTAAACCTTTCCTCAAGCTTCTTTAAGACACAACTGGCTATTTCATTGGCTCCACGATTGGCAAAATTTTTACTCCAAACATAGCAGTGCCCATTTTTATCAGCAGTATTATAGACTGTCAAGTTATACATAGAAATTTTACTTTTGTAGTAAAAGGATGATACTTCTCCCGAAGGCGTGGTAAGTACATCCTCCAAATCATACACCGCTACGATTTTTCCATCTTTATTTTCCCTTCGTGACAACTCCTTATCTTTTAAATGTTTCTCAACTTCCAGCTTTTATTCGCTTTTTTTTCATCATTTGAATTCATATAACTGTCGCAAGTACTACACTGATCCTTTTTCGGTTTATGGAAACCAAATTGAAAACAAACCAAACGAGTCACCACAAGTCTAATTTCAGTGTAAATAAACATTTCGGGAATAAAAACTCTTTGATGCAATAGTAACACATCGCAAATTGCTGTTGAACGAGCTGGCAGCTCATGTGCGTATCAATAATACAACACCACCACAACTTAAAATATGTTAGTCTTGCATTTGGCATATTAATAATTTTTGTTCGGAGCATACTAACATATCTGCTAATAAAAAAACTATCCTTAGATTTTGTGTTATGTTACTGTTGCACAAGCAAGTCTGATATATAAGTATCGTTTTGCACAACACAACTCAAAATCGACATTTTTTGAGTTGTGGTAGTCTTGTATTGAGGGTGCGATGTGTATATTTCTCGCCGTCCATGTTAGCTTTATCCTTCTCTATCAGGAATAAGCAATACGATTTACCCACAGCCGTTTAGATAAGGCGGCGGCTATTCATATAAATTAATTTTTTGCCATCTGGTTTGCTTTCATTTGTAATTTGAATTTATGGTAACCTTTAGCCGGCAGGTATTGAAAATTATTGCGGAAAATTCCCTCGATGTAACTAATGCCCGTATTTATGGCCCGGTCTAACTTGTAAATTGATTACTTGCGATATATCTGAATACAATGCGGCAGAGTTTGCCAAAACAAATGGATTCAAGGGGATATTTTTTATGCTCAGATTACAAACGTTCTGCGTTGGGGAGAGAATCCTGATAATTGTTATTAATTATGTACAGGTACGGCTCGTGTTTAAAAAATCGTACGGTGATAAAAAAGGACAGCAGGACTGCCACTAAATTATGAAAATGAAAGTGATTTTCCAAGCATAAAAATCATAACATCCCCGACTTCCTTAATTTTTCGTTACGTTTCCGCTATCCCTCGCATCTTAACTAAAATTTTGTTTCTGATATTATACAGGGTGCCCCAAAAAGCAACGTCAATCGAGATAACCACGATTGTAAAATTGGTGAAAAATTGCTTCCCCTAATCAATATGTTTGTTCCATTACTTCAAATGAAAGCCGTTTGTTGATTTTTTAGCGTAAACAAAATACAGAGTAAGAGCCAAGTCGATAGTACAAATACACGAATACGGAAACAGTGCGCATCCCGAATGGAGTAGTGAAACGTACTGACCAAGGAATGTGATCGGTCGGATCATAATGGTCTCTCAAGCTCTATCTCGTTCTAATCTGTGCCGCCTAACCTGCCGCTTTTCTCTAGTTCTCATCTTAAAATGTAAATGTGAAAAATTTCTCGTATGAAACATTCCTTGCAAACTTATCTGGAGTACATAATATAAAAAGTGAAAATATGTGAGTATTAGGTGACACCAAATGAATACAAAAATTATAAACTCGTTTAAATAACAATGGTTTGTTTCCCTTATAAATAAAATATGTTTAAAAATAAATTTGCACGTTTGAAATACCAGAATCCATAGAATAGCTGTATGTACGAGGTGTGTAAATTAATTAATCAGACTGGCAACGTAGCGCCCGATCTAACAACATTGTGGAGAGACTTAGAAGGGCGGTAGTGTTAACATGTAATGCAGCATCAGTACAAGTTTGACCTTGTTAGAGTCATTTGTTTGTTCTTTGTGACTGTTTTCGTAAACCTTTTTTTTTTTCTAGTGCGTTTTAAAATTGAGTGACATTAATTTTCAACAAGGGTGTGCTATCAGGTTTTGCTTAGACTTGGACAACTTAACAACTTGCGAAACTTCAACACGCCTACGAAGACAATGCTCTTTCGAGTTTTTCAGTGGTTTAAGGCATTCTCACAAGGAAGAGAGTCGATTGAAGATGAACCACGCAGCGGAAGACCTTCATCTTCAAGAACCGAAGACGGGATCTTGTACGTTCAGTCGTCGGTTGACGACAAGAATGATTGGGGAAGAGCTAAATTTGAATCACACTACTGTTCATCAGATTTTGACTAACGAATTGGGGATGAGAAGAATCTGCGCAAAAATTGTTCTAAAAAACCTTTCGCAGGAACAAAACGACATCAGGAGAGAAAGGTGTCTTGACACTTTTTGGAAACGATTGAAAATGGTCCTGGTGATGAGTCCTGGTGATGAGTCCTGGTCATTACTGGTGATGAGACTTGGGTGTTTGAGTACGACCCGGAAACCAAGCGCCGACGAATGGAATGGCACACTTCAAGCTCTCCAAGACCCAAAAAAAGGAATAATGAGCAATAATCCAATATGTGAGCCGGGGAATTAGGCCAACTAAATAAGTTTGGTGTAGCTACTCAAATTCAAAATTTTTTTTGCATCATGTTCTATGAACCTCCAAGGTCATTCGCGACTATCAACCAACTTGACAAACACCCTCAGACCACCCCTATGCTATAAAACACACCCCATTCTCACCCTCATTTTTAGAGTGGTATTTAATTTTTGAAAAAATGACAATTAAGCATCGACGGTGGGTTCTAGGGGTTTTTTTCGGGTCGCTGATCATGAATCCGATGTCATTTTCCCGGAAAATTCATGTCACGGCCGGGAAACGGGAAAATTGGATCACTTTTGCGGAAATTTAATCATTGTTCACGCGTTTTGCGTTTTTTACGTCTTAAAGATATCCAGAAGTGTATAATAATAATAATAATAATAATACTCACCCTATAATTACTCCGAAGAGTAACCCCAGAGGTCCTCTCAGGGATCTGTGCGGGGGAAGGGGTGGCTATTATTATTATTTGCCATGGCGCACTGGGAGCGACTTAAGATTATTTCGGTAACGCATTTGCTTTACAGTTCTGAGGAAACCCAGAAAACTCAGAACATTACCAAATCTATAATGATAACGAATAACGAGAAATCATGTAAATTTTCTGGAAAACTGAAAAATTTCCGGAAAACCTGGAAAGATAGGGGTTTTTTGGGGCGTTGATTGAGAATGTTATATCATAAATTGCTGAAATTGACATTTAATTACAAAATTGAATAACAAAAATCCTCCTGGAACCCACCTTCGATGCTTAATTGTCATTTTTTCAAAAATTAAATACCACTCTAAAAATGAGGGTGAGAATGGGGTGTGTTTTATAGTATAGGGGTGGTCTGAGGGGGTTTGCCAAGTTGGTTGATAGTCACGAATAACCTTAGAGGTTCATAGACCATGATGCAAAAAAAATGTTTTGAATTAGTAGTAGAATTTGAGTAGCTGCACCAAACTTAGTTAGTCTCCCAGCTCACAGACTGGACTACAAGTCGAAGATCAAACGCATGCTGATTTGCTTTTTTGATAGCCAGGGAATTTTCCACAAAGAATTTGTGCCTCCAGGCCAAACAGTAAATCAACACTTTTACAGAGAGGTTCTTGAAAAAAGGTCATGCGCATGAGATAAACCACCAAGAACAACTGGATGTTGCGTCACGACAATGCGCCTTGTCACACAGCCATTTCATTAAACCAGTTTTTAGCCAGTAAAAACACTCCTGTGGGTCCTCAGCCTCTTTATTCGCCTGACTTGAGTCCTTGACTTTTTTTCTCCTCCCGAGATTGAAAAATCACCTCAAGGAACGTCATTTAGGAACCATAGTAAACATTCAAACGGCTGTAACCGACCAGCTGAAGGCTATTCCAGTATATGAGTTCCAGCACTGCTATGAGGAATGGAGGAACCGTCTCCAGCGCTGTGCGGTTTCCCAAGGAAGTTATTTTGAAGGAGAAAATACTGAATTGTAATTCTATTCGAATGAAAAAAAAATTAAAAAATCAGTCTCATTACTTTATTTACACACCTCGTATATACGTATTTCGCTATTACCTACACGCGTACTGTTTTAAAGTTCCCGTAATGCACCATTAAAAATATAATACGATGTAATTTACTAATGATTTCCCGGAATGCAATTGAACGTCCTTGTGAGAAAAGCAGAACTGGACCTGCGCTCGCTCTGTAAAATAATTAAAGGTCTCAGATCATAAATACTCAGGTCAGTTACGCGACCTTGAAAGCACATACTATGTAGATACGCTTATGTCTCTTTATTTCTGTATTATCGCCTTAAAGCGGTCTCGGCCGCCACTGTGATGCCCGAACTGTATACATTTTATTACAATCAGCGATATATTTTATTACGATCAACGCATGTTTACAGTTTGTCAGTTTCGAAATTGCAAACAACTAAATACCGTACGGTTTTATTACCACACAATAAAATTGTATTTTGCTCTTTAAAGTTTTCCGTTTGAACCGAATAATATTATAATTATGATTGTGCAGTACCGTTAGGTTTAAATGCTGATTCTTCTCGACAAATTAACTTTTGTAAATTAAATAAAAAATAAAATAGTTATATTAAATAAAAAAGTTATACTTCTATACACACAGAAAGAAATGCGAGGTGTGTAAATTAAGTAATGACCGATTTTTTTTATCAAATATAATTACAATTCAGGATTGGAGACGGATGGATTGGAGGCTGGAGACGGTTCTTCCATTCCTCATGACAGTGCTGGAACTCATAAATGTAGGTACTGGAATAGCCTTCAGCTAGCCGATTATAGACGTTTGAATGTTTTCTATGCTCCCAAAATGACGTCTTTTGAGGTGATTTTCAATCTCGAGAAGAGAAAAAAGTCACAAAGGCTCAAGTCAGGCGAATACGGAGGCTGAGAAATGTTTTTACTGGCTGAAAACGCTACTGAAATGGCTGTGTGACAAGGCGCATTGTCGTGATGCAACATCCAGTTGTTCTTGATGTTTGGTCTCACACGCATGACCCTTTTTCGAAGTTTTCCAAGAACCTCTCTGTAAAAGTGTTGCTTTACTGTTTGGCCTGTACACAAATTTTTTGTGGACAGTTCCCTGGCTATGAAAAAAGCAAATCAGCATGAATTTGATCTTCAACTTGTTCATTCCTGTTTTTTTTTTTGGGTCTTGGAAAGCTTTAAATATGCCATTCCGTGCTTTAGCGCTTGGTTTCCGGGTAATGACACGTTCCATAAAATGAGGATCATTTTCAATCGATTCTAAAAAGTCAAGACACCTCTCCTGATGTCATTCTGTTCTTGCGAAAGATTTTTTGGAAACATTTTTGCGCAGATTTTTTTCATAACCAATTTGTTAGTCAAAATCTAATGAACAGTGGTGTGATTCAAATTTAACTCTTCCACGATCATTCTTGTCGTCAATCCCGTATTCTATCGACATTTTCATCAGTTCTTGAAGATGAAGGCCTTCCGCTGTGTGGTTCATCTTCAGTCGACTCTCTGCCTTCTGAGAATGCCTTAAACCACCGAGAAACCTGGGCTCTTGAAAAAACGCTGTCTCCGTAGGCGTGTTGAAGTTTTGCAAAAATATCCGTTGCGCTATGTTCAAGTGTGAAGCCACATCGTTGCTCAAAATTAATGTCACTCATTTTTAAAACGCACTAGAAAAAACCGGTTTACGAAAACAGTCACAAAAAACAAACACATGACTCTAACAACTTCAAACTTGTACTTGGAAAGTGCATTACATGTTAACTTACCGCCCTTCCAAGTCCTGTCTCCGCAGTGTTGCTAGATCGGGCGCTACGTTGCCAGTCTCATTACTTAATTTACACACCTCGTATATGTAAAAATACATGACATAACGTTGCCACAACGGACCTACGTTTGATTATGTAAAATTATGTAAAATGAGTGATTTCTTCTTACAAAATATATAATATAAATATACGTTCAGTACATAGTAAAAAAACGATTTTTACATTCTTTTTACAAACTGATTTTTACATTCTAATTTTACATAGCCAAACGTTGGTAAGTCCGTTATGGCCGATGTTATATTATGGAAAATTATATTTTTATTATACATTTCGTTTTGTACAGTTTACAATATGTATGTTTGAATGTAAAACAAGCTATTATGTATTTCTTCACATTATGTTCAACATTGGAATTACAGTTTAGATTATCAAACAGTTGTCAAAATGGATATCTGGTTACTACGATATGTTTTATGTGTTGAACAATTTATCAAGATTATTCAATTATTCAGATACAACGTGTATTGAAAGAGAATTTGGCAATTGACAATGGACAATGAATGTTAAATTAGTAATTGTCGTCTTTTATGGGGATTGAACCAGTGGCGGAATTTGACATGCTCATATTTCCGTAAGGAGGCACGGGACCCACACCATATTTTAGGGGGTGATTACTACACCTAAGTAGAAGGCTATAATAGTAATAAATCTTCAAATGAAACTATTTTTTTCCATAATCACCGAGTAATTATGGAGTAATTACAAAGTATTTTTTTCCTTGTAATTTTCTGGAAATTTAGAGATCTATAACAGTTATAATAATTTGAATTTTTATGTCATCTCAACATTTCGTTTTTGAAATTTTACATAGTTGTATATTTAAGCAAAACGAATATTTTGCAAAAAAGCACAGGAATAATAAAAAATTGAATTAAAGTTGAAATAAATGATGAAAAAAATTATTTTCATATAATTAAAAAAATGTAATGTCGTATAATGTAGGAATTAAAAAAAAAAAAACTTCCCTTGAAAATTTGAAGTTTTTACCCTTATAGCCTTCTTCTTAGGTATAGTAATCACCCTCTAAAATATGGTGTGGATTCCATGTCTCCTGACGAAAATACGGCCATGTCAAATTCCACCGGCAATTATAGCCAATAAAAAAATAATTTTTAAATGATATGTAACCAGAAACAGTAGTATTTTGCTACTTGCTTTTATCTTGTAAAGCAGCTGTCGTGTAAAATTGAAATGTATTTTCTACCACGAAAATTTCCTCTGATATCGAACGTCTTCTAACAGCTATACGAAGCAACTATGGCTATAGTTGGCCTAAATCAATTTTTTCAGTCAAGAAAATTCTGGTATTATATTGTACACTTATTTCCCGGACACCCTGTCTCTTTATTTGTATTACGAGTATTATTTAAGTTATCATGTTTACTGTTGATTGAATAATCTAAATGGCATACACTTGTTTTTAATATAACTTTTAAAATAAATTGACTAATAATCATGAACAACGAGGTCTATTTTTCACGATTTATACTGGTTTATAAAGAGGTTGGTCTGTTCGTCGTTCATCAAATCGTCAATATTTGAATAAATCGTCTGATATTTCAATCTTTAAATCTGAGATCATTGACATTGTACAAAAACTAACAGGAGAACCAAAAATTGCCGCTGCTTCTCTATAGTATTTTGGGGATCTCAAGATTGAGTACCATTTTGTCGGAATCAAAGACATGAGAACTTTGTACAAATTTTGTACATTTTTATACAACCAAGTATTATTTTTGTACACCCTATTTAACCGGCCGAAATCTAAAACAAAAATGGTACTCAAACTTGGGGTCTCTGTACAATTTCACCAAAAACAAATTTCAACAATACCAGTAAACAGATAGTATTTTGTACATTTTTGTACACCTAAACAAAAATTATGTACACCCTTCCAAAAATGAAAAAAATCGAGGTTCAAAAATAGTACACAATCTTGACAATTTCTGAAAGCTTTGAAAGATTTATATGTTAAATCATAGGTTAATATAAACAAAATTTATTACAATGGGGTATTTTTAAAACCGTTTCCGTTGACTACATTCAGTAAAATTATAATTATATTATCAGTATCATTATATTATCAATTAAAAATTAAAAAACATCAACTTCAAAAATTGTAGTCTTATTTATGTTTATAATTATATAATAAAAATGTAAATTATTTATTAAGTAATAAGACTAGTTTGGTTATACATTCCGAATTATAAAATTATGTTATTTAACTGCTTGATCGTCACAGGATACAAGTTTATACAGGTCCATACATATGGGGCATTTCACGCCAACTAAGTGAGGTCAAAAAAAATTGTTTGAAACATATCACAATCGATAGTACTTGCTAAAAACTAACTTCAAGGAGTAGGATGGTGAGGGTGAGAAAATACAAATTCTCGTTTCGACTCTAAAATTTCAATCTTTCTCGGTAAGAAAATGAAAAAAATTAAAATGAAGGTTGCAATGGTTTTCGATGTTTTTTTTTGCGTAGAAAAATATTTTCAAAATTATTGGGGTAGTTTTCACCCTTATTTTGAGGGATTGAAAGTTTAAAATCGAAATTTTAAATTAAAAATTGGGTTTTTTTCAATTTTTTTTTATTTCTTTTTTTTTTTTGTACTTTCGATTAATTTGGTCATAATGGGCGTCGACCAGAGACTGGCCCAAAAAACGGCCCAAATGTGAAAAAACGTGGTTTTAGCGTATTTTCATCCTTGTGAGAAAGTAAATGGCAAGTGTATAATATATTCCAAGGTTTTTGGGGTCGCTGATTACGAATCTAACGTCAGATTTTCAAAAAAAAAAAAATGGCGGATCCAGTATGGTAGTCAATTTTTAAAAAATGGCTAAATTTTGAAATTTAAAAAAATACCATCGTATTCTACGGGAAATTTTCTACGTTAGAATCGTAATCAGCGACCCCAAAAACCTGAAATATATTATTCACTTGCCATTTACTATCTCACAGGATGATAAAATACGCTAAAACCACGTTTTTTCACATTTGTACCGTTTTTTGAGCCAGTTCCTGGTCGACGCTCATTATGAATTAAAAATTAATCGAAAGTACAAAAAAAGGAAGAAGTTAAAACAAAAATTAAAAAAAAAATTGTGTCATACTTTTCGAAATTTCAATTTTAAACTTTCAATCCTCAAAATAAGTGTGAAAAAACTACCCCCAATAATTTTGAAAATATTTTTATCGTATTCTACGCAAAAAAAAAACACATCGAAAACCATTGCAACCTTCTTTTAATTTTTTCATTTTTTTTTATTGAGCAAGATTGAAATTTTAGAGTCGAAACGAAAATTTGTATTTTCTTACCCTCACCATCCCTCTCCTTGTGGCTCAAAAAATTTAAAATTTTAGGGAAGTTAGTTTTTTAGCAAGTACTATCGATTGTGATATGTTTCAAACCTACTTAGTAGTTTACTTAGTTGGCCTATTTTTTTGACCTACTTAGTTGGGGTGAAATGCCCCATATGTACATATATCTACCAAGAGGCGTATTGTTAGAACACTTTTAAAATTATCATTTATTACTAGATTAATGCACTCAAGTAATACTGGAGCAGTTAAAAATCACTGTCAAATGGAGCATTAAAATTGGCGGCAACACTAAATTTCTCGCGGTTTGAAATTCGGCAAAGCCGCCATCTGCCTCTGCTTTACATGTTGTACAAAATTCGATCTATTGACTGGTAAGTACAGTTAAAATTTGATTTTGGTGAAATTGTTGAAAAGCCTTCAAGTTTGAATACCATTGTTGTTAAGTTAAAGCCGGTTATATAGGGTGTATTAAAATTGTCAATATTGAGTACCACTTTTGAACCTACTTTTTTAATTTTTGGAAGGATAAATTCGATCTGTTTACTGGTATAGTTGAAGTTTGTTTTTGGTGAAATTGTCGAAAAGCCTTCAGGTTTGAGTACCATTTTTGTTTGTATTTCAATTTCAGCGGGTTAAATAGGGTGTACTAAAATCATTCTTGGCTGTACAAAAACATGCAAAATTTGTTCAAAATTCAGATGTGGTCGTTGATTTAGTAAAAATGGTATTCGATCTTGAGAAAGCCGTATTTTGGTGCAATTACCGTACTATACGCGACATTGCGAGGATTTTGCGAGAAATTTCGCGAGATATTTCGACCCCTACCTGTGCGTCTTCTGCAGCAGCCTGTTCCTGAACCGGTTGTACACCGAGCCGGGCCCCTCCTCCTGCACCACGTACTTCACCCTGCCGTGGGACGGCACCAGGTGCCTGCCCGACATTCCCAGGTCCATCTGGATGTCCACCACCAGCATCAGCGTGAACAGCACCGCCACCGCGCTCAGCGCCACCACCAGCCGCTCCTTCAGCTTCCTGCCGCCCACGAACATGCCGCCCGCGCCACCTCCGCCGCGACCTCTCGACCGTTCGACGACGACGACCAGCGCGCTCGACGGTACTGCGCTCCGGTCGCGCGACAACAGCGACGGCGACGTTTCCGCCGGCGCGACCTCCCTCCGGAGGCGGCGAGTACTTGATCTTGAAGCGGGTACCGTCGGGTACCGCGGCGCGCGACGCTTCTCTCGACGACGGTTCCTCGGTCTCGAATCGCTCCTCGCTGCCGCCGACCTTAATCACATCGCAGTGCCTTCTCAGGACCAATTCGCTGGAAGTCGCAGACCGCAGTGCGCTACCACCGCTGTACACTACCAGCGAGTTATCCGGCGCGCTCTGCCGATAGGCCGGAGATAAGCCGCGAACTAGACCCGCTTGCTCGGCTCTGTTATCTCCGGGTGCGGCGCTGTGGTTCAGTGATGGTTTAGCGTTCGAGTCGGCAGTCTTCTTCGCGACTTTGGCGATTGTTTTCGCCGCCTTGTGGCCTAGCTTATTGTCTAGTTTCCTGAGGAGGTGGTTCAGGAAGGTACCCTTACCGGCTTGTGTCACAGCAGCTTCGCTTTCTCTCTTCACATCGGGCGAGGACTTGCTGTTCTCTAAACTACTCGCGAATTCGGTGTCGGTCAGCAAGTCGGGAACCTTCTGGTGACAGTCGACGGATTTGGACCTGGAATAAACCTTCCTACCCAACGGGGGACTGTAATGGTCGTGTATGTAGCCGACAGTGTCTTCCGGACGAGTCTGGGCCTTCGGATATCTTCTCGCTAGGATAACCGAGTTCTGAACTGTGTGTTTCTTCGGTGCGGCCGCGCTGTATTCTAGTTGCGCGGCATGTCGCGTGGCCGGACGACGGTACTCGGTCGGGGTCAGAAACGTGGGGCCGTTCTGATGGAATGTTTGCGGACAGGCTGCAGGATTTGAACATTGCAGCCCGGTTCTCGTGTGCGGATCCAGATTCCGCCGGATCAGCGAAATTTAACCTGAAACAGAGGAGAATATGCTAGTGAATTGAAAAAAAGATTGAGCTACGTATACACTAGGCGCACAAATAAAGAGATATAAAAAAATCCCAAATTTTTAGGTGGTTTTCAAAAAAGTAACTTGGGGAAAATGAAATCGTATGATGTCGTAGTCACAAAAAAAATGAAATTGAATCTCCCAGTTTCTAGTTTTTGCGTCTTGAGTTCAATATTTTTTAGCAATCATCAGAAAACCATCGAAATTTTGTTTCGAAAACGTTGTTTGTCTTTGTTAAAAAGTCCACGGAATTCGATCATTTTTTTTTATATAATTTCATCATTCTCTTAGATAATTTAATTCACTTTAATTTAGCCTATTTTCGAGCCCTATTCGATGATTTTTCTGAGTTATCGCCATTCAAAGCATTTCATTCAAATTTCAAATTCATTTTTAACTCTGGTAATCAATTACTCGTGAAATAATGAACGTACAGAAAATTAAAGTGGAGTTTTGAAAACTACAAAGTATCCTTTACAAGTCCTAGTGATTGGTTTTTGCTAAAAAAAAAATCGAATGGAAATTGTTAATTGAAAAAGGTAAATAATTGCATTATTAGGGATATTTGGGATATTATATTAGGGATATTGGCATACCTTTGAATAATAGATAGACTAAGGATATTGCAACTTCTCAAACTTAAAGTACGCCAAAGAAACCCTGATAGATTCAAAACGCTGCAATTTTTTGAACTTAGAGCTTCGATTTCATTTTTTTCTTTCTCTACGACCATTTTCCTCAAGTACAGCTTTTTGAAATTCATCTAAAACCTTATGATTTTTTTATATACTTAATTTTTGCGCCTAGTGTATCAATAAAAACAAATTCATAAACAATTACATAAAAGCCTTCATAATGCAAAAATTTTATCACTAAGACATACAAAAGTACTTTTATTTTTTAAGTACTTCGGTAAATTCATTAAACATTTGGTTACTTATGGAAAAAATGTTAAATAATGCTTTAATTTAATTTAATTTAATTTAATTTAATTTAATTTAATTTTTTTTTCAATGCTTACTATTTTTTGTTACGCAAACATGTTTAGCAACTAACTTAGTTTTTTTTTTCGAGAAATTTAAATAATTCTTCCATCTTTAATCAAAAGTTCAAATGTTATATACAGCAATTTTTTATAGAAAAAATGTACATGGATGAAAAATATGCAGGCAATGTTCGAAAATTGAAGTTCGTTCCGATAATTTTAAAATTTTCTGCCTACGAACAAAACGAAAAAACAACAGGCTGATACATGATCTAATTGACATCCTATATATCCAGCGTTAAAGTACCTCAAAATTAGTCTAATTTCTACTTCTATGTATCTATTTTTTTATTAATTGTGGGTACCGAATTCACGATTTCTGTCAATATTTTGAGATTACTTTTTTATTTCAAAAGTATAGATACAGATAGCTGAATTGTTAAAAATAAAACTAGTAACAACTAAAAACAAATTCTTATTTTCACGCCAATAATAAACACAATTTTGACGTATTTTTTTAACAATTTAGGGTAAGAAATATATGTAATAAACACATTTTTAATGTAGAAAGTTGTAACAAAACAAGGTATCTTTATTAACCCAATATTTACATAGACCTAAGTAATCTACTATTATCTCATTATCTGTTAATATTATAATACTAAGTCTGTATAAATAAATCCAAAAATTCTGGGAAAAATACTGATAACATATAAACAATACCTTGTGACCAAGGTTAGGGTATAAAAACATAATCGGTTCTAATCGCAAACTAATTTATTGATGGATAAAATATACTTCACACAAAATAAAAACCGCACGTAACCAAAACGTGTTTAAGTTTTAGAGCGCGCTGGTGCAAATTTGTTGTATAATTATTCAATAATCAGAAATAATTTTAATTAGCATATGGATAGATTTTTTTTGTGTTTGTTTATTGTAAATTACTTATTTTTTTAACATTAAAAAGACATATGGTGTAAATAGTGTTACGAATAGCACTTGTATCCAATGTTAGAGATTTTTTTAATTCTCTTGGTAGAATTAGGCTTTCTTGATGATTTTAAAAATTCATAGTTTTTCACTTTTTATAAAATAGAACTAACTGTAGAAATATTTAAGTTTAAGGCTGCTGCTATGCTAAAACAATATATTGGACTGTATTTTTATCTTATTATTTTAATTTTATATTTAAGTTAACTCTCTAACAGATGTTAAGGGTAGCAATGAACCATTATTCTCTAGTTCTTGTTCAAAATAGCGTATCAAAGATGCTACTAACCCTTGACAGCAGCAATTTAACTGTTCAGGCATCTCGCAAACGAAAGTTTGACAAGTATGACGCATTAATCGTTCTGAAAAGAACAATTTTTCAATGCGCGATAACAGTTTAAAACTCAACAAAGACACGCACCACAATTAAAACAAATGTAAAATTCAAATAACATCAAACTATCAACAAATGGCAAGAATTATAACTCGGTAACTTCGCATCTGCTGACAACTGCTTAACAACGAATAACAGACGCGAATTTTAAAATTCATTAAAACACTACACTACAACTTTTATCTCAATATAATTGTGCAGTGGTATCACTGCGCCCATTTAATAACCTCATCTGTTTTTATTTTGTACAAAATGTATGCATGCAAAATGCATATAGTTGTATGTCTAGACGTGCTAGACTGATGTAATTAGATAATGGTAAATACTTACTTTAGGAATCCGACAATGACTCATTACCCTACATTACCCTCTTTTAGAATTTCGAGACAATTTGATAAGCAACTTACTTAATCACTATTAATCAGTCAGTGACTGATAGAATATCTTAAACAACACTCTGGTGTCTAGAGAATCTAGAGTGGTGATTCTAAACTTAAATACCGTAAAAAATGTAATAATATAATATGTTCTGTATTATAAAACTACTACAAATTCTAAGCAGTGTTCTACACTCAGAGAAATGTTTAATTGTGATATATAATATTTAGTTTCTTGTATCAAGTGGTATATAAATGTCAGGAAGTAAATATTGAGTTGTAAAATGACGTACGCCATAGTCATCGATTTTGTTTATCAATTTTATAATTAGGTAGTAACAATCAAATTGTTTTCTATTATAGTTTACTCAGATATTCTTCTTGCTACAGTACCAAGCAGTATTATAAACTAGATATTTATTGTTACAGAATTCCTTTATATCCTAAGAATTTTTTTGTATGCAAATAATGAAAAATACACACTATTAATGCAAATAATGCCTCAGTGGGTAACAATGTTACGCATATGTATTATCAATGATCCGTATTTTAAGCCCTTTAAATTTATATTTAGTGTTTAATTAATTACACATTTAAAAAAATAAACGGCCTCACGTCTTATACAATTAGTGAAAACCCCTTTCATTATTGATTTTTCACAAAAATTTTCTTGAAAAAGCTAGTGCTTGTATAGGAACGAAGAAATAAGATAACATAATTTCAAATCACAGTATACAAAGAGACTAAAAAATATGGTATCAGCACAAGAACAGATTACTCTAAATAACACAGACACAAAGAAAGAAATTGTATACGTATTGTACGAAATATTTTAAAAAAAAAAAAATAAATAAATAAATAAATAATTTTTATGGAGATTTTGACTCTATTAGAAACCCTGCCCCCTAATGTAACGCTCCTGAAAATAAGCTAAACCGCACATCTACACTGACGCCTCATAAACGACATTCTGCAATAACAAAACTATTAAATTGCTTTCGAACGGCAACGCGGCAAATTATACAAAGCGCATACAGTAGTGTTGGAACACCTGCTTTCAAATTTATTTTACGTCGAAATTAAATTACATCATAGTGGCTTTTCATTGCCTACTTTGTATAAAACAAACTCAAAATAACGGCGGACGGCTTTAATGGATATTGAAAAGGGTATTATTTAACCACGCAGAGTCGATGCGTTATGCAAAGCGACGGATTTATATGGAGTTCACAGGCACCGATGAGGAAGCGTATTGTGTAACGATTTTATTGTGTGGTTTGAAGCGCCACGTTTGTTTTGCAGCCTATATTTAATTTTCACGATTGTCGTTTGTCGATTAACACACAAACATTTACAACAGAAACTAATAGTAAAGAAAATTTAGTAGAAAATTTCAATAAACCGATTATACAGGTCTACAAAAAAAATTCGCTGCAGCATCATCCGCATCTGTGGCAGCAAAATCTATTAAATTTACACTAAAATATTTCCCATTTTATTACGGTTTCTGACTGCCATTCCGTTGCTATTTCTGTGATTTTCTGCGTTACTTTAAGATAACTAGATATCGGATGTTAATAATAGGTACAACGAAGTTTACTGCCATTAAAAGTTAGTTCTGGAAAATTTTTTATCTAACGCTCCACCGTAACACGAGACGGACGGTGTCCCAACATTTTTACAAACTTATTCGACGTTTCATGCACACAAATCGACCGGCGCAGATTAACTAATACTAACAAGATGAGTAAATTATTTTATGCTAAAAATTTGGGGTTCCATACTATATATTTTCTCTGTTAATAATTAATATTAACAGAGTTAATAATTAATGTTAATAAATTTCTGAGAAAAATTAGCAGGTGTCACAGAAAGCTTTAAAAACCATACAAAACAAAATATATTTTTATGGTTTCTTCTGTCAATTGTATTTAATACATTCTGTATTAAATACATATGTATATTAAATCAATTCGTAGCGTGAACCTAATTTACGCTTGTCAGGTTTCTTGTTTACGCTTTGCTTGCGTTTGTACGTTAATACATTGAGAAACAGGATTTTCGATTAAGGAATTATACAATGACAAACGCGCGTAACATCATTTTTTAAGTTGTGTCATAGCGAGAAACACAGGCACTCTAGGCACATGACAAGGTGTTACGTATCGACCAATTCGAATACTTGTTGAACGTACTGTGTCTATGAGGTCTAAGAATGATTCATGTCGAATGTTCTCAGGCAATAACATCATGTGTGTTGTCTTACTGGCACTGGACAAAACCAATTGGCAGCTTTCCCGGAATTGTTAAAATTTAACCCAAATTTAGTATGAGTATACAAGTATTACCGATAAACTCATTTCGGCTCTACGATATTTAGACAACAATGCATTTAGAGGTCTCATTCATGGTAGAAGATAGTCAATAAAGTGGCCTCCGAGATTTCCAGATCTTACGCCCCAGGACCAATTTCTTTGAGAATATTTCAAGGTGAATTTAAAGAACAGAACACGGTGCAAAATTAGACAAATTACGAAAACATTAGTCATTGATAATCTACTTATTATTAGTGAATTTGTAGACTTGCCTATCGTCAAGACGTCAATGGTAGGTAATTTGAGAACCAGTTGGCCTGATACAGTATATTATTTTTAACGTTAAATTTTAGTAATAATATAATTTATATGTCTCACAATTTTCTTTTCGAATTTTCTCTTCGAATTTTCCAATGCAAGATAGTAACACCACACACAGGGGGTAACCAATTGAAAACATTGAGGATGACATCCACTTTCGAAACCAATTGACGATGTAAATGTCATACGGCAGTCAAAATATGCTTTTTTGTAATTAAAATTTAACCTGCTTCGGTTTTTCTGGGTTTTGCAATACTCTTGTCGCTCTCTGTATAATATAAGAATACGAAGATAAACGGACTGTACTGTAATGCTTTAAAATTTTTAATGTCTCTAATACCCGACCCTCACAGCGTAAATCTCTCCTTTTATCATTTGCAAGGGGAGGCGTGAACTCGGGGTAAAATTGCCAAGTCAGAAATTGGCCTGTTGCTACTGCTGGTCCCTGTATTCGCCACTTGTTGGTAGTCCAGGGTCGGCCCCAGCTAACGGCCAGACGTCATTTCCAATAAATGAAACAGTGAAGCGTAAAAAACATAAGCAAATCATTTTAATAGAACTTTAATTTCTGGGATTATGATAGTTTATAATGTATAAGTTTAATATATTAGTTTATAACCTTATTCGAATTTCAAGGCTGTCACATTATGTGACAGCCACTTGTCAAGAGTTTGACAACAAAGTTTCGCTTCGACATAACCGCTATTTCCACCTCTCTCATTCGTAGCCAGATTTGATGACGTTTTTTAATGGTTCATTATTCTTATAATATGGAGACATCCAAAAAAAACGTCATCAACTCTGGCTATGAACGAGAGAGATAGAAATAGCAGTCATGTCTAAGCTTTTCGGTTGTGTCAAACTGTTGACAAGTAACTGTCACAATTTATAAAATAAACAATGGCTGTCATATGATGTGACAGTTTTGACAAGTAAATAAGGTTATAAATTCGAATAAGAATAGAAATACGTCTTTTTTTTCTTGGCCAACTTTGATGACGTTTTTTTTGGATGTCTCTATATTAGTAGTATCGAATATACTCTCATACTCAATACAACAATCAAAACAATCATACTACACAATACAAGGTGGTGTTGGAAAGATAAAAATGTGTCGCTCGACACTATGTAAGGCTTATAAATGCAAAACAGTATATGTAGATCGCTGTAAAAACAACGTAATTGTACGTAGGACTTCACTTACCACGACTCGGAGAGACCTTTGAACGCTATGAACGTTAATTGTCACGACGATCAACTATCTGAAATGGTAATCGTAACAACAAATAATAAATAAATTATAAACACAAACACACAAATTGGCTCTAGCAACCTCTCAAGCCAACTGATATTTTCAACTTAATTGACGACACAGCCACATACATACACAATAACATGGATATCAACATTTGTTTTTCGTTTTTGGGAGCCGTCCCTAATTCCGGGGCACTCCTGGATCCTGGTGTTTATCAAAAGGCGATGCAGGTCCAGAGGAGAGGTGCCTTATATCTTCAGGGGCACTCTTAGATCCCCCAAGTTTCAGAAAGCTTCCAGCTCTCTATACCACACATTTTGTCGTTTACAGTATACTCTTGCTTTTTGCTACTTTTGTAATACTACTCCAATGTTTCTTATGTTGAATTTGTACCCATTATTTTTTTATTCGTCTGGTTCCAGGTGGGGTTGCTGAATCTTTCCCTGTAAGTTCATGTACATGTACTACTGTGACCTTATATAGCACACTAGTCTTAAAGTAGTGCGGTCTGCCAGTTCTTCCTACCATTTCAGTACCATTCTATATGTTACCTTGCAACTGCTCAAGGTTGCAAGGGCTGTCTGACTATCGATTATTATATTTATCCTCTATCTGCAAATTCTTTGGTTGTTAATTCCTTCCATATTGTAGGATAGCGTATACCTCTGCCTGAAAGACCGAGTGTTATGTTTTCCAAGTGATAAAAAGCATCTTGTATTCCTTAGCTCATTATATATAATAGCTCCTGTCCATTCTTCAGTCTTTGACCAGTCCGTACACCAGGCCTCACCTCGAGAAAGAGACCAGTCCTTCAGGTGTCACTACCTCATGGTTGAGACTGGAAGCAGTGCTGGTTGACGTGCTGTAGTCTTTTTTCATGTCTAAAGTGACATCATCAACTAACGGGTGGATGACCTAACCTAACAATTATGTTGTTCAGCTTGTTCTGCAGTCTGAAATAGTTCCGCCCTGGCTGCCCCTTCCTCCACTCCTAGACACGCGGAGGAGAGGAGATCCAGCAGGATCTCCAACGCTGCCGTTTTGCCATTAGGCTGCGCCGGCGAAAAATCTAAGGTGCTTGGGTTCATCTACAACATCAACCTTCAGCTTAGAGACTATCCAAACCAATTCCAAACCAATCACACCAAGTTGCTCATCTATGGGCCACTTAAAGAGTAATGAGGTGGCATAATTCTCGCCGACCTAGCCAAGACACACCAGGCAAGACCGGCCCTGTAGCGGCGGTGTGTAAAGCGATTTTATTCCGTAACAAATTGGTTTTATCGACGGTGCGTAAACACGGCGCCGCCCCCGCCGTCGAGCGATCGCCGCCGCCGCCGCTATTATTTTTCCGCGCGACAGATCGCGAAACGGCTCTATTTACTTTCGCTTTCTGCGGAGCCTGAAGTGCGCGGAAGCCGCTAATAGGTCACGTAATTATTACCGTTGAGGATTTGCCCATACGCCACGAAGCTAATTTGTTTGTCCAACGATGACAATTCTCCACCGAGCCGTGGTTGTCGGAGGTTAGGTTAAACTGTTTTAGTGCAGTAGGCAGGGAGCTAAAATCATCAAAAAGTGTTCTTGAAACATATAGGGCTAGTTTTGAGGGTATCCTATGTATTTTTTGTGTAGAACACAATGCGCGGGGTCCGTAGAGCTGACTCCGTCCGATAATTTTTTAAATTAACAATTTGTGAAAAAAAAAGTTTTTTTTTTCACATTTTCAGTTATATCTCCGTTCCTTGGCTCCGTTCCTTGGTACTGCTATTTGTAGTATGAAGTTTTTAGAACAACTTTTCGAGTAATTAACGATCGATTTTTTTTGCAGGGGGATTTTTGGTGTGATGCGTTCAGAATTACGATTTTTTACATTTTTAAATACTATTAACCCTCTAGGATAGCTTCGTGAAAACCGTTTTATCGTAACTGCCTTAGAACCCGAGTAATTCTTATTTTTTATTCCGCCATTTCTACAATTTTTGAATTTTTCCTACATTACTACAATTTCCTAGTTTGAGAATCTAACAAGATTTTTATTTTCAGATCATTTGTATGGCACAAAAACCTTGCACACCATACAGCTGCATTTTTTCGGTGATGTCAACTTCAACGACCTGCAGCGCCTCCATATATGGTTTTTTTTTCACAAACTATTTTTTATTCCTTATATTTTAAATAAAAAAGTCGCAAAAAGTTTTATAATGCTATCTATCATAGTTTTACAAAAAAAAAAATGCAAACTTAGGTATGAAAAACAGGGTATCACACTAGAAATCCCCCTTAATTAACAATGACGCCATTTCTTTATTTATTGTACGATATTGACCAGGTTGGGCTAGAAAAATCATAAATCTTCAAGTTTGCAAGACTTTTGAGATTTTGAAAAATATTAATTTGGGCCAGTTTTATAATGTTCTCTATGCGACTACATTTTTTGACGTGACGTATACATTATTTTAGCGTTGCCGCTTCGAAATTCTCGGAATTGTGACTATAATATCTTGACGCCCTTTTTTTTAAATATGCGTCTTGAAGCGTACTTTCAAGATGGTATAGCCAAATTAATATTTTTCAAAATCTCAAAAAATTGTCGCAAACTTGAAGAGATTTATGGTTTTTCTAGCCCAACCCGGTCAATATCGTACAATAAACAAAGAAATGGCGTCAAAATTCGATCGTTAATTACTCGAAAAGTGATTAACGCATCGAGCTGATTTTTTTTGTAACTTCATACTACAAATAACAGTCCCTCTAAGAATTTTCAGGATCATAATCGCCCTACTTTCGAAGTAACGAAATAGTGAAAAAAAAGCACTTTTTTCATCTTCAGCAGTCATATGCAAGTTAACAATAGTACTTGGAGACTTCGGGTTGGGCTGAAAATTTTGGAAATTCGATAGGCTACAACTTCTTAAATGCATATGCTATATAAAATATGCCAAGGAACGGATAAGTGAAAATGTGAAAAAAATACGTTTTTTGTTTCACAAATTGTTAATTTAAAGAATTAGCGGACGGTTTCAGCTCTACGGACCCCGCGCATTGTGTTCTACGCAAAAAAATACATAGGACACCATCAAAACTAGCCCTATATGTTTCAATAACACTTTTTTGATGATTTTAGCACCCTGTCTACTGGACTAGTTAGGTTAAACAGTTTTGCTACTTGCGGAAAGCCGACGAGAGACGATTAAGGCATATTTCACACTTCTGTACACAAGGCGTGCCTCGGACAGAATTTCTAGGAATTGTTTATAGTAAAAACAACAAATATTGTCAAAGTCTGTGTTGATATAAATCGCACTATTATTGGATACAGAAGAAGAATTAGCCTATAATTTCTAAAAAAAAAAAAAACACGACATTTTTGGCACACTCAACGCTGTAAGCATTGTCCTATGATCCGCATTAGAACTGCCACCTGACAAGGTGGCAATATATGCGGACGTACTGAGAACTGGTGACGGAAAAACTCATTTAAATAATGTTAAACAATATTTACCGGTAGGATACCGAGCATATGATGATCAGGTGACTGGCATGATAGTGAGAATAGACCTTAAAAATCGTTATTGAATAATCATTACTTAAAAATAGTTTGCGCAAGAGATTTCGGTGTTATTTTACAGTTTAAAATTTTCATTCCTAATGTTAGTTGTCAGCCACTGTTACCAAAAATATAACTGATAAATTAATTTGCTACAAACAGGTTTAACCATTTTAAACAAACAAAATAGACATGATTAAATCAATCTCGGTGAGATTTAGATATCACAAAACACAATACAAACGATGGCACAGCACGTTGAACGTTGAGGTTATGTCAAACAGTTGGCAACGTGTAAAATTGCAGATGGCCGCAATAATTACAGCTCCGGGCTTGAAATTTTTATCTGCAAGAAATTGCACGAACAAACATAAATACGCATGCATGCAATAAAAATTGCAAAATTGCGAACTGTAAAGCGGCCTTTAGTTATGTATGTATAGTCCATCTATTCTGAATTGAAAATGATAAATATGCCTGGAGAACAAAAAAAGCGATGCAACTTTATAATTCCATGGGTGTGCTCGAATAATAACTTTTAGGGATAGGTAATAATAAGTAATTAATGTCGCTTTTGGGCATTCATATATGTTTAAAATAATACGCTGACTTTGACAATGTCAGTCTTTATTTTTTAAATTCATCGTACTCGACCGTTTCGACATTTTCGCTAGTTATATCTGAAGCTACGTTATTTTCATCCGTTTCGAAAGGCCTCCAGAAAGCCATGTTTATGAAAGAGGTATTGATTAAAAATATCGATTTTTAATGATTGAATTATGACGCAAATAAAATAAAAGTTTGTATAATTTAAACCTTTTTAAAAACCCACTTCGGCGTTATTGTACGCGCAAAATATATAAGGCATCAGAACACTCACAAAAACAACGCTTTTTTTGTATACAGTCGGTCAAAGATAGCGTGGTTATAACCCCGTGTTTTACCGCCTACGTAATCAACTAGGTCGACTGTATGCACTGTCTGCCGACATATTTCCCCTACCAGAGTAGCGATAATGAGCAATGAAGTGTAGATTCCGCCCACTTCTTACGTGACAGGCGCTTGTCAAAACAACGTAGACTACGGTACGGCATATACGGGTAAAGATCATTATAGAAACGCGTATTTAGTTCCATAAAAAGTGTTCCTACGTCGTATAAGTACCTATTTTCAATTTAGAATGGAAATTCTATACCTTTATGTACTATTATGTATGACGGGTAGCGACAAATACATTACATAGCTATTATAAGCATAAATATTTGTACATTTTTTAGCCTACAAATATAACATTCTGCAGCTCTCATTGGTATGTCCTTTAAGATTTTCATGAGTTTACATTATAGCAATCGTGATCTGTCTATCGCAAACGATAAAGTAGCACCTCCAGCTTTTCAATCTCGAACTCGTTATTCTCTACCCACTCGTAGTTTACTTTTTTTTAGTTCGAATTATCTACTTGAAGATTAACTTGTGAGTATTCAGCTTCTGTCGGGCGTTAACTCGAAAATTGGCTTTGACGTAGATATCGCGTGGTGATATGTATATTTCTACAAAACGGTTTCGCGTAATGACGTATGGCAGTATTTTTTTTTTATATAAACCATCATAATTGTGTTGATGCTTACGCCTATACGCCTAGTTAAAAATAAATGGTTCACATTTAACCACGCTTCTGTAATGCACTATTAGTTTAGGGAAAATATAGGAACTAAGTTTGATTAGTATGACTGTTATGACCTGTATCGGAAATATACAGTCAGCAACGAAAGATATGATGCACCCATTTCCTTAGTGTTGCTTAAATTCTGATAATTTTTGTACTGCAGCTTGTGAAATTCAGCGTCTAATAAGCCCAAGTTGAAAGTGGTGTCCATTGTGTGATATTATTTCGCTAAAAAAGTAAAACTGCGATATTTTTAAAGTTGGACCAAAAACATCATAAAAAATCAAAACTCTACAAACTATTTTGACAGTTTTCGTAAAAAGCACTATTCATGAAATTTTAATAAAAGGGAGTGAGTTCTAGAGGAATATGAATCCTAAAAAATAAACTCTAAATAAATAACTTTTTAGAGTAATACCGGGTGACTCAGTTGCAGTGGCGGTGCGTGATATTTCAGTTAGCCATATCTTGAAAACGACGCATGGGACCCACTTCACTTTTTAGGTGATGACTATACCCCTCTTACAGAAAGGATTCATAGTGAAAAAACCGTCAGCAAAGTTTGCGAAAAAATTTTCAAAAACACTGGAGCACTCCCCTGGGTTCTCAGTAACGCTCTGTGGAATATTTGCAGTATATTTTTTTTCATAATCTAGAAACAAATATAAGGAGAGGTTTTTCGATTTGTTACAAAATATTTTTGTTTCAAAAAGTTATGGCCATTTTAATTTTGGGAAACAAAATGTTCCTATAAAATTAAAATTAAAATGGCCATAACTTTTTGAAAAAAAAATATTTTGCAACAAATTGAAAAACGTCTCCTTATATTTGTTTCTAGATTATGAAAAAATATATACTGCAAATATCCCACAGAGCATTACTGAGAACCCAGGGAGTGCTCCAGTGTTTTTGAAAATTTTTTTTCGCAAACTTTGCTGACGAATTTTTCACTATAAATCCTTTCTGTAAGAGATGTATAGTCATCACCTAAAAAGTGAAGTGGGTCCCATGCGTCGTTTTCAAGATATGGCTAACTGAAATATCACGCACCGCCACTGCTCAGTTGTACTGTTCCAATGGCATATCCCCGTTAGTTAATAAAATATAAATTTGAAATTTGGGGAATCTAATTTAAACCCTAAGGTTCTTTACATAGAGCCTAATATTAATATTCTGCCACTTCCGGTTTAACCGGAAACGACCCTAACTTACTTATTTCAAATGACACCCTGTATGTTTTTCTCAAAATTTTAATTCTACGCAAAATTTCCTTTTCAATGATGTATCACACTTTGTATTTTGGATTTAAGAACGGAAGCAAAAATCGAATTTTAAAGATTTTAAAATCGGTTTTAAATTTCAATTTCTTTGAAAATTAGTCTCTCTCATCCAATGAGGATTATCCTCAGACCAATAATGACAATTGTGCCGATTTACAGTTCCATTATTATAAAAACGGCTTTCATCTGTCCATAATATTGAGCTAATATTGCCATCTACAGGAGCAGTCGCTAGCCATGCAAGAAACGCCATTATTCTCTCATAATCTCCTGGTTCTAATCCTTGATGCAGATGGATTTGGAAAGGTCGTATTTTGGCTGATTTTAGGATTCGCTGAATAAAAGAAAGAGAAATATCGCATTCTGATTCAATTTGTCGAATTGAAATATGTGGATCATTAAACACACTTCCCAAAACACGAACACTATGCTCTTCGTTAGTAGCAGTCTTTTCTTTTAAAAACAGTTTGTTTTTTAAGAATGCCCCACATGTGGCTAAACTTGAAGCCAAACGGGTAAAATACATATGTATGTATCACCTGGCATACGTCTGTCAGGTTATCTCTCTCCATAAACACGTCTATTTTTCCTACATCTACGCCTGTTTTTCCTACATTACCCATAAATTAGGATCATATCTAACTTTTCTACATTTGAAAAATTGTCGTTATTCATTATTAATACCACTTTTGTTCGAAGCAATTTTAAGTTTTAATACAAATTAATAACTTTATAAACTGTCAAAGTCAAACAGTTAACAATATTCAAATATTTTCAAAGCCTGCTTTAGTTTTCCTAGGTTGATCGATTTAGTTTCGATCATTTTTTTAAAATATTTGTCATTTGAAATAAGAAAGTTAGGGTCGTTTCCGGTTAAACCGGAAGTGGCAGAATATTAATATTAGGCTCTATGTAAAGAACTTTAGGTGTAAATAGTGGAGATATGCCACTGGAACAATACAACTGTGACACCCGGTATATGTATGTAGTGTTATTTGAATTTTTTACGATCTTTTTGGTTCAACTTACACGTTAACGTAATTCCCAACAAGTCCAATTCCTATTTCTTATTGAAGACAGTAATCACGAGGTCGGATCTTCGACTATTAGACAACAACAAAAAATCAACCACACTATTATACTTCCACTACACTGCGTGAATGTGTAAATAAAGCATACAAATTCGAAGATGTTCTTAATATTCTGATGGATTCTGTTTAAAAACCCAATTACACACGGCCTTGTCGTAATCCGCTGGCAAACGTCATTAACAATTACCACGTTCAAACGCTCCGCCTTTATAAATTGGCATTTATCCCTATTGAACCGCCATTGTCCGGGTCCATGGCGATTTACCTTGCAAAACCGAAAAAACATTTTCGTGTTCCATTTGACTCGACGGTCTTTCATTCGGCAACAAAGCGTCGGCGGATGAAAAGCTAATTCGAAACGGGGATTTTTCGTATGTGCGGCGATTTTGATTAATTAGAGATAACACAGAACGTACGAGGGTCGCGAGCTATATATCGTTGGTTTATTGATTTTGGGGGTGAAACAATTCGAAAAGTCAATACGGCGAACTCGTGAAACGAAGAAAGAGTAACTGTAACGGAATCGACAATATTTTAAGTTTGAGTATTAATCCATCCATTAATCCATTCATTTTTTCTCAATAATTTGCACAGGGGTCCAAATTCGATGGTCGTGAAAGCTATTTGACAACTTACAGGGTATTAATAGATGAGCAAAGCCTATTCTAGACCACTTACATAAGCATAACTGCCAAATCTTGGCCCGGGCTCATTATTTTGCCCTTGAGTCACATCCAAAATTTTTAGGACCTTGAAGCACATCATTTCCCATCTGATGTATCATCTTTCATCATCCTAGTCCACATCGTTGTCAAAATATTAAGTAAAAAGTAAATGGATCGTTTCAACCTCAAAATCTCGACTCCAGTTCATCAAATTATTCGCGAAAGACCTGTAATATTTTTCAGACATCATTTCCTATTTGATGTATTACACAAGCCGACAAGATTTTAACCCAGAAACCAGAATATATTTTTCCAAAAGATGCGCTGAATCCGAATCCGAGAACCAAATCCTCCCAATTGGCTCTGGTTTTCGAGATATCCTAACCTAAAAGTGCAAAAAAAGCGATTTTGGCCTATATTTGAGGTTATGTAGCATCGCAATTTTTTTCTCAAAAAACTATGAACATCTTCAAGTATAGTCCTTTTATTCTGAATTGAAAATGATAAATACGCCTGGGGAACAAAAAAAGGCGGCGCAACTTTATGATTCCATGGGCGTGCTCGAATAATAACTTTTAGGGATAGGTAATAATAAGTAATTAACTTTTATATCATGACTTTTTATTTACATACATACATATAAGTATAAAAATAAAAAAAGTCAGGATAATACATGTATGTATTATTTATATTTATTTGTATATTATACTAATGTTCATTTGGCCAGTAATATGTTTTAATTTTTTTGTACTTGCAAACAAGTAATGTTAAAAATATTGAAAAATGCGACAGAACTAAACAAAAAGCCATATTTTAATTAAAATATATTAACAACACGATAAATTGTGGATATTGAAATTTTAGTTAATTTATTAATTCGATTAATAATTTCAGTATAAGTCATTTTCTCATTTTCACGTTTTAGGCATTCATATATGTTTAAAATAATACGCTGACATTGACAATGTAAGTCTTTATTTTTTAATTCATCGTACTCGACCGTTTCGACATTTTCGCTGGTTATATCTGAAGCTACGTTATTTTCATCCGTTTAGAAAGGCCTCCAGAAAGCCATGTTTATGAAAGAGGTATTGATTAAAAATAATATAAATTTACATATATATTATATAATAATAATAATAATATTAATAATAATAATAATAATAATAATAATAATAATAATAATAATAAGAACAAAAGGGATGCATCAGGATGGATAAAGATAATAATAAGATCAGAAAGGGATGGATAAAAATAATAAGAAGAACAAAAGGGATGCATCAGAGGCGCAGCGGGGTGTAAACATCAACTGACAATCGACGCTGTGGTATTGAAGCAAGCCCAAGTAAGAAGAAGAAACCTGCATATGTGTTACATCGACTACAGCAAGGCGTTCGACTCGGTACCTCACGACTGGCTACTTAAAGTCCTGGAAATTTACAAGGTCTGCCCTCGGATAAGAGCTCTTCTCCAACATCTTATGCAGTCATGGAAAACAAACATTTGGGTCTCTGGAGGGAACAAAGGTCAAGTTGAGATCAAGAAGGGAATCTTCCAAGGTGATTCACTCTCGCCGGTTTGGTTCTGCTTGGCACTCAATCCATTATCTACACTACTCAATAAAACAACAGCTGGGTACAAGATCAACATGAGAAGCCGAGCAACACTCACTCACCTGCTCTACATGGACGATCTGAAACTATTCAGTGGGACCAAGGCAAATCTCCAGGACCTCATTGGAACTACTAGGACCTTCAGCGACGACATCAAAATGTCCTTTGGCCTGAATAAGTGCGCCACATTGAGTATTGTGAAGGGAGCACCTCATAAAATCCAGAGGTATATGCCGACATCCATCAACTACCACCGGAAGAGCAATACCGTTACTTGGGAGTGTGTCAAGACGGCAGGATTAACCACACACAACTGAAGAAAGAATTCCAAGAGAAATACAAGAGCCGCGTGACAAAGTTGCTGAATACGCTTTTATCTGGAGGCAATCTTATCAAAGCCATCAACTAGTGGGCGGTCCCAGTGCTGACATACTCTTTCGGAATCGTCAAGTGGTCCGTTACTGATCTTGATGAGCTCGGCCGACTTACCAGGCGGCTCCTAACTAAGTTCAGGCACTTACACACTAACTCTTCCGTAATCAGACTTTACCTGCCGCGAAGACGAGGTGGGAGAGGTCTATTGAACATCAAAAATCAGTGCCTTAATCAAGAAGCTTCCTTAAGAAGAAAACTGCTAATGAACAGGGACCCGCTAATAACAGCAGTAGCAAGAGAGGACGCTGGTTACACGCCTTTGAGCCTCGGATGCGAACTTATCCCGGTCGACGTACCAACAGAAGAGGAGCTCCGGACCCAGTGGATGGAACATGCTTTGCAGGGCCGTTTTCCAAAAATGCTACAGCCAGACCACATCGACAAAGAAAATTCATTAAAATGGCTTACCGACGGCTATCTGTACCCCGAGACCGAAGGATTCTTGACTGCCATTCAGGACAGGGTTATAAAAACAAGAAATTACCAGAAGAATATCCTGAGAGACGACGTCGAAGACCTATGTAGAAAATGTGGATCTGCAGGCGAAACTATAGAACACATAATAGGAGGGTGTCCCGCGCTATCAGAGTCAGCATATCTCGGCAGGCACAACCAACTTGCGAAGATGGTTCACCAACAACTGGCGCTCAAGTATGGCCTGTTAGCGACGGCTCCGCCATACTACAAATATGTCCCGGAAGCTGTGCTGGAATCGGAAGTTGCCGTGATGTACTGGGATAGGCTAATCATCACCGATCGAACAGTGGACTTCAACCGACCAGATATTGTGCTGATCAACAAGGAACAACGAAGAGGGATCATCATAGACATCGCTGTGCCACTTACCCACAACAGTCAGAAGACTGAACGGGAGAAGATCGCGAAATACGAAAATTTGTCAATCGAGCTGAAGCGCCTATGGAAACTGGAGAAAGTGGAGACGTACGCCCTAGTAATATCGGCAGAGGGAGTGATGACGACGAGATTCGCCAAGAACATCGCGGCATTAGGACTATCTTTAATGTCATTAGAAATGGCCAGAAGGCAATATTGTTACAAACTTGCCACATTGTAAGAAAGGTTTTGGGATAGGATGAATTTCCTCCCCTCGCCTGAGCCTAATTTCTGCTGGAGGCGGGGATGAGATATCAAGCCATCACTGTCTGCAGCAAGAATGGGTGAATGTTTCCCAGCGTTTACGCTGAGAAGTGTGACTATAAAGTCTGCGAAACAATAATAATAATAATACTCACCCCTATAATTACTCCGAAGAGTAACCCCTTAGGTCCTCTCAGGGACCTGTGCGGGAAGGAGTGGCTATTATTATTATTTGCCATGGCGCACTGGGAGCGACTTAAGATTATTTCGGTAACGCATTTGCTTTACAGTTCTGAGGAAACCCAGAAAACTCAGAACATTACCAAATCTAGGGCATGTGCGGTTGGATTGGCATCTATGCATCCACACCTATACACTAGTGTATTAGTGGTTGCATATCAAACCCTGACGGAGAAAGCGAGACAATTAAAAATCGCTACCCCGGCCGGGACCTGAACAACGCGCACAGAGGTATCGTGACTGGAAAGACGGCGCTTTAACCCACTCGGCAACCCGTGCCCCTTAATATTTTATAATAAAATTTATATATTATAATATATAAATTTATATATAGTATAATTTAAACCTTTTAAAAACCCACTTCGCCGTTATTGTACACGCACAGAATATAAGGCATCAAAACACTCACAAAAACAACGTTTTTTTTGTATAGAGTCAGTCAAAGATAGCGTGGTTATAACCCGTGTTTTACCGCCAACGTAAATCAACTGGGTCGCCTTTATGTGGTGCCTCGTGATGTGTTTCCCCTACGAGGGTGGCGACAATGACCAATGAACTGTAGGTTCCGCCCACTTCTTATTTTGACAGGTCTCGTCAAATAAACGTTGAGTACGAGACGATCTATAAGGGTAAGGATCAGTATAGAAACGCGTATTTAATTCCATACAAAGTGTTAATAAACTGATATTTATCCTACCTCGTACAAGTACCTATTTTCAATTTAGAACGGATATTCTATACATGCCTTGTCATTTTAAGGGGTCTTTCTGGTTACAAATTTTCAAAAAATATCTTCAAAAACATGATTCAAAAAAGGTTTTAGAGCGATATCTTAATTCTAAAATTATTTTTAGGCGTATACAGTGAGACTCTGTGAGAAAGCATTTTCTCGACGCTCGGCTGTGTTTCGATAATCTCGACTCCCCACCTGTTTTTAACATCTCGTTTGTTATTACACAACGTGTTAGTCTATAAGCAACGTATATTTTTTAATTTCCTTAAAACAATTTAAACGCGATTTTCTAGAAACCATGTTTTTTTAGGGTTGCGGGCACGATTTAAGAAAAACTACTTGACCAATTGCTCTGATTTTTTAATATGTTATTGTATACATTTATGGCTATCTCATGAACTAGAATCGTTTCGATTGGTAAAAATTTTTCCGATTTTCCATTTTATTATTTTTTGATGTAAAACAAATATTCTAGTTCATGCTATAGCCACTTCAACAAGGAATAATTTGCCACTTTGTATTTTTTTTTTCAGATCATCCAGTCGCCCAAAATCATGCCCGCAGTCATTTTTTGATGTTTTTTAAAAAAAAATCCGTGGCAAAAATATTTTTTAAAAATTAAAAAAAAAAATTATAATATATACACGTCAATAAACAAACCTACAAATTTTCAAAACATCTATTCTTTCTATGAAAAAAAAAATGTTTAACAACAATTTTTTTTTGAAAATCGTAACCAGAAAGACACCTTAAATGACATCCAGTTTACTCAAATATCTTTTTTTTTTTCGTTGCGATATCGCATTTTGAAATTTTTAAGTTTGTGAATTTCTCTATAATTGAAACCCTATTAAGGATCGCGTGTACATCAAACAGTCGATTGGTTTTTTGATTAGGAAACACTGAAAATGTTTAAAATTCAATAGCAGGTCAATGTTTTCTTATGTAAAAAAGACCTGCTCGTTCAGAATCCAAGGTCAGATTTTCAAAATTTTTCGAGAAAAATTTTGGAAATCTGACCTTGCATGTATGACAATTAATACATTACTTTCAACAGGAATTTATTCAGTCATGCTCCTTCATTTAGAACCACCCTGTAAGTTCAGTTTTATTTAGAATGATGGAATAAAAATGTGAATATGATACGGGCTTTATTGCTGGGTGACAAAGGTCAAAAAAGGGTCTTACAAGACCCTTTTATCGCACATCTCATTTTGTTAATTTCCTTCGCGTATACTTTCTTGAAGTACAAAGACGAAGAGGAGAAATGATATTCTCAATATTAAACACATCTATTGTTCTTCCATTTTAATATCGCTTACTTCTAGAGACACTCTCGATGTACGGGTCAAAGGCTTCACTGGGGGTGACCTTTTATCTAAATTTGACGAAGCTGAAGCTGAAGTTTTCATTGACATGCAGCGCACTCTCTGAATCACAAAATAAACTACTGTTATACGAGGTGTGTAAATTAAGTAATGAGACTGGCAACGTAGCACCCGATCTAGCAACACTGCGAGACGGAACTTGAAAGGGCGGTAGGTTAACATGTAATGCACCTTCAGTACAAGTTTGACTTGTTGTCATTTGTTTGTTCTTCCGTTTTTACTTGAAGATGAAGGCCTTCCGCTGCGTGATTCATCTTCAATCGACTCTCTTCCTTCTGATAATGCTGAGAATGCCTTAATGGGGTAAATACAATTAGACGGGCTAAAATTACGCATTTTTTTTTACCAAGAAGGTTTTATTTAAGCATTACAAAACTTTGTGTATATGTTAAGATAAGAAAAAATTTTTTTTATTTTTCAAAACAAAATGGCGGCTACACGCTGGCGCAAAGTGGACCTATAAAAAAAATGGCAACCACTCTGGACGTCGTAATTTTCATCTGTAACAGTCCAGGAAATAAAATTTATGTTAAAAATACATATAAACCTCAATTTTGTCGATAAATCTCAAAAAATAAAAACAAATCTACGTTTGGCAGAAGTTTTTTGAGAAAATCGGCGATTTTCCGTATTTTTTCACACACTTTTGCATTAATAATTATATTTTGCAACATAAAATTCCAAAACGTTTACAGACAAGCTAAGAGTATAAAGAAGAAACCCTGAAAGTTTCAGCCAAATCGGCCGAGTAGTTTTTGAGTAATCGTGGTTGCCAATTTTGAAAATGTTGTTTTGAGTAAAATTCGGTTAAAGTTTTGAATACCGAAAAATGGTACTTCCGACTCAGTTAGCGATTCTAGGGACGTACAAAAGGCCTTCAATCTCTTCGTACATGCTGTTATTCATCTGTTGTAGTTCTGTGAGTAAGGTCAAATAAATAAAACTTTCACTAGGACTGACTGGTCTCGTATACCTGCTGTGCGCTGAAAAAGGCGTTCTCGAAAAATGACGAAAAAAATATAAGGAGTACGAGTTTCGCTCTGAAACTTTCACGAGAGGAAATTTCCTAATATAACTTTTTTTATAGAAAAAAAAAAAAGATTAATCGATTTTTTTGACCACCTAATTGTATTTACCCCCTTAAACCACCGACCAACCTGGGCTCTTGAAAAAACACTGTCTCTGTAGGCGTGTTGAAGTTTTGCGAAAGTATCCGTTGTGTTGTGTCCAAGTCTGAAGCAAAACCTGATAGCACATCGTTGCTCAAAATTTTCACTCATTTTTAAAACGCAATAGGAAAAATCGGTTTACGAAAACAGTCACAAAGGACAAACAAATGACACTAGTTTGAACAAACAAGTTCAAACTTGTACTGAAGGTGCATTACATGTTAACCTACCGCCCTCCAAATCTCCGCAGTGTTGCTAGAACGGGCGTAACGTTGCCACTCTCATTACTTAATTTACACACCTCGTACGTACATAGGTGGTCTGGCTGGCGGTAATCTTTTTTCACCCCCGAGTTTATCTGCGGCCGACGGCCGGTCCGGCTCGAAATATAAAATATTCACTAAAGTGAATAAATTGGGACCTCGGTCCGCACACATAGGATAGGTTTACATAAATCCACATGCAGGAACGAGCGTGTGTATCTGTTAAATGAACATGACATCGGTAGGGTTATCCTCGAATATAAATCATCGCGGCCATACCCTAGGACCATCTCTCCGCGTCCCACGTCCTCCACTGAGAAATCTACAATATTTACTCGCGCTTTATGAACTTCCGAATACCGGCTTCTCGTACAAGGTGTCCCATTATATTCCCACTCGAATATTGTTTCAAAAAGACCTACGTTTTCATTAAGAAAATATTTATACGGAATGATTTTTAATTCCTCCATCTGCACTGCTGCCATCTTCTCCTTAATGCCATTGTGTTAGGGTGCTCGATATCTTGACTCTACTTTATATTACATATATCGACTTAACCCGTTTCGGCCGAAAACGCCAGTCCCGGTACATCGCTCTTCAGCGCCTCATAACTAATACTATTTGCGACAGAAAAATTTGACAGGGACATATTTTTGAAGTTTAAGACGTGCCATTTTCGATGGTGTCCATGAAATTTATCCAAAAAATTATTAATTATGAAAAAAGCAGTTTTATATTTATAGCATTTATATTAAAACTTAACTTAAACAGTTTTAATCTTCTCCTGAAGATGTAGTGGCGAAACGCGCGTCGAGAAGTGTAGTAGTTCGGTGTTTCATTGAAAACGTCCAGTTTTTTGTTTCTACGCCGAAGGATCCAGTATCCACTCCAGGAACATTTTTTTTTTGTTTAATCAAATTTTCAAGGGGTTTCCGGTCTCGCAATGGACCTGGAACCTCACTAACCGGTAGAATAAATGTTTGAACTTTAAGTACCTATAAGTGGTTTAAAGAGAGATTTTTTCCCCTATGCGTTCAAAATGGCGCCTGAACTGCAAAATTTTTGCGTAAAAATTCAAGATTTTTTATTGGAAAATGATGCACTTTTCAAATTGTCAAAAATAAAAAATTACTAAAATCATTCAAAGAATGCACTGAAATTTTCAAAAATTTTTTGAGCAACTAGATTTTGCAGTAAATTTTTGCAAAATTTAAAAATGTCCATTTCCAAAAAATTCTGAAAATGTCCAGTGCATTCTTTGAATGATTTTAAGAACTTTTTTATTCTCGACAATGTATTGTAAAAATGCAGTTTTCGAGAAAAAAAAATCTAAATTTCGATACCTACTAATTTGATCTTTAGATAGAATTTTTCTCGATTCGAAACAATGCATTTTTTTACAAATTGTCAAGAATAAAAAATAAATCACACAATTCTGGTTTTTTCAATTTTTAAGCGGTTTTTTAAATTTTGCAAATTTCTGCTTCTAGTGGTACTTACTCGCCTATTAATACACCGGCGTTTACTGTTAATTATAACGAAAGAGTTGTTGTCTTCGAGCAATTTTCACGCGGAATAAACAGTGCATAGAGTTTAAACGTTGATGTTTATTTATGATAACAATTGCAACAGATAAATGAAATCTTAGCATGCGTGCAGAAAAGAAAAACAGATCCGGCCACGGTCTAAATTACCAGTTTTCGCCTATTTAAGTTTCCATCGTGTGAGTCATAAAATTGAACACGCAACTACTCTTTTTTACCTAGTGACCGTGGCAGTCAATCGAACGTGACAAATTGTGAGAGAAAATTATATTTTTTTCTAGCTCTCTTTAGATAGATATCATAATATATTATTTACTTTGGTACATTTTTTGAAAACTCCCCCAAAAGTACCCTTTTTATAATTTGTTAACACTATTTAAAAACAACTTTAATAACACAGAAATACAGTAGACCTTAAACCTATAGTACCCATGAAAAATCCCACAAAAGCACAGCTTCAAAAAGAGACAGAGTGATAGGTAAGCGAATGGACTATATCATTAACCAAAAGCTGACACTACACGTATAAAATACAAACCAAATGCTACCAGTGAATACCACTATACTATGTTGCACAACACTAAACACAATAAATCACAAACGAAATACGAGTTGTGTGAATTAAGTAATGAGACTATTTTTTAATATTTTTTATCGAATAAAATTACAATTCAGTATTATTCTCCTTCAAAATAACTTCATTGGGAAACCACACAGTGCTGGAGACGGTTCTTCCATTCCTCATAGCAGTGCTGGAATTCATATACTGGAATAGCCTTCAGCTGGTCGTTTACAGACATTTGAATGTTTTCTGTGGTCCCAAAATGACGTCCCTTGAGGTGATTTTTCAATCTCGGGAAGAAAAAAAAGTCTCAAGGACTCAAGTTAGGCGAATAAGGAGGCTGAGGAGCCACAGGAATGTTTTTACTGGCTAAAAACTCGTTTACTGAAATGGCTCTGTGACAAGGCGCATTGTCATGATGCAACATTCAGTTGTTCTTGATGTTTGGTCACGCATGACGCTTTTTCGAAGTTTTTCAAAAACTTCTCTGTAAAAGTGTTGATTTACTGTTTGGCCTGGAGGCACAAACTCTTTGTGGACAATTCCCTGGCTATCAAAAAACAAATCAGCATGCATTTGATCTTCGATGTTTTGACGCTTGGTTTCCGGATCATCCTCAAACACCCAAGTCTCATCACCACTAATGACATGTTCCATAAAATGGGGATCATTTTCAATAGATTTCAAAAAGTCCTTTTATGCCTGCGAAAGATTTTTTGGAACCATTTTTGCGCAGATTTTTCTCACCCCCAATTCATTAGTCAAAATCTGATCAATCAATCAGGGATGTGATTCAAATTTAACTCTTCCCCGATCGTTCTTGTCGTCAACCGACGATCTGAACTCACAAGATCTCGTATTCTATCGATATTTCCATCAGTTATTGAAGATGACAGCCTTCCGCTGTGTGATTCATGTTCAACTGTATGACTCTCTTCCTTCTGAGAATGCCTTAAACCACTGAAAAACCTGGGCTCTTGAAAAAACACTATCTCCGTAGGCGTGTTGAAGTTTTGCAAAAGTATCCGTTGCTCTGTGCCCAAGTCTGAAGCAAAACCTGAGAGCACACCTGAGAGCACACAACATTAATGTCACTGATTTTAAAACGCACTAGAAAAAACTGGTTTACGAAAACAGACACAAAGAACAAACAAATGACTCTAACAAGATAAAACTTGTAGTGAAGGTGCCAACGCAGTGCTTACAAGTCCCGCCTACGCAGTGTTGCTAGATCGGGCGCTACGTTGCCAGTCTCATTACTTAATTTACACACCTCGTATATGTACTCTCGACCACACTCGTGAGTGACTTGAATTCACCTCTGTATTATGCTAGTCTGGACTGTTCTCGATCCGAGCTGTTCAAACAATCCTTACCGTGTGCAAGTAGGGTAAACTAAGGGTAAACTAAATACAACGAGATGCCAAAACAAAGGTGCATAAGATATTCTGGTGTTATTTCATGTTTTACGCTTACAATAAATATGAATACTTTCGTGTTTTTTGTATAGTTTAATTGTCACTACATTACATTTATAAGTAAAATAAGTATGACAATTCAATTTCGTCACTTATAATTATGGTGGTTTGCATCCCCTAAATATGTTGGCAACTAACAATATAAAAATATAAGGTATAAGCACTTAAGATGCCCTTAATGTGCAGCTAATTGTAATACCCCCTGTGTAGATGAATGATGCAGCAGAAACACAGAAATCGTTACGTGAGCTAAAGTGAATTGTCAATCGAAAGTATCACTGTGCATGCTTGAGTGACCATTGTTACTTGAGGAGATTTACATAAATAATACAATTATTGCAGCAAATAACCGAGAGAGATATAAAACAACGGAACGACTAAGGAATATGAATGTAACACGAGTACTCAACCATTCACCACGATTCTTTAATAAAATACCAGCACATTATTCTACAGTTTATAAAGATTCAAATAGTTTTAAGACCTTGATATAAAACGTACTATTTTTATACATTTTATTATAGTGCATGGGTTGACATCCTCATAAAACTGTTATCAGCTACATACATAACAAGATAAAGTTGCAGTAGAATAGATAATAATGACGGCTGCATATAATAATTACATCGAAGAAGTTAAAAAAGATATGGAAAATGATGTATATGTATGTACGTATCACACAAGTTGTAAATTTATTACAGTTTTTAATAAATAATGGAGAAATAATTCTCATTTCTAGTGATACTACATATTTACAACTTGTTTATTCGAATACTCCTTTACGTCTATAGATGCAGACGAAGAAAACTATGGCAACACCAATAAAGATCGTTAGACAAAAAAATGCACTATTCATCTTCTTATCCCTAGATAAACCCCACCACACTCAAATATTATGTCAATTCAAACAATCTGTCAAGAACGTTATGTCAATCGTGTACGCTTGCTACTAATATTGAGCCTTGTCAAATTCCAAATACCCTAAGTGTGACGACTCAACTCTCTTCGTGATTTATTGTAAGTCACTTTCTGTAAAATCGAAGTTAAATGAAAAGAGTCTTGCTGTGTGGATATTTACTAATAAAAACAAAGATTTTAAAACTGCACATGGTACTCTTATCTTATTTATCAGAAATTTCACTGTTATAGGGCATCGCACAGTCTGATACATTTGGTCGAGCCCTGTTTTTTTTTTCGTCTTGATTTTCATGTTAAAGGCACAGTGATATTTACGGGACATCACAGACTCAAGGGAAATTGATAGGTGAATTTATCTCCCAAATACACGTGACCCAATTATGAGAATGAACCAATTGCAAGTAAAGTGGTGAGAAGATGTTCACAGCGCCATCCAGCGGTTATCTAAATTCCAAAACTAATATTTAAGGGGGTTCTTTTTGCAAAATCTTTAATCGCCTTTTTTCTCAAAACTCTAAAAATTTTTTTTGAAGTCGGTAGCTACGATTTGTCAAAAACTAATGCACCGATTTTATTGAAATTTTGCAGACTGCTTTTAGATATGATTGACTACTAATTAGACGAAGGTTCTGTGTTTTCTTTGATCACAACTTATTTTACAAGGCAATATGTGAAGTAAATTTTAACGAAAACTGTTTTTCATACTACTCTGCCAAAAATTCAAATGTCGATTTTTTTTTAAATCCTTCGTTCAATCACGAGCTATACCCATCTGCTAACAGAAAATATAGAGACATCCAAAAAAAAATGTCACCAAAGTTGGCCGAGAAAAAAAGACGTATTTCTTTTCTTAATCGAATTTATAATCTTATTTACTTGTCAAGACTGTCACATCATATAACAACCATTGTTTATTTTACAAATTGTGACAGTCACTTGTCAAAATTTTGACATAACCGAAAAGCTTAGACATGAGCGCTGTTTCCATCTCTCTCGTTCGTAGCCAGAGTTGATGACGTTTTTTTTTTATGTCTCTATATTGGTTTTTTTTTCTCACATAAAGCTATCATGAGTTATCCTGCCTACCGCAAGAATACCTTTTTCTATGGGGTCTCCGAAAATCAGATCCCAATAGCTGAATTTTCAAAAATTCTAAAAGGAAATTTCAGAAAATATGGCTTAAAAATGTTGTCTTTTGATGATTAAAAATTTGAATAAAATAAGTATTTTATTATATTTAAAAAAATAGAAAAAAATATGCTCTTTTAGCCTTCGAAACCCATGTAACCCCTTAAGGGGTTAGGTGGGTTTGAAAATTTCAAAAAATCGATTTATTTTTTTTTGTCTTATTAAATAGTACAATATGTTTAAAATATTCTCCTAAAATTTCAAATCGATCCGAGTAAAATTCTAAGAGATAGACCCTTCGGAAGTTCCGCCCATCAGGCCACGTCAGTGCAGCGCTGCGCAGGTATTGTCGATTTCAGATAAGAATGCGCCCCCTGTGCGTGTGACAGTTGATTACTCGCTTGCTCCATGTTTGTTTACGTTTGCCAGTTTTATGGTGCCGGAATCGATGATTCTATGTAAGTTAAAAAAAATTTTTTTGCATGTTATTTCAACTTAAAACTTTAAACGGGGGGGGTCCGAAAGTATGAGCGCTTTTGTTCAAATTTTGCACACATCTTTGAAATAACATTATCTAGTCATTGAACGAAAGATTTTTTTTTATTATTACAACTAATTTTTTCGAGCCAATACATGGCGAAAATTTGACCAAAAAATATGTTTTTTTGTTCAAAGTCTGTCAAAAATTCATTTTTTATTTTATTTTTTTTTCCTTCGTCCAATAACGAGATTTGTCCATGTACTAACGAAATATTTTTGGTTTTTTGATTTTGAATGAACCAATAATGAGTTATGCTGTCCACGGCAAGAGCATTTTTTTTTTGAGACGTCAAGGGAGATGAGGTACCATTGGCTGAGTTTTTGGAATTTTTATAAAAATTTCACAAAATACTGTTTAAATATATATCTTTGACATGCTGAATTGTTTAAATAAAATATATGATTGTATATATTAAAAAAAATAAAGTAAAAAATACCCTTTATTTGAACCTCTGAAACCCACCTAACCCCTTAAAGAAATGCTTTTCAAGGGAAATAAGTTTCCCTTGAATTGCATCGTTTATAAAATAAAGTAATTATTTAACCATTAGTTATGTCACACTGATATATTATTTTGTTCTTCTTTATTCTTATCATGTTCTTTTTTCTTTATATTTTTGTCCTAGAATTATAAGATATACCTACCTGATAAACATTGTAAAATAATATAGATAAATAAAAGAAAATAATTACCATAATCTACTACCCAAGGAGGCTATTCCCTCTTTTATTTCACAAAGCAGTAATATTTATTTATCTTTCTATTTATTTACAATATTTTTTCGGGCCAGCCGTCCCTTCAATCAGGCCGAACTTCTGACTGTCGCATGTCGCACCGTTCTCTCGCAGACTGTCCAATGAAACATCACGGATTTGAGCATCAACCTTTATATTTATGGTTTTGAACCGAAATCGTTGGGGCGAACCGCATCTCCCATATGTCCGGACGCCATCAAGCGGTACTTAATAAATTATATCATGCATATTTATACACAGCCGCTTAATTTCCAGTTTTTGCCTTCTATTAAATATTCGGGGCGCATTCCGACTCCGCCGTCTGTTCAGCTCCGGACACTCGGATTTCGGCACTGCCTCTAATACTCCGATAATGAATTTCACTTAGCGCGGCGCTCCGTTGACCCCCGAACGGTTATAAACGAAATAAATGCCCACTTCTGTCAAGAATAACGGAACAATAATGGAGACGAAAAGTGATTTTTCATGTGTACGCGTGGAATTTTGAATGCAGCCAGTGGCGTAGTTTGATTTGACAGCCCTCGTGCAGAAGTTGCTGCCACAAAAATTGAAGAGTGGAAATTCAAAACCGTTTAAGTGCCAAAATTGTCTAATTGAGATAACTAAGAAAAAAATATTTTATGAAAATAGAAAAATGAACGACAAATATTTTTTTTATTTTATATTGATATACAAGGTGTGTAAATTAAGTAATGAGACTGGCAACGTAGCAACACTGCGGAGACGGGACTTGGAAGGGCGTGTAGGTTAACATGTATTGCACCTTCAGTACTTCAGTACAAGTTTGAACTTGTTAGAGTGTTTTGGTTGTTCTTTGTGACTGTTGGACAAAATGGTTCCAAAAAACCTTTCGCAGGAACAAAACAACATCAGGAGAGCAAAGTGTCTTGACTTTGATGGTGATGAGACTTGAGTGTTTGAGTACGACCCGGAAACCAAGCTCCAAAGCATAGAATGGCACACTTCAAGCTCTCCAAAGCCCAAAAAAGCAAGAATGATCAAGTCGAAGATCAGATGCATGCTGATTTGCTTTTTTTTATAGCCAGGGAATTGTCCGCAAAGGGTTTGTGTCTCCAGGCCAAACAGTAAAGCAACACTTTTACAGAGAGATTCTTGAAAAACTTCGAAACAGTGTTATGCGTGTGAGACCAAACATCAAGAACAACTGGATGTTGCACCACGACAATGCGCCTTGTCACACAGCCATTTCATTAAACGAGTTTTTAGCCAGTAAAAAACACTCCTGTGGCTTCTCAGCCTCTTCATTCGCCTGACTTGAGTCCTTGTGACTTTATTTTTTTCCCGAGATTGAAAAATCACCTCAAGGGTCGTTATTTTGGGACCATAGAAAACATTCAAACAGCGGTAACTGACCAGCTGAAGGCTATTCCAGTATATAAGTTCCCAGCACTGCTATGAGGAATGGAAGAACCGTCTCCAGCGCTGTGTGGCTTTCCAAGGAAGTTATTTTAAAGGAGATAGTACTGCATTGTAATTCCATTCGAATAAAAAAAATAAAAAAAAACACATGTCTAACGTCAAAGAAACCTTACAAAACTATGGCACATAGACATCAAAATCGTCATAAACTAAAATTTGATTGGTGTGGCACTTGGACGGTTTTGAATTCCCATTCTTCAATTACGAAAAGTGGGTTTGTTTTTAAAAGAGCCATGCCATATGTCCTGGAACAGTCGGATAACTTTGTTATTTGAGATATAATTTTTTTGAAATTTGTTATGTGTTTTGTTGGTTTATCCATCCGTCCATGCAGCGTCCAGGAAATGTTTTATTCGAATAATAACGGACATACGTGAAAATGTGACGGATCTCCATCTTGTTGGAACCACATACGAGTATTATCGTTTGGATGATTAGGTCTGTTTGGATTTGGAAAGAGAGCTACAAATGCTGGGACAATCTCTTTCTGTGCCAGCACGTAGTTTTAGCCGTTCTGCTCGAATATAAGTATATGTTTTATTTAGTTCATATATGGAGCCATCCAAATGGTCGAGCAAAAAAAGATGTGTTTTTTTCTAGAGGAGAATATGTCTGCGTGTTCAAACTAGTTATACAATCTTCAAAAAAATTCTCTTGTTTAATTAATTGTTTCCTAAGTAGTATACGTACGAGCTCCATCTTGTTGAATATAACCTTGCAATTCGTCATGAAACATTTGTACAAAAGGTGTCAAGATTTCTAAATAGTATCTGCAATCAGTGTTCTGTTAAAAAAAAAAATAGGTCCAGCAATTCTCCTTCTACACACAGCTGCCCACACTCCATGCCCTCACCACATTTTTTTCTAAGTGTAGTGGAGTTTTAATATAAAAGTGAGGTTTGTCTGTACCCCAAAGTCGCACATTCTGAGAGTTAACATAGCTTGACACGTTGTATAGAGCAGATTCACTTGTTAGCTCACATGGTTAATTGATGTTCTTGGATTGTCCGTTAACACTTGCCTAACCATTTCAACGTTTTCTTCTGTTCTTGCTCTGAGTCTGCCACTTCCTTGTTTCCAATTGACGCTTCCAATTTGCGGGTTACAGTTTTACTGACCGGCTAAAATGGCTGAAAAGAATAATTGCGTCTGTAAAAACTTCCCTGAAGTCCTCATATGCAGCTCTGTTCGAATATATCCAGTTTCCATTGATTCTACTGTCACTTCCAAAATAAATTTCAAGTAAAACACGCCTCTGTTCTTCATTAAAAATGAATCCCATTATTTATTTTACAATTCTGACAGCCACTTTAAAAGTTTGACAACAACTAAGTTTCGTTTCGAGCTTCGACATAGTTCGTTCATTTTCCTTTAATAGGCTGCGCCGATGGTGAGTGAAAATTCGTTGCTCTACTAATCACTTCTTACTTATAACTGTATAAAAACGACGCCACATCTCTCGTCGCCGCCAAAGGGTCCCCCACATTCTCAACTATACAACAAAAACAATTCGTGAATTCGTATCCCGCTTTTTTCCAGTCATGTCGTTTCGGTTTCCGTTCCGAATTCGTCTTGCGGTGATACGCTTATAAATATTTATGCATAAAAAATTACAAAACATGAACGACGACGCATCGTCGGCACCAGCGTTTCCCATCAATCAAAGAGCGCGAGGAGAACAAACCGCGAACGAAATTTTACCCTTATACATCATTAATGGAGTACAAATTTGATTCCGGAGGACTTTCAATTTGATTTCCTCTGCCGGTAATTTTTTTTGCGATAAGAACGTTTTAACATCCCTACTTCGTCGTGTTTTCTTTTGTTTAGCCGTCTAATGACTACATAATCGCGCCAGACAAAGGGGTTGCCCCTTTTGTCTGGCGAGTTGGAGTTTTTTGGGGAAGCCCTTTTGCAAAAACAAATTGATATTTTAGTAAATATTGAAAATACTTCTGGGCGCGTGTATATGAGGAGGGTCTACAAGAAAACGGCGTGACATGCAACAGATTCTGATATTCATTGTTTTTTTCTTAAAATTAAAAAAACCTCGAAAACCGTTGATTTTAGAGATAGACAGGGTATCATTCGTCTTTGTATATTTACAGTTAGAAAACGATAAAATACATGTTGGTGGAAGTGATCGATCCACCGCTGAATTTAGAAACTCTTGGATTCACAGTTCGCTCGCCTTTGTCTTGAAGGCCGGCTGGCCGCAAACTATTGTACAATTATAATTACGTATGGGGTAGGCCCTGTACACTTAAGCCGATGCTTATTATGCCCCCATAGTCTAGTCATTCTATTAGCCCTGTTTCCTTAAGAAATTTAAGGGCAGTTTCTCTTCTTTTGGTTCTGTTGTTGTAGCCACAAAGTGCGAATACCTAACAGCTGCCAGTGCTAGGCATTCGCATAGTATGTGGAAGGAGGTTTGTTGAATGAACATCTGTACTGTGTCAACCCTGGGACTTGTTCTGTTTTTCTCTTGATAGGTCCTGTATGGCCCTCCTGGACATCCGGTAAGCCAGACCGCAGGTGGGTTCCGGCCCTATCAGTGGAACCTCAGCCCCTTTCTTTGCAAAAGTCCGCTCTTTGGTCCCCTTCGTGGCCTTGGTGCCCTCTCACCCACTTGAGAGTCATACTGTTGTGTTCCGCTAGTTGTGTTAGCGAATCCATACAGTCTTTAACCGCCTGGGAATGTATATCTACAGCTTCCAGGGCTTTGAGTGCTGCTTGGCTATCAGAAATAATCTGGATCCTCTTATTTGTGTAAGACCTCCTGATCATCTCTTGCGCATCAGCAGATACTGCAGTTGTTTCTATCTGAAATACGGTTGCCATGTTCCCCAGGTTGTTTGTTGCACCCGCTTCAGTGCTTTATTCCGTTTTAGACCCATCTGTGTACCAGATGGTTCCATTCTGCTGGACTGGCGTGTAACTCTTGTCTTCCGCTCCCTCATTCTATATAATCACCCGATAAGGTTTGTGGAAGACTATGGCACGGCCAATTCTGTCCGACCGTATGTTTAGCATGCGGTTTTGCTTTAATTCTTTGAATATCTCTGTATGGAAACCCCGTCTTGTGGTAGTTACTCCATATCCGGAAATTTCTAGCCTGTAAACTGCTGTCAGAGCTTCCGCCTCCAACACAGTGTGCAGAGGCGGAAGACATAGCATTGCTTCCATTGGGCGTTGTTTGCATGGCCCCTGTTATTCCTAAGCAGGCAAGTCGTTGCAGCTTGCCTAGGTTTGCTATGGCTCCATTTTCTAGCTTTTTCTAGCATATGTTATCCTGGAAATTATTACTTTGGAACATATCCAAAGTGCCATTGCTGGTTTTAATCCCCATGTCTTACCAAAAACAAAGTAAAATACTGTAACTACACATAAAACAATAATACTAATGACAACTAACTGACTAACAGTTGTGTCTCGTATTTTCAATATGCTAAGCTACTTGCCTGCGAGGTCTATGAATCTGTTTTAATAATTCTATCCCCACCTAAATCCAGCAACCAATTTCCTACGTATAAATTAGTAAATACCCACTAATTTTAACGTTAAAAGTTACGCCTCGAACGAAATCTACCGTGGGGCCCTCTAAATAATTGAAATTAATTCAGGCGAGCCATTAAAACGGAATCATTAAAACTGAGAGAGGGCCCTTACACCCGAAAAAAATATTAAAGCCGTTAGAATAATTACACAATTTAAATATTACGGCTCAATCTAGAGTGCTTTAAAAGTCGTAAAGTTCCCCTTCGCGGCCAGTCGGGCATCGAATCGATACAGGACCGGACCGAGAAATAAGGTATCCCATTCAGAAAGAAGAAAGAGAACCTGATAAAACATGGAGAAACCGTTTTTCAACAGAATTCATATGAATTATCATTTTATCAAGTAGGTACAGAGTAATTTTCAAATTCTGGAGCTAATGGAGTGTGACTCAGAGAGTCATTTATACTCCACTGGGCACCTCGTGCATACTCTCTGAGGTATTCTTCCGAAAAATGTGGTGATATGACCTAAAGGGAGCTCCCTCGCTATGGGGGTGGAAGCGACAGCTGAGTAATCAATATAAGTTGATGCTCTATTGTCTCCTCTTCCTGTTAACACCCTGTGTATAGGAATGTTTCAGCTGCACATTGTACATATAAGTGGCAGTGTCAGCAGTATGCATCGGCGTAGCTAGGGGGACAGGGGGGCCTGCCCCCCCCTAATGTACCTCGGGCCCCTCCCTGGAGGATTATAAGATTCTAATAAAAAACGTAGTATCTGAAATTACCTGTATTTTTCATAGAATAATCTTATTTTATATATGTATGTAGAAGAGCGTGCAATCTTCGCCTATTAAAATTGTGTTTTTCATACACATGTTGCGATATCTGGTAAAAAATCATCGAAATGTCACTTAAACGCCACACTCACTAGAGACAATACACGTTGGTTCTGAAATCGGCTCGTAGATGTCGTTTATTTTTAGGAGATCGATCGATCAAAATAAAGGTACAAAATAAAGGATCATTTTTTTCAGTTAGATTTTGAGGGTTCAGCGGAATTCATTGAGAAATACCGTGAAATTATTGATACTTCTACCTTAAGGGCAGAAATGACCGTTTTAAAAAAATTGTATTCTCCAATTTAAGGAAACCGTTGGTCATGATTCTATCAAAAAAACAAATAACCGAATCAGAAAAACAATATACAAACGTCTACCAACTTTTTACGAAAAAGTTGCGATTTTTCAAGTGCGACGTGCGAGAGGTCTTGTTCTGCCATGAGGAGGATTTTTAATTGGTTGAGAGCGACCATAACTCAAGACAGATATTCAGGTTTGTCTTTGTTGTTCATAGAAAAAAGATGTTAATGTCGACTTGGACAGTGTTGTAGATTATTTCAGTCAACAGCATAGAAAACTTCTCTTATAGATAATCAGTACTTTTAATATTAATCGCTATGTTTATAAGTTAATACATGTATTAGTTATTATGAAATATTAAAACCACTATTCTGAGGCCATCCCCCCCCTGAAAACTGAGGCTAGCTACGCCGATGGCAGTAATCAGAAAGAGGTCTGGTCAGCAAACTGATACCTGATTGTTTCATCCCACATCTTCCTGAATTTCTCGAGGGTGTCTCGTTTGACCATTTAAATCACTAGTGCAAACGGAAGAATGCTATTGAGACCTGGTCAAAAAATGCTTAAGGCTTTCACCCTTCGAATCAATTGGTCAAGTTATTTATCTCCTTTGAACGGCGTACATGACCCAACATGACCCATGCAATCACCTAACACAGGTATACTACTAGAGTAGCTTGCATTCACCAGTGCTTGATGACATTCCCATACTGTCCCCGGCACTAACATACGGTGTTTTAGGATCAGTATTGCTTGTCTATTGTCTGTATAGATAGATATTTATTGATTTACCTGTAATTTTATTTTAGCTAATTTCTTTTACACTCTCACTTGTGTTTGTAACACCTGGCACCACCATCTATATATAGGTTACTCAGTCCATTTCATAGATAAGTTAATAAGGAAGCATAAATTTAAGAGAACCCTGTACAATTCCACGACTTTTCGTAGAGATACTGACAATTCGAAATTTGCTTCGTTACCATATGAACCTAAATTCACCCGCGGACTAGATACAATTTTTAAAAATATTTATATCAATTTGGTTTATAATTCTAAAAATAAACTACAGACGCTTTTGGGTAACCCCAAAGACAAAATCGACAATAACGAAAAATCAGGAATATATGAAATAAGTTGTAAAGATTGTGATCAAAAGTATATTGGGCAAACAAAAAGATCTATATTGACTAGATTTGAAGAACACATGGCTCATTTGAAATATGGCAGAACAGAAAAATCTTGTGTTGCCCAACACGCTTTTGACAACAACCATAGGATAGACATAAACAATTTAAAATTAATTAGAAATGTAACAAACAGTAGACAGTTGAATGCTTTTGTAAAGTTTAGAAATCATTAAGTGTAACAATAGTATGAATAAGGACAATGGTTCGATACCCACCAGTCCACTGTTTGCTCTGATAAACAAAGACAGTTACGTTCAGTGAACCGTCGCAACAAATCTGATATAAATAGTGCAAGTGTGTAGGCTAGAATTTAGTTTGAATCTTCTCCTGAAGATGCCGACTTGGTTGGCGAAACGCGCGTCGAGAAAAGTGTAGTAGTTCGGTTTTTCGTGGAAAACGTCCAGTTTTTTTATACATAGACCACTTCATTTGAATTCTCAGGCATCTTTGGTATACTAGTGCAACCTGCGCCATTCTTTATGTTTGATCCACCAGTGAAAATATTTATCATTCCTTCCCTGACTAAAGGCTTACTAGTGTAGAATGGGCGGCATAGGGTCTAAGGCAAAGCAAGGGGAGACTGTGTCTGCACTAGCCTGCAGTATATGGAACATTTTATTCCATAGTATTTATGTAACTTGTATTTGGTTTATGGAACCAAACGACACAAAACAAAAACTGAAACGACGTAAAAGACATTCTTGCACCACAAAAAAATCTCTTCTCTTGCCCCCAAAAAGTCTCGTTTGAAACATAATTACGTCCCACGTTAAATCACTGCGGGCCGGCCCTGCACGGGCTCTAAAGTCAGTTGGAGTTCACGAGTGGATTCGCCGGCAGACCGGCCGGCCATACCGACGTTATAATCTGATGATACTTCCGCTCATTGTAGTATTTGTATTCCATTAATGTCAAGGGGCGGGGGGCGGCAGCGGCGGCTACCATACGCGCTCAAATATTTACCTAACCAAAAAAAATATTATCATTTAAAAGTCCCCCGTGTTTGACATACAAACATAGGGTCGCCTGGGGACGATATCCGACCGTTCGAGTTCATTTTTGTATCACTTCCTAAACAAGAGGGTGGTTTTCTGTTACTCCTGGTGGAATTTTGCTTCCGAAAAGTTTTGGTGCCTCATTCTAAAACAGTTTCAGTAATTGTAGAAAGTCGCCCCAAAACGTATTCTTGAATTTCGTCTGTAACGGGGAAAAAACCTGCTAGACCATACTTCGTTCTGAATGAATTACCAAATTCGAACACAAGATTTTAACCCAAAAACCGGAATATATCTTTCCAAAGGTTTTTGTTGGCGCTGAATCCGAATCCGGGTCCAAATCTTTCAACTGGCTCTGGTATTCGAGGTATCCTAACCTAAAAGTGCCAAAAAGCGATTTTGGCATATATATGAGGTTATGTAGCATCGCAATTTTTTTTTTCTAAAGACCCATGAACAACATCTTAAAGTACATGCCCTTTTAAATGACGTCGAGTTTGCTCAAATATCTTTTTTTTTGGGGGGTGGGTTTTTTTTTTTTTTTTTTTTTTTGTTTTTTTTTCTATAATTGAAAACCTATTAAGGGTCGCGTGTACATCAAACAGTCGATTGGTTTTTTGAGGTCAGATTTCCAAAATTTCCCCTCAAAAAATTTTGAAATTCTGACCTTGGATTCTGAACGAGCAAGTCTTTTTACATAAGAAAACAGTGACCTGCTATTGAATTTCAAACATTTTCAATGTTTCCTAATCAAAAAACCAATCAACTGTTTGATGTACACGTGGTCTTTAATGGGTTTTTAAATGCTGTTCATAGTTCTTTGAGAAAAAAAAATTGCGATGCTATATAATCTCAAATATAGGCCAAAATCATTATTTTTGCACTTTTAGGTTAGGATATCTCGAAAACCAGAGCCAATTGAGAGATTAACCTCGGATTCGGATTAGCGCACAAACCTTTGGAAAAAATGTTTCTGGGTAAAACTTTCGCGTGCAAGACAAATTCACAAACTTAAAAATTTCAAAATGCGATATCAAAAAAAGAATTTGAGTAAACTCGACGTATTTAAAAGGGTACAAGCATGTAAATGAGTACCAGGATGTACTTTAAGATGTGTTAGTTTTTTGAGAAAAAAATTGCGAACTACATAACCTCAAAAAAGGCCAAAATCCTTTTTGCACATTTAGGTTAGGATATCTCGAAAACCAGAGCCAATCGAGAGATTTGGATTCGAATTCAGCGCATCAAAAACCCTCGGAAAAATATATTCTGGTTTGTGGGTTAGAGGGTCGGCCTAATTTTGTTGGCCTGTGTTATTAGATACAATACTCTGGTAATCAGTTACACCATATCAAAATGGTAAACTCATATTTAATAATACTGTCAGCCTGGATCTATGCTATGATTTACAATTAGTTGTTTTTTATTAGTTTTTTATCTCATCAAAGTTGATTGAGCAAAAAAAACACAGTTCTATTCTTCTTCTTCTATTATTTGTAACCTTATTTAATTGTCAAGGATGTCACTTTATGTGACATCCAGTATTTACTTTACAAGTGACAGCCACTTGTCAAAAAATTGACAACAAAATTCCACTTCGAGCTTCGACATAACCGCTATTTCCATCTCTCTCGTTCATAGCCAGATTTGATGACTTTTTTATGGCTCTTTAATTAGTGTTCCTATATTTGTTATTAACTATTAAACAATAAAGACAGGAGATCAACTTACTGTTAAGCTTTAAGATATTTTTATGAATCACTTCAAGGAAAACCTATCCTTACCTTTTATTTGTTGCAACATTTTTCTTTCGTTGACATAAATAAACTCAAGGAGGCACGTCAAATTGGCTCTAAATGTTAGATTCCGTGTACATACATTAATTTCTTAGGAAAACAAACAGCTGACGTTTATGATGTAAACAGTGTAAGTATAAAGGAAACCTCACACCTCCTTGATTAATACGCCGACGTGGATAATTAATGATTGTTTTAGTCAAGGCTGTTGTCTTAACGTTTTCCAGGTAGGGCAATATTACAATCGGTTATATTCGGCTTTATTAAGTTGAGATTAAAATTTCGCCTCACAAAATACTTAAAGAATATTCGATGGTTTATTAACCTTTTCCGTACGGGAAAAAATCAATACAAATCGACCTCGATCGATTCGATAATATGAAAAATATATATAAAATCAATGAATTTGATGTTTGGCATCACCGATTTCGGGGGTGGTCGATATATCGACCACTCCCGGACACAACGGAAAGTACAATGTAAAAAATTTTGATACAAAATTTGGTACAAAAGTAAGCTAGACTGGTGGCTTTACCTTTCAAGAGGTCCAAACAACATAATTCGGTGCATAAACAATGAATTATGAATGAAAAAAAATCAACCCCCAAATAGGGGTGGGGGTAAGTTTAGAATTTCAAATGGACACCCTCAAATTTTTTTGCACATTCCGATTCTAGGGATAAAAATAAGAACCTTCTGTCCCAAAATTTTTTTTCCACTCGTTAAAATGACGCTCCAATCGCAAAAAATCAAAATAACCCTTTCCCCACGACAGTACACGTGTCCAAGATGTTCGAAAAGGTTTGTGCCTACTTCATTTAGAACAGGGTTTATTTCACAGGAAAAGTAGGTCAGAAATATTTTTGAACATCCTAGACACGTGTGCTAACGTGAGAAAGAGGAGAGGAAAATTGGAGCGCCATCTAGGAGAAGAAGAAAAAAATTGTTGGGACAAAAGTTTCTTATTTTTACTCCTAGAATACAAATCTGCAAGAAAAATTAAAATTCTGTACAAAACTTCTTTTTTTCCGAAATTTAATCGTTTGTTTTTGGTCCGCCTTCTCCCTTTTTTTTCAAAACATCAAAATACACCAATTTTACCGTAAAACTACTAAAAAACTTATTTGACCTTGAAAAGTTCATTTTCACGGTCAAAGATGTCACACAGATTTTTTTTCTATTTGTCCTGTATTTCCCCCTAAAATATAACAAATTAGATTTTTTTTTTTTGGTGGTCGATATATCGGCCACTCGCGTACGGGAAAGGTTAATATCAATTTAACTTTCCAAACCATCGCAATCGCGTTATTATGAAGAATATACATTTAGCAATGATACAACCTTATCAAACAATGTATTTCACTCACTAATACCATGCTACTTTTAGGGAAGTTCCTCAAGGGCCTAGTCTAGGGTCATTACTCCCTGAATATCCCTCCTATGAATATGGCCAGAAATGTGAACAATACAGTAACTGGTAATACTATAGATAGACGAAACTGAAAATTTTGTTGAACTATAGCTGAATGGTAATAATTCAAACTAAAACTGAAATATTGTGTCGCCAATTTTTAAACTTCAAGATGTTTGAAAGTAACTGTTCATAAACAGCAACGCTATGACGAAATTCATGATGAAGGTCAGTTCCAAAGCTTCAATTAGCTTGTTATATAATTTATTCCTTACCAACGACGCGAACTCACATTTCATTATTTTCCTTTTAAGCTAAATCCTGATTATTTTGAAAACGTTACGGTAATCACTGATTTATAACAAGATGGTTTCAGAATTCTAAACATCGTGTAATATTAATATGGAACGATCCCTCTACGATACGATTTCTCTACCCATTCGAACGAAATTCCGTAACGTAACATCGTTTATTGCAACGCCATGCGATTGAATTATAGATAAAATTATTAATCCGAATAATACGACCTGCACAATTACAAGTATATGGATGCGAGTTTAATTATGCACGAATGTATCGAACGAATACGCTGTTAATTATAATCGCAACGAAACTCATAATCGGGAATTGATGCGCAACTGAAACAATTATACGTTTTAAAATTTAATAATATTACGTCAGTACGTGATCATTTTCCAGGTAGGTATAATTGACATTGTGGAATTTGATTACACTGAGTAATAATTTCCTCATCCTCGTTGTCATCAACGATACTCACAACTAATTTTTGTGTTCTGCTGGGTTTACTCTATTTTATTCAGATTAATACAATAGTTGAGGTAAAATGGAAATACTAAAGGATGTTCTGCTCTAACTGACAAACGATTGTATGAAATATTTTCATAGATTAATCAATGGTAGACAAACTATTCGACTGTACCTTATATGAGGTGTGTAAACTAAGTAATGTGACTTAAAGTAAGTAAAATGGTTCCAAACAACCTTTTACAGACACAAAAGAACATCGGAGAACGAGAGAGAAAGGTGTCTTGACATTTTGGACGATGTGTATCGATTAAAAATGATCCCCATTTTATGGAACGTGTCATTACTAGTGATGAGGCTTGGGCGTTTGAGTACGACCCGGAAACCAAGCGCCAAAGCATGGAATGACGCACTTCAAGCTCTCCAAGACCCAAAAAAGCAAGAATGAGCAAGTCAAAGTAAAAATGCATGCTGATTTGCTTTTTTGATAGTCAAGGAATTATTCACAAAGAGTTTGTGCCTTCAGACCAAACCGTAAATCAACACTTTTACAGAGAGGTTCTTGAAAAACGTCGAAAAAGGGTCATGCGTGTAAGAACAACGGATGTTGCATCACAACAATTGGCCTTGTCACACAATTTCAGTAAACGAGTTTTTAGCCAGTAAAAACATTCCTGTGACTACTCAGCCTTCTTATTCGCCTGACTTGAGTCCTTGTGGCTTTTTTCTCTTCCTGAGATTGAAAAGAAAAAAAAGATTGAAACTCACGAAGCTACGCACGTGAGGCCATGGAACATTCTTTGTCTTTGCACCCATGACGTCATGCGTCACATACATGATGCTCGATAGAGTTTTTCCCTACCCCAGATTTTGCCCCTTCAGGTTAGGCAAACCATCTTTACCAAGCGTGACGTGACGCAAAACCATGACGCAGATCGCAATATTTTCCAGGGGCAATCCCATAATAAAGACATAGAATGTCAAGCTGAAGACTATTCCAGTATATGAGTTATGTGGCAATCTGAGCGTTTTACTGAGTTTCTCTTCGGGTCATACCTAACAAACTTAACAGCTCTCTTAGGACAATTGATGTAACTATATGTAGAATATTGAACAAGAGCATATAAAAATTATTTAGCATTTACATTTATCTCACTTATTTTATTGAGCTCTTTGAATAAGATAAGAATTAACAAGATTAAGAAGCTACAATAAATTCCCCTCGGCATCTTTATTTCTTTTATAATAAATAAATTCTGGAACACCCTGTATATTTTAGTGAGTAGGTATATTTCAGAAATCTACATTAAAATATAATCCAAAACTTACTCTACTGATATATATGTATATAAAACTATAGGTCCAAATTTATTATTTCATAAACATGGCAGAAGCCAAGGATAATATGATTAGTGTTTTATTTATAAAATGTTAGATATATATATACTTATCTAAACTGTATAAACATGTTGTTGATACCGCTCTGATAGCCTAAAATTAAGTATTTGTTTAATATCTACTAAGCAATAAATAAACAAAAGTAAGCCTACAAACAGCTGCAATATGGGAAATTATGACGTTGATGTTGAGTGTAGCGTGCTTATTAATAAATAAATTAATCAATAACGCATTCTTCTTCTCAAAATTTGTGTAACTTTTCGATCTCACGCCCAAAGGAATTTAGAACGGTTTTTAACTGAAAAAAATCAAATTCTTGAACTAAATTCCTCGCCATTTGTTGGATATAGACAGAACACTGGCGCTCGTACATCCGCGGTATCGCCCTCTAGTTAATTTTAATGGCACTAGACATATTTCGGAGGTCCGATAAGTGGCCAATGTCCTTCCCAAAGCACTAACGGTAAAACCGTCAAGCTCACATGAAGTGAGAAAGGTTCCTCGTTCTTTATTACTCGCAGGTCCAAAGTCACAGCTAAGGATTTCGATCTTATTAGAGCTCGTCAGTATGATGTGGTTGACGTACGAGTAACGAAGAACGAGCGTGTTGATTCATTTAAAAGGATTTAATAGTTTCGGAGTTGTTTACGTTTTTTTTAAAAAACACGGCAAATGTACATTTTTAGAGATATACGAGGTGTGTAAATTAAGTATTGAGACTGATTTTTAATTTTTTTTATTCGAATAGAATTACAATTTAGTATCATCTCCTTCAAAATAACTTCCTTGGGAAGCCACACAGCGATTCCGCCACTAGAGACGATTCTTCCATTCTTCATAGCAATGCTGGAACTCATGTACTGGAATAGCCTTCAGCTGGTCTGTTCAATCTCGGGAAGAGAAAAAAATCACAAGGACTCAAGGTCAGGCGAATAAGGAGGCTGAGGAGCCATACGTTTTTACTGGCTAAAAACTCGTTTACTGAAATAGCTGTGTGACAAGGCGCATTGTCGTGATGCAACATTCAGTTGTTCTTGATGTTTGGTCTCACACGCATAACCCCGTTTCGAAGTTTTTCAAGAACCTCTCTGTAGAAGAACTCTTTGTGGACAATTCTTATTTTTTTGGGACTTGGAGAGCTTGAAGTGTGCCACAACATGCTTTGGCGCTTGGTTTCCGGATCGTACTCAAAAACCCAAGTGTCATCACCAGTAATGACACGTTCCATAAAATGAAGATCATTTTCAATTGATTCCAAAAAGTCAAGACATCTTTCTCTCCCGATGTCCTTTTGTTTTTCTCATCCCCAATTCGTTACTCAAAATCTGATGAACAGTGGTGTGATTCAAATTTAACTCTTCCCCGATAATTCTTGTCGTCAACCGACGATCTGCAACGCACAAGATGCCGTATTCTATCGACATTTTCATCTGTTCTTGAAGTTGAAGACCTTCCGCTGCGTGGTTCATCTTCAATCGACTCTCTTCCTTCTGAGAATGCCTTAAACCACCGAAAAACCTAGGCTTTTGAAAAAACACTGTCTCCATAGGCGTGTTGAAGTTTTACAAAAGTAGGTATCCGTTGCGCTGTGTCCAAGTCTGAAGCAAAACCTGATAGTACACCGTTGCGCAAAATTAATGTCACTCGTTTTTAAAACGCACTAGAAAAAACTGGTTTACGAAAACAGCCACAAAGAACAAACAAATGACTCTAACAAGTTCAAACTTGTACTGAAGGTGCATTACATGTTAACCTACCGCCCTTTCAAGTTCCGTCTCCGCAATGTTGCTAGATCGGGCGCTACATTGCCAGTCTCATTACTTAATTTACACACCTCGTATTTTCATAAGATCGACATACATATTACCTTCAACTTGGGCTTATTAGATGCAGAATTTCACAAGCTGTAATCCTATCAGAAGCAAAAAAAATTATAGTGTACTACAAAAATTCAAGCAACCTTCAAAAAGTTTGTATGTGAACACTTTTGCTGCTGACTAAATGTCGGCTAGTTTAAATGATTTTTTTTCAACCTTCAAAAAGTTTGTATGTGAACACTTTTGCTGCTGACTAAATGTCGGCTAGTTTAAATGATTTTTTTTATTTTTCATACCGATGTTCTGGAATATACATAGTCATTTATTATTTATTACCTTAGAATCTTTGGGAGGGTCGAGCTCTTGATCCTCTGTGAAGCAACCGCCACTGCTATAAATGCATTTGTCGTAAACACTATTCTCCCGTTTATTTCGTAAAGCTGCAGCACAAAAAAAATGACGTTTGCACATTTATCTTCTGTTAAAATCGCCCGATAACCGAACCGAACACCGCGACATAATTCATTTTGAGCATCTCCACTATAATAAATTTCTATTATCCGCATTGTATCGCTTTTACCTTCCGTGTTACTCCTGCGAGATATTGGAAAGCTTATAAATCGAATGAGGCACGCTTTATAGAGTAAATCGAACTAGCGAAATGAAAACGTCAGTGAAAATATAATTCGATTTCCAGCCGGTAAGTAAATACCGAAATTTTATCACGTATAACACCTAACGAAACAATGTCGGAAGGGTAATCCGTTTAGAGGGTTATTAAGGACCCTTATTGCTTTATTAAAAAATTAGCGGCGGTCCCTTTATTTTTCCTATGTAGGTATGTACGTACCTGTGCTGTCTGTTCTTCTCAAAACGTTGTTGAATATTGTTTTCAACGTTAAGATGTGTCAAATTATTTATTTAATAGAAATTACTTTAATATATTGTATTTTAGATGAATTGTTTATTTTAAATTTAATTGTCTTTTTTTTAATTGTCTTAGTTGTTTAATTATTTGAATTGTTATTGTTGCGCCTATGGTTAGTAAAAAAAACAACGCGAAATATTGCGTTCAAAGTCAATCGTGTCAAAAAAGGGCATATCAGGTACGGAATTATTGAGTCCAATCGATCGGATGTTTATTTTAAAACAAATTAATATAGAACAGTATATGTATATATTTTTATTATTAATGAGTAGATCGTCCGTTACTAGCGAGAATTTAGACGAATGTTTTGTGTATATATGCTCGTCAAAGAACGCTTTATTAGCCATTGTATCTGCTTGAAAAAAGGCAAGAATGTACTCCCAAATACGCAGAGGCGAGGCCATTAACAATAATAGTGCCCGAGGACAATAGCTTGTTTAACGAAAATAAAGGTTGACAAGAGATAATAAACTGTTTGTCGCACTTTCCGAGCCTCTTTCATAAAACGGCATCTTTGGGACCTAACCTGAAATAACTGGTATTAAATACGTACGTCTTTTGAATTAAATCTACTTTATCAAGTTAGTAATAATAACAATACAACAGGCAGTCCTTATATAACATAGAATATACAGGGTGAGTCACTTTTTTGTAGCAGGTCTTTAACATTCGATAGAATACGATATTTTGAGAAAAAAAGTTCCTATAAACATATGGTCTATCTAGCTTCATAAATGAGATACAGGGTGTTAAAATATCAGTTTTTTTTTTAGTTTTTTTTACAATACTTTCTGAACGGAACGGTATTTTCGCTTAATATTTTACACATGCTTTAACCTCAATAGGAGCAACAATTTCTATTGATTTTGTCGAAAACAATATACTGGAAGTTGCTTTTCTGGGGTGCCCAGGTTATTTAGATTAACAGAACTTTTTGATCGTACGCCACTGACCTTATTTGATTAACGATTATAAAATAATGAAGTTTTAGCTACAATTTTGATCTCTTGCAATTTTGCGCTAACTGTGACGGTTTTCGAGATATTGGTCATTTTCAGTCTAATGGTGTATCTCCTTATATGGTAACGAAGAATTTTTATTTTTAGCATTCATTTTATTTTTTAACGAAGTGACCTGGGCATCCGAAAAAAGTAACATGCAGTATAGTATTTTCGATAAGAACGTTAAAAATGTTGATCTCATCCATGTTGACATGTCGTGCACCGTAAAAAATGAAACTTTAACACCCTGTATCTCCCATAGGAAGCTAGATAGACCATATGTTTATAGGAACTTTTTCTCTCAAAATTTCATGTTCTATCGATTATTAAAGCCATGCTATAAAAAGTGGTTCTCCCTGGGGTGAACCACTTTTTTGTAGCAGGACTTTAACGATCGATTTAACAATCGCTGTATACTGATATTTTGAGAAAAAAAGTTCCTATAAACATATGGTCTATCTAGCTTCCTCTGAGATACAGGGTGTTAAGTTTCATTTATTACGGTGCACGACATGTCTTAACATGGATGAAATCAACATTTTTAATGTTCTTATCGAAAATACTATACTGGATGTTACTTTTTTCGGATGCCCAGGTCACTTTGTTAAAAAATAATATTGAAAACTAAAAATTAAATTTTTTCGTTGCCATGTAAGGAGATGCACCATCAGACTAAAAATGGCCAATATCTCGAAAACCGTCACAGTTACCGCAAATTTGCAAGAGATCAGAATTGTAGTTAAAACACAATTCTTTTATAAATGCTAGTCAAATAAGGTCAGTGGCGTACGATCAAAAAGTTCTGTTAATCTAAATAACCTGGGCACCCCAGAAAAGCAACTTCCAGTATAGTGTTTTCGACAAAATCAATAGAAATTGTTACTCCTATTGAGGTTAAAACTTGTGTAAAATATTAAACGAAAATACCATTTCGTTCAGAAAATATTGTAAAAAAAACTAAAAAAAAAACTGAAACTGTAACACCCTGTATCTCCTTTATGAAGCTAGATATGTTATAGGAACTTTTTTTTCTCAAAATATCGTATTCTGTCGAATTTTAAGTCCTGAAGTCCTGCTACAAAAAAGTGACTCACCCTGTAGAATAGAATATGGCAAGTTTAAAATCATCAGAATTTCACAAGCTTTAGTCCTATTGGAAAAAGAAAAAAACAATATTATGGAATAAAAATTATCCGAATTTAAGCACTTTAAAAAAAAGTGTACGATGACTTTCAATGCACGGTAACGAAGAGGCCAACAGAAAGACTGAGCATCCGCATTTTCAGATGTAAGCAAACTTGTTAAAAACTTGTAAAGAAAATTTAATTTTCGTATAGAGAAAACCTTTTTGTTTGTCCTGATTCATCGTTTCTTGGATATTATACCGGATAAACAATCCCGGTCCTCTACATTGTTTATTTCCATTGTATTCTTTGCTCGAATTCAAAGAAAAGACAACGACGCGACGGTATAAATTTTTATCCCACCCCGTTTTTTTAAATGTATTAGGGATTTCATGAACGTAAATATTAGTTTACTGTTTCATTTTCTCTAGAGTATTTCGTGTAGTACCATACGTCAAGTGAAAAAAAAATACAAAATTGCAAGCAATATTGGCCTCGTGTACCAAGCCGGAGTTAAACACTTTTTTTAAACTTTAATTTTTTCAACGTTTAATTTTTTTCACGTGAACGGTTTTCAAAAAAGAATTCTGTTAAATTCGTCGTAGGTTACTTAATTTACAGAGTAAAGAGTTTATTAAGCAATGAGACAATATTTTTCTAACAGATTTATGAATAATTAGGAACAAAATTCCCCAAAATGCGCCACTCATGACGCATAACTAGCATCATGCTGAAAATTTATTGAAATAAAATATTTAACATGTACAGGGTGTTCCTAAAAAGGTGTCATAAATTTAACAGCGTATTCCTGGATCAAAAGTATGTCTATATAACACAATTTACCTATACATATATGCATTCCTGTGGAGCTCCCTATTTTCAAAGTCAACTACGTTTTTATTTTAAGAAACTACTAATAATTTTTTACTTTTTCTGTCACATTAAAATCTACCGTTGATGAATTAATCAGATATAAGCTTTTGTTTGGAAAATGGAAAAACTACACGGTCATAAAAAAAAGATAGATATCTTTAAGTGCAATTTTTACGAAAACGGTTAACTTTTCGAATTTTGAACAAGAATAAGATTCTTTTTACTTTTCAATTATCTTCAGCATGCTGTAACCAGGTTTAAGATATTTTGTCTGGTCTAAGAATTATCACAGACCTACAAAAAAAGACACTTTTATTGAACCCAATTTTTTTGCTCACAAATTAGTTTTCTCTGGCGTTTTGATACAAATAAACAATAGCAACATACTTAACATATGAAAATTCGTTAGAATTGATATTTAATATTCCTTTGGATCATTAAATATGCCAAAATTGGCTTTTTATCAATTTTAAGTTTATCTATTTTGCTCATAAAGCAAAACAGGTAACGGCCTTGTGTTCAATGTGTGCATCAAATCCTATGGAATTAGATATTTAGACCCAATTTACTTGTATATATACTCACGACAAAAATTCTAGTACTCTTTGTAAACTCAGAAATAAAATAAAATAAAATTTGGAAAATTGGACAGCTAAATAAGACGATCTGGTACGTTCTACTCAATCTCGTATCGTTGTCCAGTCATCAAGGCACAAATATAGACAGACATGACCTTTCTGGCACCTTTAGGTTAGGTTTTCTCAAAACTGAGACGTGATGTCACAAACCAGTGCTCCGCACGTAAAAAACCTTCAGAATCACTTATTTGGATTAAAAATTGCAGGTGTGTTATGGGCCAAAAACGAATCATGTTTTGGGTTGACTACCCTTCGATTTCAAGGGAAACAAAGAATTTTAACAGAGAATAGTACGAGGTGTGTAAATTAAGTAATGAGACTAGCAACGTAGCGCCCGATCTAGCAACACTGCGGATACAGAACTTGGAAGGGCAGTAGGTTAACATGTAATGCACCTTCAGTACAACTTTCAATGCAACTTCAGTACAAGTTTGAACTCGTTAGAGTCATTTGTTTGTTTTTTTTGTGACTATTTTCGTAAACCGGTTTTTTCTAGTGCGTTATACAAAAATGAGTGACATTAATTTTGAGCAACGGTGTGCTATCAGGTTTTGCTTCAGACTTAGCGCAACGGATACTTTTGCAAAACTGTAGTATGCCTACGGATTTATTTAGTTTGCCTACAGTCATTTTTTTCTAGAACTCATATGTTTCGTTGGTTTAAGGCATTCTCAGAAGGAAGAGAGTCGATTGAAGATGAACCACGCAGCAAAAGGCCTCAATCTTCAAGAACCGATGAAAATATCGATATAATATGGGATTTTGTGAGTTCAGATCGTCAGTTGACGACAAGAATGATCGGGGAAGAGTTAAGCTTGAATCCCACCGCTGTTCATCAGATTTTGACTAACTAATTGGGGATGAGAACATCTGCGCAAAAATGATTCCAAAAAATCTTTCGCAGGAACAAAAGAACATTAGGAGAGAAAGGTGTCTTTACTTTTCGGAATCGACTGAAAATGATCCCCATTTTATGGAACGTGTCATTACTGACTTGTGTGTTTGAATGCGACTCAGAAACCAAGCGCTAAAGCATGAAATGGCACACTACAAGCTCTCCAAGACCAGAAAAATCAATAATGAGCAAGATGAAGATCAAACGCATGCTGAATTGCTTTTTTGATAGCCAGGGAATTATCCACAAAGAGTTTGTGCCTCTAGACCAAACAGTAAATCAACACTTTTACAGAGAGGGTCTTGAAAAACTTCGAAAAAGGGTCATGCGAGTGAGACCAAACATCAAGAACAACTAATATGTTGCATCACGACAATGCGACCAACTGAAAGTATTCCAGTATATGAGTTTCAGCATTGCTATGAGGAATGGAAGAACCGTCTCCAACGCTGTGTGGCTTCCCCAAGGAAGTTATTTTGAAGGAAACGATACAGAATTGTAAATCTATACGAATAAAAAAAATTAAAAAATCAGTCTCATTACTTAATTTACACACCTCGTAAATCGAGAAAAAATTATATCGGTACAAGACATATTTTTTTGCGCAAACTCTCCTATGGGCGCGCATGTCGTAAATTGATGCCACCGAGTCAAAATAAGATGTCGTGCAAATCGTTAATTGGAAAAATAATCAGCACATCACAAGTCGCCTGCGCTAAAAGAGGCGCAAAAACGCGGGAGAGAAAACCGAGCGTGTTTCCATTCCAGGCCTAACGAATCTCGCGCGAAACTATAAATTATACAGACAATAATTAGGGGCGTCGGTTTACACGTCCACGCATCACACAAGTACGTTATTAACTCTTAATTAGAAGGTTTTTATCATTTTACTTTCTGCGAAAACGGCCGGTTTTCCTTTTACGATTGGGAAACGTGTAATTTCTCCTAATTGGATTCTCACACACTTAATCCCACTAATGAGTCAGTAGAAAAAGGATATGCGGTGAATCTAAATTACATATTTTTTCTTTTGCAGTTTTCACTTTATGTGCCGACCTTGGCAATGTATATCAAAATGATCTTGAAATATGGATGTACTAGAGGTAGCACTAAACCATAAAAGTCAGGGCCGCACTTAATACATAGTACGGCACTGTGAGAAATATGAAAATATATATTTAAAAAAAAAACGCTACCTGCCAACATTAAAAACATGTAAACAATTTCCATTCTAAATTGAAAATAGGTAGAAAAAAGCAAGGTTGTCAGATATATTTTCTAAACTTGCTAAGCTCACTATACAAGTATACTTCATACTTCAGTAAACTGTTAGTTCGTGACGTTCTTAGAAAGCTAGTTTGGAAATATTTAAAAAAAATACATAGATATAAATTTATTAGTTAGCATTAAAATAAAGCTTTTAGAATTGCTTGAAAAAATAATTATAAATTAAAACAACTTTGTGTATATTACTATACTTAAGAAAATTTTGAAGAGCCGGCAACGCTGCTGGCCGGACAACTGCTGGCCGTAACATCGGCAACGATCCATTAGAATATTATTGTGCTTTGCATCTAATACATCGCTTAAATACATATTCGGTCCACTGTTCCATAAAATTTTTACGACGTTACGTTTACGTCGTTAAAATGATTTAACAACGAAATTCTATTACAAATATTAAGAGTTTTGTATGCAGGCTAATTTTAATCTCCTATATTGATTTGAATGAAAAATATTAATTAATATAATTTCACAATTTTCGAATTTATAAAAGATATATGCACGCACATGTAATTATAAAGTTGCACCGCTTTTTTATCATTTTCAATTAAAAATAGGACTATACGTGTCATGGATGTATTTATTTTTTACAGTTGATCATACTCCTTTATGAATATTTAGTACAATTCTTGACGGATATAAGCAAATGATGAGAAAAAAACTACAAATAAATATACAAATAAGTAAAAATGTCATACATTAATGCGCTCCGCAGCCGGTCTAATAGCGACTGAGCGACAAACAACTATTAGGTTATCGGAAAAGTCACGACGTATTTTTGCAACTGATGGTATTACATGTATTTTTACATGAAAAATGTCATCACGATCGGCTCGAGTGCTATACCATTTGACAGGTGACAGTTCAACCTTCATTTCAGAAAACAAGTAATCGATTTGGTCGCGTCGTTTGGCTTTTATGTCAAATTGAAAATGGAAGATCAAAATGTGCATTTTCGGCATATTCTGCTTTTTTTTCCGCAATGGGAAGAACGCAAGGCAGGCCCGTGAAAAATTGCGTAAAGTTTACGGTAACAATGCCCTACAAGAACATCAGTACCAGAGATGGTTCACTAAATTCCGTGCTGGTGACTTTGATGTCACCGATCATCATTCCACCGTTCACGATCATCTACGGAAGCTGGGATTCATCAGCAAGCTCGATATATGGGTTCCTCATGAACTCAAAAGAAATTTATCTCACCAATCGCATCAATATCGCCGATACTCACCTCAAGAGCAACAAAATCGATCTGTTTTTGAAGTACCTGGTAACAGGTGATGAGAAATAGATTGTCTACAACAATATTCGACCCCAAAACCAATCCAAAGCTGATCTTCACCAGAGGAAAGTTATGACCTCAATATGGTGGGATTATAAGGGCGTGATGTTTTTCGAGCTCCTACCGCGAAACCAGACGGCCGATTCCGATGTGTACTGTCGCCAACTGGATGATTTAAATACATATCTTGCGGAGAAGCGGCCAGAACTCATCAATCGCAAAGGCGTAGTGTTCCACCACGACAACGCGAAACCCCATACAAGTTTGGTGACGCGCTAAAAGTTGCTTCAGCTTAGATGGGAAGTCTTGTCTCATCTTCCTTACTCACCGGACCTGGCCCCATCAGATTACCATTTGTTTCGTTCCTTGCAGAACAACTTGAATGGTTCGATTCTGATGAGGCCAAAAAAGAGCATCTCACCCGGTTCTTCGCTGGAAAAGAGCGGTCCTTCTACGAGCGCGGAATCATGCAGCTTGCAGAAAGATGGTAAAAGACCATTTATCAAAATGAACAATACATCATTGACTGAACTTCGTTCTATTATTAATAAATAAGCCTTGAAAATCACCCAAAAATGCATTTTGCATTTGACTTTTCCGACAACCTAATAATTCATTAAAATCCCTATACGCCTCTAACGTTGGAGACCTTACTTTTCTATACCCCCTCGTACGTACTCGTATAATTCGACATTATATATTTTTTTATTGAAAATACTAATATAACATGACAACACTGAATCGAGAATAATATGATATTGGAAAAAATATCGAGTTCGAAATATGTAACAACATGCATAAAGTTCAACTATATTTTTAATTAAAAATATTCCATTTTACGGGACAGCCGTTGTTTGCGAAGGAATGAATATTAATTAAAACGAAAATGATGCATCGAAACGCTTTCACAATCTCCGGAATAAAATTTCCCGTTCGGACGATCTGATCAACAAATGTTAAAATGAAAAATCCAATAAATTATTGAATATAACATGATTCATCACCACTGGGAATAGACTACGATTGGGATATACAAAACACAACACTTCAGAAGAATACAGACAGTTATAATGTTAGGAATGGGAAATTAGGTTGTAATTGTAAAAAAAAGTAAATGTAAAAAAATAAATAAATACATGGTGTCCCAGTATTAAGGAGCCACAGCGAAACTACAGATTATTTGGATCTACCGTAATTAAAAAGTTATTGGTAATCAAGGTACAGGGTGTCAAAATTATAATTTTATTTACGATTTCCGAAAATGACTTCTTTAACAAACAATTTTTTTTGGCAAAATTTGGTGATTGGAGGTTTTTTAAGGAGAGGCATTTTAATTTGTCAATCGTTTCGAAGTAAGTTGTAGATGGCGCTCTCTGCATCATTCTGAATACATAAAAAATTGTGTAAGTTGTTTGCGCCTTATAATATTAATGTTTCTATTGAAAATATCGATTTTTCCTTCATTTATTGACAGGAAATGTGTACCCTTTAAATGTCGCTCCGAATTACCATTTTAGAGATATTTGTGATTAAAGTGTTCAATGAAATGAGAATGATATCCGGCTTCTCCGAGACTGTTGCAAAAATAAAGTATGACTACAGAAATATTTGCAGCACCTATGGTTCCTTAAGGTTTTAATAATAAAGAGGGTTTAATATTTATTCCAAATGATTCAGAGTTAATACCGGAATAGTCCATCAAAAGTTTTTTGTTTTTACTCCTGGGACACTCTGTATATAGGTATACCGTTAATAAAAACTCATTTTTCATATATTCGCATAAAAATCGTCATTTGTATACGGTAGGTTTTAAAAATAGAAAACCGGACATCCAATTTAATACATTGTAACTGGAGGCTATATTTTAGTGCACAAATAACTGGATTTTCGTTGTTGTGCACAACAAAAACAGCGCGATGGGCGAATTACACAGGCGGATAAATTGTGTTTATCGCCTACGTGATAATGAAAAACTGGCCAGTTTTTCATTAGCTTTCCGCGGCGAACGGCACCTATGGGCTTTATTAAATTTAAAACGCAGATTTTTTTAAATCAGAAAATACGACCATTTTTTAGGTCGTACGCGTACACTTCTTTTAACATTCACACGTAACAACAGTGGAAGGTTCGTCGGTTGGTTCAAATGCGCAACAACACCCAGTCAAATTTGATAAAATAACTCTCGTATGCGTTTTGTTTAAAACTACGCAAATTTTGTACAGTCGCGTGCACTGCTCCGGTCTCATATTTGTATAATGGCAGACGTATCCTCCACTAGGCATACGATGTCGATTTAATACAATGCTGTAAACAATTAATACGACATGGTAAATACTCATAAAATAAAATGGAATGAATCATGAATTGAAAAATCAAAATAACTAATAGGGGATGTTAGAATCGTAAAACAATTGAAAATCAGGAAAAAGAAGTATCTCCGGTCTCTCTGATTTGGAATTTAAAAGAAGGAGGAGCTTACGTCAAATATAGCATACTTTAAACGTTACGTTGAGTGAAATGGTCCTTCAGTGAAAGCGTTAATATTATTCACTCATTTTAAATTCATAAAAAGGAAAACAAACGACTGCAGAAACTGTACATGTAAAATGCATTTAACCGATATTTTCCATTTGATTGCTTTCGATCCGTAAGAGATCGTGCTACTTCTAATTTTTATTTTATCAGCCCGGGCGCGCTGGATGCGAAAACGTGAGGATTATTCAGACGCGCGAAAATGTTTCAAAAACTGTTGAATTCAGGTATAGGCCAATATAGAGAAAATGCCTTTAGAATTGCTCGTAGAATCAAAAAAAGGTGTCTCTCACAATTCGTTAGTTCAATAAATCGTATAGGCTATGCTTTGTCCCCAAAATTTCAGAATTTTAACATTAATAGTTTTTGAGATATCGATATAGGCCCAGCGCGGTGGGACACCGTGTATATAGAATGGGTATTAGCACTGTGGTTAGTAGAATCTTAAATGTTTGCAACGATGATTTTGTTATAACCAAATTATCTACAGGGTGTTTAATACCTGTATATAGCTGCAATTTAACGTAACTTCATACCATCGATTTTTGTAAATACTCGTTTTGTAAATAATTTTGATAATACTGTACGAACTCGATTTTTGTAAATACACTAGTAACAAAAATTAAAGGATATTAAAAAAATCAAATTTTTTGGTTGATTTTCAACAAGGGATAAGTCGGAGAAAAATAGTCGTACAGAAAATAAAAAAAAAAGGAAATTGTAGCCTCAAGTGTCTAGTTTTCAGATCTGGACTTAAAAATTTTTTAACAGGAGCGGTTCTCATGTAATCATCCGAAAACTAACAAAAAAAAATTCCAAATTTTTCGTTTTTAAAATGGTCTTTGGACTTCAAAAAAAACACACAAACGCAAAAAAAACCAAAAACAAACGACACGCCTACGGAGACAGTGTTTTTTCAAGAGCCCAGGTTTTTCGATGGTTTAAGGCATTCTCAGAAGGAAGAGAGTCGATTGAAGATGAACCACGCAGCGGAAGGCCATCATCTTTAAGAACCGATGAAAATGCGCTTGAATCAGCCTACCAGTGTGCCCAAAATGGGATAACGTTAGTAAAAAAAAGTAGTTAGTATGTTTTTCCATATATCTATTAAGATCTTTCAACGTTTATATTCCATTCCTATTTACTAGGGTGATGATTTTTTTTTCAACTATTTTTTATTTTTTCAGTCCCCACTTGAAATTTTGTTGAATTTGTCGAAAAAAAAATCCCTGAAAGTTACAACCCTTAATATTAATTTTAAGTACTTTCCCAAAGCGTGAAAAGATTTTCCATTTAAAATACACGTAAATCTAATTTTTTTTCATTTCTATAACTCAGTCGCACTATATGCTATTACATTGGTCTTGGTCTCGATTTACTCACAATAAAACACTCTACAAAAGTGCCCATTGCAGCGAAAATGTAACTTGTAATATCTCAAGAAATATTAATCTAAGCAATTTGGTCTATAGGACCTTTTTTTGTAGTAAATTAAATTTCCAACAAATTTTTCATTTACATTTTTTTGATAAAATTAATAATTTCGAAAAAAAAACGAGAATTTTGGGTAAAAATCAACTTCAGCGACCCGTACCAACTCACCAGTACAAGTTACATTTTCGCCGCAATGGGCACTTTTGTAGAGTGTTTTATTCTGAGTAAATCGAGACCAAAACCAATGTAATAGCATATAATGCGACCGAGTTATAGAAATTTGAAAAAAAAAAAATTCGATTTACGTGTAGGTATTTTAAATGGAAAATCTTTTCACGCTTTGGGAAAGTACTTAAAAGTAATATTAAGGGCTGTAACTTTCAGGGATTTTTTTTCGACATTCAACAAAATTTCAAGTGGTGATTGAAAAAATAAATAATAAAAAAAAATCACCCTACTATTTACTCTTCGTTAATAGTCGTTATTTAGTAATTGCTTGCTGTCGCGATAAAAACAACATTTCCCCACTGTATATAACGCGGACCCACTTATAACTCTTAAAACGAATTTCTCGTATCGCGACCCTTCCATTATAACAGGCAAATAAAAATACTCCACCACCTGAGAGCCTAGACTCCTAGAACAAGATTTTACTGACACTGAGCAATCTGATAATGAACGCTGTTATAACACCATTTTGTTTATATATAGACACAAATTAATGCGTCGTTCGAAAAAAATATGCATGTTTCTGCGTACCTAGCAAATTAATTACTTATATTAAATGAAATATATTCAACAATAATAAAAAATAATGTATGTAAATAAATGGTAAATCAACAATGTTTTAAGGGGGGGGGGATACTGTGACAGTAAGATAAACTCTAATACTTTTCTTTGTACTTTCCAGATGCTGGCACCTTAGCCCCCCCTGGTTGCGTCACTGCATAGATTAAGTCAAAAATGTTCCTTTTATACCGTGTGTGTAAAGCCGACATCGCCCAGTTATGAAAAAGGACAAACAGAAATGAGACGACAGATAAGAAGCAACCGCATACGCATCGATAGCGAGGGAATAAGACGGGCCCTCTGCGCTAGTCGTTAGAACGAGAAGTGTAGAATTTATCCTTTTTCACAACCGGCCGATGTCGGCTTTACACACACGGTATAAGAATGATCATCATCGACAATTGCTATTGTTTCACCCCCTCAAAAAATCAAAAAACCGAGTCAAAGATCATATATTGATCCTATTTGTTTTCTTAAATGTTTTCGTTGTTTCGTTGTTTCCTATTATTTACATATATATGTATGATATAGTAACTTCTAAAAAAAAGATTAGTAATTTTTATGAAACACGATTTTGTATTTTTTTGTAGAAAAAAAAACGCCTAACTTCCATTTTCATTTCTATGGGTATTTTATAAAGTGGAACCTTACAACAACAGTCGTTTTATTGAACAGTCTCCTGGCAATCCATTGTGTGCAGTATTATCACATACACGAAAAAAAAAATAACGAGGATAAATCTCCTAAAGTAGAAAACTCCTTCAAACTCAAAAGAGAATCTTTGTGACAAGCCATCGCGCTGTTTTCCCAGCTCAATGTCACTAATACCCTACTCGACGGTCCTTGAATCCTTGTATTCGTGTACATTATTCCCGAGACTGTGTAATATGACATTTTATGACAATCTCGGGCGCCCTTAGAAATATCGGAGAACGCGGGATAAAGGGCGAAAATAAACTCGCGATGGGCGCTCGTCTGGGGCGGAATCGGATTCGGAAGGAAGCGAAGAACGCAGCGACCGACGATAATAATATTTTACATAGTAATTCATTAATCGACAGCGTAATTCTATCCTGACAACAGGTATCGAATTCCCCATCACCGCGGAGTAGGCGTAGCGCAAATTAATATACAGGGTGTCCCAGGACTTAATCATCTCAGGGACCCGTGGATGATGGAACAATATTTCCAGTTCTTCATTATATTTTTTTAGGACCTTCTATTACATGCTAAGAGGCGTGCAAATTAATTAATGAGACTGATTTTTTTTATTCGAATATAATTACAATTCAGTATTGTCTCCTTCAAAATAACTTCCTTGGGAAGCCACACAGTGCTGGAGACGGTTCTTCCATTCCTCATAGCAGTGCTGGAACTCATATTATACTGGAATAGCCTTCAGCTGGTCGGTTACAGCCGTTCGAATGTTTTCTATGGTCCCAAAATGACGTCCCTTGAGGTGATTTTTCAATCTCGGGAAGAGAAAAAAAGTCACAAGGACTCAAGTCAGACGAATAAGGAGGCCGAGGAGCCACAGGAATGTTTTTACTCTCTGTAAGAGTGTTGATTTACTGTTTGGCCTGGAGGCATAAACTTTTTGTGGACAATTCCCTGGCTATCAAAATTATCACTCATTTCACTCAATTTCAAGTCGTTGTCACTCATTTCACTCATTTTTAAAATGCACTAAAAAAAGGTTTACGAAAACAGTCACAAAGAACAAATAACAAGCTCAAACTTGTACTGAAAGTGCATTACATGTTAACCTACCGCCCTTCCAAGTCCTGTCTCCGCATTGTTGCTAGATGGGGCGCTACGTTGCCAGTCTCATTACTTAATTTACACAACTCGTATATTAGAAGGTTTGAAAGTTGTATGCTGAAATGTTTATTATAATTGAGTAACTTTGGAAAAATAAATCCCATGATTTATTAAAGAATTAAAGTTTAATAAAAATGTAAAATAAAGTTAAATCAAACCTCAAAGATTTTCATGTGAAAGTGGAATGTACAAAGTAGTTATTTGTGCAACAAATGTATAAAGTGAAATTTTTTGACAAGAAATCACACTAATGCTTAATAAATCAGTTAATAAGAATTAACCGATTAATAGAATTTTATACCATCAACGGTTTTTGAGAAAAATATATTTTCAATTGACATGTCCACTTGGCGCATCCACCATTTTGTTGACGAAATGCAATATCCAATGACTGAAAATATAATTTTATCAGTAGTGAATAATACTGGTAAACCAATATAATTCAACAATGAATAGTAAATACCAATTGTTACAATAATTGCCTACAAATGGTAAATTTATAAATATCATAATCCATACATACTTACTTTCATTTCGTTTTCCTTTGTTTTTAAATTACCAGCGAGTTAAAAAAAATTATTTATCTATGTAGGTACTTAAAATAATTTCAACTGTCAAATCTTAGGGGCTGATCCGTTTTAAAATTCCATTATACAGAATTACGCGAAATCACTTAACATTGAAGCTAACGAAATTCTGTTTTTGGATTTATTGTTCCAAAGTTATTAAAAAATCCAGCTTATAATTTTAGTTGCAGGCTGGGCATCTTAAAAGTTACACCTTAATAAAATTGGAGAAAAAAACGAAATGACATTAACAAATATTGTTATTTCACCAGAACTTTTATTTTCTGAGAATATATTATTATAATAATACTTTATTATTTATAGATAATAAAGTTTTTCGAATTTGCAAAAATCACAAAATTCTACAACTATGAAAAAAATATATTGACTTTATAATAAAAAATAGCATTTTTAATCATTGTTTATAATTAATTTGTAAAACCACAAAAAAAAAAGAAAAAAATTATAACAAAACCTGTTAACAGCTAATTTATACCGTATTATCTTTCGACAATTTTTTTTTGGGAACATCTTTTTAACAATACCCTGTATACTAATTCCGGGGTCAAACTCAAATTTCTCGGAAAGGTCTGCATAAAGTTATAAAGGCTTCTGAATTTTTTGAAGCGTTAGAATTTTCTTTCTAACTCAAAAATAACCCAAAATAACGGCAGTAAAATATTAAATTAGGACACCCTGTATAATACTAATAACGAAAAAAAAACAGGTTTTTTAATTGCTGGACATTTGTGACCCCAATGAAATATCCCTTGATACGTCTCTGCTATCGGGACAGGTTTCCCGCCCTTTATTTATTAAGGCGTTAAGGCATAAGTGAGTGCGTGGAAACTTCGGAAAACTAAGCGGGCCGCATTCCGAACGAGGCGGACGGGGTTCCCGAAGCCGAGGGTAGTAAATAAATTAAATAACAACCCCATTTGCGAGTTCGAAATTCTGTTTTGCGGCCATAAATTTTATACAGACTGGTTAAGGCGGCCGCGTACGGAAAAAAATCCAGTTCGAGTTTGTTTCCATCATTAAGATATCGATCAGTTCGCGTCTTACTTCCGGATATGCCGTTTTAAAGAAGAGGCGGATATGTTTTTAAATCGTTTTTTACGGAATTACTAATGCAATAATAAATTTTAAATGTGTGAAAATCGCCGCCGAATAACCGCAATGCCGTACGAGGTTCTGTCGACACTCGCGAAAACAACATCCCTCCAGTCTGTCGCGTATATCTCCTCTGCCCGTCGTCGTAGAAAAACGAGCGACCCACCATTCGATTCCTCGTTTAAAGACGCATCTATCCACGTGCGGCACGGCGTCTTCCGTGTCGACGGTGGTCCGTGGGAAAATCGGAAAGAGCTGTGTGTCCGCCGACTTGACACTCTCGACGGCGCTAGACCGAAAACCGTGAGTCGCACGACGTTGACGACGACGCCATTCGATTTTTCGCGCCAAACTTAGGGTCGGGCACGAGCGTTTTTCCGAAAAATCGATCGTCTTCGGTGTGAAAATCGCCGCCGAATAACCGCAATGCCGTACGAGGTTCTGTCGACACTCGCGAAAACAACATCCCTCCAGTCCGTCGCGTATATCTCCTCTGCCCGTCGTCGTAGAAAAACGAGCGACCCACCATTCGATTCCTCGTTTAAAGACGCATCTATCCACGTGCGGCTCGGTGTCTTCCGTGTCGACGGTGGTCCGTGGGAAAATCGGAAAGAGCTGTGTGTCCGCCGACTTGACACTCTCGACGGCGCTAGACCGCAAACCGTGAGTCGCACGACGTTGACGACGACGCCATTCGATTTTTCGCGCCAAACTTAGGGTCGGGCACGAGCGTTTTTCCGAAAAATCGATCGTCTTCGGTGTGAAAATCGCCGCCGAATAACCGCAATGCCGTACGAGGTTCTGTCGAACCTCGCGAAAACAACATCCCTCCAGTCCATCGCGTATATCTCCTCTGCCCGTCGTCGTAGAAAAACGAGCGACCCACCATTCGATTCCTCGTTTAAAGACGCATCTATCCACGTGGGGCACGGCGTCTTCCGTGTCGACGGTGGTCCGTGGGAAAATCGGAAAGAGCTGTGTGTCCGCCGACTTGACACTCTCGACCGCGCTAGACTGAAAACCGTGAGTCGCACGACGTTGACGACGACGCCATTCTATTTTTCGCGCCAAACTTAGGGTCGGGCACGAGCGTTTTTCCGAAAAATCGATCGTCTTCGGTGTGAAAATCGCCGCCGAATAACCGCAATGCCGTACGAGGTTCTGTCGACACTCGCGAAAACAACTTCCCTCCAGTCTGTCGCGTATATCTCCTCTGCCCGTCGTCGTAGAAAAACGAGCGACCCACCATTCGATTCCTCGTTTAAAGACGCATCTATCCACGTGCGGCACGGCGTCTTCCGTGTCGACGGTGGTCCGTGGGAAAATCGGAAAGAGCTGTGTGTCCGCCGACTTGACACTCTCGACGGCGCTAGACCGAAAACCGTGAGTCGCACGACGTTGACGACGACGCCATTCGATTTTTCGCGCCAAACTTAGGGTCGGACACGAGCGTTTTTCCGAAAAATCGATCGTCTTCGGTGTGAAAATCGCCGCCGAATAACCGCAATGCCGTACGAGGTTCTGTCGACACTCGCGAAAACAACATCCCTCCAGTCCGTCGCGTATATCTCCGCTGCCCGTCGTCGTAGAAAAACGAGCGACCCACCATTCGATTCCTCGTTTAAAGACGCATCTATCCACGTGCGGCACGGCGTCTTCCGTGTCGACGGTGGTCCGTGGGAAAATCGGAAAGAGCTGTGTGTCCGCCGACTTGACACTCTCAACGGCGCTAGACCGAAAACCGTGAGTCGCACGACGTTGACGACGACGCCATTCGATTTTTCGCGCCAAACTTAGGGTCGGGCACGAGCGTTTTTCCGAAAAATCGATCGTCTTCGGTGTGAAAATCGCCGCCGAATAACCGCAATGCCGTACGAGGTTCTGTCGACACTCGCGAAAACAACATCCCTCCAGTCCGTCGCGTATATCTCCGCTGCCCGTCGTCGTAGAAAAACGAGCGACCCACCATTCGATTCCTCGTTTAAAGACGCATCTATCCACGTGCGGCTCGGCGTCTTCCGTGTCGACGGTGGTCCGTGGGAAAATCGGAAAGAGCTGTGTGTCCGCCGACTTGACACTCTCGACGGCGCTAGACCGAAAACCGTGAGTCGCACGACGTTGACGACGACGCCATTCGATTTTTTCGCGCCAAACTTAGGGTCGGACACGAGCGTTTTTCCGAAAAATCGATCGTCTTCGGTGTGAAAATCGCCGCCGAATAACCGCAATGCCGTACGAGGTTCTGTCGACACTCGCGAAAACAACATCCCTCCAGTCCGTCGCGTATATCTCCTCTGCCCGTCGTCGTAGAAAAACGAGCGACCCACCATTCGATTCCTCGTTTAAAGACGCATCTATCCACGTGGGGCACGGCGTCTTCCGTGTCGACGGTGGTCCGTGGGAAAATCGGAAAGAGCTGTGTGTCCGCCGACTTGACACTCTCGACGGCGCTAGACCGAAAACCGTGAGTCGCACGACGTTGACGACGACGCCATTCTATTTTTCGCGCCAAACTTAGGGTCGGGCACGAGCGTTTTTCCGAAAAATCGATCGTCTTCGGTGTGAAGTTCGCCGCCGAATAACCGCAATGCCGTACGAGGTTCTGTCGACACTCGCGAAAACAACATCCCTCCAGTCCGTCGCGTATATCTCCGCTGCCCGTCGTCGTAGAAAAACGAGCGACCCACCATTCGATTCCTCGTTTAAAGACGCATCTATCCACGTGCGGCACGGCGTCTTCCTGTCGACGGTGGTCCGTGGGAAAATCGGAAAGGGCTGTGTGTCCGCCGACTTGACACTCTCGAGGGCGCTAGACCGAAAACCGTGAGTCGCACGACGTTGACGACGACGCCATTCGATTTTTCGCGCCAAACTTAGGGTCGGGCACGAGCGTTTTTCCGAAAAATCGATCGTCTTCGGTGTGAAAATCGCCGCCGAATAACCGCAATGCCGTACGAGGTTCTGTCGACACTCGCGAAAACAACATCCCTCCAGTCCGTCGCGTATATCTCCGCTGCCCGTCGTCGTAGAAAAACGAGCGACCCACCATTCGATTCCTCGTGTAAAGACGCATCTATCCACGTGCGGCACGGCGTCTTCCGTGTCGACGGTGGTCCGTGGTAAAATCGGAACGAGCTGTGTGTCCGCCGACTTGACACTCTCGACGGCGCTAGACCGAAAACCGTGAGTCGCACGACGTTGACGACGACGCCATTCGATTTTTCGCGCCAAACTTAGGGTCGGGCACGAGCGTTTTTCCGAAAAATCGATCGTCTTCGGTGTGAAAATCGCCGCCGAATAACCGCAATGCCGTACGAGGTTCTGTCGACACTCGCGAAAACAACATCCCTCCAGTCCGTCGCGTATATCTCCGCTGCCCGTCGTCGTAGAAAAACGAGCGACCCACCATTCGATCCCTCGTTTAAAGACGCATCTATCCACGTGCGGCACGGCGTCTTCCGTGGCGACAGTGGTCCGTGGGAAAATCGGAAAGAGCTGTGTGTCCGCCGACTTGACACTCTCGACGGCGCTAGACCGAAAACCGTGAGTCGCACGACGTTGACGACGACGCAATTCGATTTTTTCGCGCCAAACTTAGGGTCGGGCACGAGCGTTTTTCCGAAAAATCGATCGTCTTCGGTGTGAAAATCGCCGCCGAATAACCGCAATGCCGTACGAGGTTCTGTCGACACTCGCGAAAACAACATCCCTCCAGTCCGTCGCGTATATCTCCGCTGCCCGTCGTCGTAGAAAAACGAGCGACCCACCATTCGATTCCTCGTTTAAAGACGCATCTATCCACGTGCGGCACGGCGTCTTCCGTGGCGACGGTGGTCCGTGGGAAAATCGGAAAGAGCTGTGTGTCCGCCGACTTGACACTCTCGACGGCGCTAGACCGAAAACCGTGAGTCGCACGACGTTGACGACGACGCCATTCGATTTTTCGCGCCAAACTTAGGGTCGGGCACGAGCGTTTTTCCGAAAAATCGATCGTCTTCGGTGTGAAAATCGCCGCCGAATAACCGCAATGCCGTACGAGGTTCTGTCGACACTCGCGAAAACAACATCCCTCCAGTCCGTCGCGTATATCTCCGCTGCCCGTCGTCGTAGAAAAACGAGCGACCCACCATTCGATTCCTCGTGTAAAGACGCATCTATCCACGTGCGGCACGGCGTCTTCCGTGTCGACGGTGGTCCGTGGTAAAATCGGAACGAGCTGTGTGTCCGCCGACTTGACACTCTCGACGGCGCTAGACCGAAAACCGTGAGTCGCACGACGTTGACGACGACGCCATTCGATTTTTCGCGCCAAACTTAGGGTCGGGCACGAGCGTTTTTCCGAAAAATCGATCGTCTTCGGTGTGAAAATCGCCGCCGAATAACCGCAATGCCGTACGAGGTTCTGTCGACACTCGCGAAAACAACATCCCTCCAGTCCGTCGCGTATATCTCCGCTGCCCGTCGTCGTAGAAAAACGAGCGACCCACCATTCGATTCCTCGTTTAAAGACGCATCTATCCATGTGCGGCACGGCGTCTTCCGTGGCGACGGTGGTCCGTGGGAAAATCGGAAAGAGCTGTGTGTCCGCCGACTTGACACTCTCGACGGCGCTAGACCGAAAACCGTGGGTCGCACGACGTTGACGACGACGCCATTCGATTTTTCGCGCCAAACTTAGGGTCGGGCACGAGCGTTTTTCCGAAAAATCGATCGTCTTCGGTGTGAAAATCGCCGCCGAATAACCGCAATACCGTACGAGGTTCTGTCGACACTCGCGAAAACAACATCCCTCCAGTCTGTCGCGTATATCTCCTCTGCCCGTCGTCGTGGAAAAACGAGCGACCCACCATTCGATTCCTCGTTTAAAGACGCATCTATCCACGTGCGGCACGGCGTCTTCCGTGTCGACGGTGGTCCGTGGGAAAATCGGAACGAGCTGTGTGTCCGCCGACTTGACACTCTCGACGGCGCTAGACCGAAAACCGTGAGTCGCACGACGTTGACGACGACGCCATTCGATTTTTCGCGCCAAACTTAGGGTCGGGCACGAGCGTTTTTCCGAAAAATCGATCGTCTTCGGTGTGAAAATCGCCGCCGAATAACCGCAATGCCGTACGAGGTTCTGTCGACACTCGCAAAAACAACATCCCTCCAGTCAGTCGCGTATATCTCCGCTGCCCGTCGTCGTAGAAAAACGAGCGACCCACCATTCGATTCCTCGTTTAAAGACGCATCTATCCACGTGCGGCACGGCGTCTTCCGTGTCGACGGTGGTCCGTGGGAAAATCGGAAAGAGCTGTGTGTCCGCCGACTTGACACTCTCGACGGCGCTAGACCGAAAACCGTGAGTCGCACGACGTTGACGACGACGCCATTCTATTTTTCGCGCCAAACTTAGGGTCGGGCACGAGCGTTTTTCCGAAAAATCGATCGTCTTCGGTGTGAAAATCGCCGCCGAATAACCGCAATGCCGTACGAGGTTCTGTCGACACTCGCGAAAACAACATCCCTCCAGTCCGTCGCGTATATCTCCGCTGCCCGTCGTCGTAGAAAAACGAGCGACCCACCATTCGATTCCTCGTGTAAAGACGCATCTATCCACGTGCGGCACGGCGTCTTCCGTGTCGACGGTGGTCCGTGGTAAAATCGGAACGAGCTGTGTGTCCGCCGACTTGACACTCTCGACGGCGCTAGACCGAAAACCGTGAGTCGCACGACGTTGACGACGACGCCATTCGATTTTTCGCGCCAAACTTAGGGTCGGGCACGAGCGTTTTTCCGAAAAATCGATCGTCTTCGGTGTGAAAATCGCCGCCGAATAACCGCAATGCCGTACGAGGTTCTGTCGACACTCGCGAAAACAACATCCCTCCAGTCTGTCGCGTATATCTCCTCTGCCCGTCGTCGTGGAAAAACGAGCGACCCACCATTCGATTCCTCGTTTAAAGACGCATCTATCCACGTGCGGCACGGCGTCTTCCGTGTCGACGGTGGTCCGTGGGAAAATCGGAACGAGCTGTGTGTCCGCCGACTTGACACTCTCGACGGCGCTAGACCGAAAACCGTGAGTCGCACGACGTTGACGACGACGCCATTCGATTTTTCGCGCCAAACTTAGGGTCGGGCACGAGCGTTTTTCCGAAAAATCGATCGTCTTCGGTGTGAAAATCGCCGCCGAATAACCGCAATGCCGTACGAGGTTCTGTCGACACTCGCGAAAACAACATCCCTCCAGTCAGTCGCGTATATCTCCGCTGCCCGTCGTCGTAGAAAAACGAGCGACCCACCATTCGATTCCTCGTTTAAAGACGCATCTATCCACGTGCGGCACGGCGTCTTCCGTGTCGACGGTGGTCCGTGGGAAAATCGGAACGAGCTGTGTGTCCGCCGACTTGACACTCTCGACGGCGCTAGACCGAAAACCGTGAGTCGCACGACGTTGACGACGACGCCATTCGATTTTTCGCGCCAAACTTAGGGTCGGGCACGAGCGTTTTTCCGAAAAATCGATCGTCTTCGGTGTGAAAATCGCCGCCGAATAACCGCAATGCCGTACGAGGTTCTGTCGACACTCGCGAAAACAACATCCCTCCAGTCCGTCGCGTATATCTCCGCTGCCCGTCGTCGTAGAAAAACGAGCGACCCACCATTCGATTCCTCGTTTAAAGACGCATCTATCCATGTGCGGCACGGCGTCTTCCGTGGCGACGGTGGTCCGTGGGAAAATCGGAAAGAGCTGTGTGTCCGCCGACTTGACACTCTCGACGGCGCTAGACCGAAAACCGTGAGTCGCACGACGTTGACGACGACGCCATTCGATTTTTCGCGCCAAACTTAGGGTCGGGCACGAGCGTTTTTCCGAAAAATCGATCGTCTTCGGTGTGAAAATCGCCGCCGAATAACCGCAATACCGTACGAGGTTCTGTCGACACTCGCGAAAACAACATCCCTCCAGTCTGTCGCGTATATCTCCTCTGCCCGTCGTCGTGGAAAAACGAGCGACCCACCATTCGATTCCTCGTTTAAAGACGCATCTATCCACGTGCGGCACGGCGTCTTCCGTGTCGACGGTGGTCCGTGGGAAAATCGGAAAAGAGCTGTGTGTCCGCCGACTTGACACTCTCGACGGCGCTAGACCGAAAACCGTGAGTCGCACGACGTTGACGACGACGCCATTCGATTTTTTCGCGCCAAACTTAGGGTCGGGCACGAGCGTTTTTCCGAAAAATCGATCGTCTTCGGTGTGAAAATCGCCGCCGAATAACCGCAATGCCGTACGAGGTTCTGTCGACACTCGCGAAAACAACATCCCTCCAGTCCGTCGCGTATATCTCCGCTGCCGTATTAAAAATTACTCCAGCCACATTTGAAGATGTCGGGTAAATTTTTTTCGCGTAAATGGCTTTATTTTACAGTTAGCTAACCAGCCTGTGGGCTCAAATCATTTCCCGGGCCGTAATAAGGGGTGCATCAACCCCTAGAAGTATTAAAATTACTCCAGCCACATTTGAAGATGTCGGGTAATTTTTTTCACGTAAATGGCTTTATTTTACAGTTAGCTAACCAGCCTGTGGGCTGAAATCATTTCCCGGGCCGTAATAAGGGTGCATCAACCCCTAGAAGTATTAAACCCGTTGTACTCTATCAGACTTGCTCGGATTTTTTCTCTATTGGGAAGGTTTTTTTGATGGAACAGCTTCTTTCTTAAAAAGATCTAAATCTTCGTCAACAAAGTGATTTGAACAAATTCTGTCATTATTAACATTGAATGTATCTTCGCGTTTACACAGATGCCTCCACTTTGCTTTTGATTTCTCGTCTTTGGGAAAGCCAAAAAACTTGAAATTGTTTTTAGAACGATTGTTCGTATTATAACCGTATACAGCACACCTCATTTTAACAAATTTTAACTGTCAAAAATATAAAAACTAGCACAAACTTATCAAGATGCCTTCAGAACAAACTACTCGGATGACAAAAGTGGGCACAAGCTGACGTCACAGTCATGGCGCCCGGCTGCGCGATATCATACCTTCTATTTGTATACCGTGACTGGTCACGTATGATATGATAAGGTATGATATCGCGCAGCCGGGCGCCATGACTGTGACGTCAGCTTGTGCCCACTTTTGTCATCCGAGGAGTTTGTTCTGAAGGCATCTTGATAAGTTTGTGCTAGTTTTTATATTTTTGACAGTAAAAATTTGTTAAAATGAGGTGTGCTGTATACGGTTATAATACGAACAATCGTTCTAAAAACAATTTCAAGTTTTTTGGCTTTCCCAAAGACGAGAAATCAAAAGCAAAGTGGAGGCATCTGTGTAAACGCGAAGATACATTCAATGTTAATAATGCCAGAATTTGTTCAAATCACTTTGTTGACGAAGATTTAGATCTTTTAAGAAAGAAGCTGTTCCATCAAACCTTCCCAATAGAGAAAAATCCGAGCAAGTCTGATAGAGTACAACGGGTTTAATACTTCTAGGGGTTGATGCACCCTTATTACGGCCCGGGAAATGATTTCAGCCCACAGGTTGGTTAGCTAACTGTAAAATAAAGCCATTTACGTGAAAAAATTTACCCGACATCTTCAAATGTGGCTGGAGTAATTTTAATACTTCTAGGGGTTGATGCACCCTTATTACGGCCCGGGAAATGATTTGAGCCCACAGGCTGGTTAGCTAACTGTAAAATAAAGCCATTTACGCGAAAAAATTTACCCGACATCTTCAAATGTGGCTGGAGTAATTTTAATACGTCTAGGGGTTGATGCACCCTTATTACGGCCCGGGAAATGATTTCAGCCTATAGGCTGGTTAGCTAATTGTAAAATAAAGCCATTTACGTGAAAAAATTTACCCGACATCTTCAAATGTGGCTGGAGTAATTTTAATACTTCTAGGGTTGATGCACCCTTATTCCGGCCCGGGAAATGATTTCATCCCATAGGCTGGTTAGCTAACTGTAAAATAAAGCCATTTACGCGAAAAAATTTACCCGACATCTTCAAATGTGGCTGGAGTAATTTTATTACTTCTAAGGGTTGATGCACCCTTATTACGGCCCGGGAAATGATTTCAGCCCACAGACTGGTTATCTAACTGTAAAATAAAGCCATTTACGTGAAAAAATTTACCCGACATCTTCAGATGTGGCTGGAGTAATTTTAACACTTCTAGGGGTTGATGCACCCTTATTACGGCCCGGGAAATGATTTCAGCCTACAAGCTGGTTAGCTAACTGTAAAATAAAGCCATTTACGTGAAAAAATTTACCCGACATCTTCAGATGTGGCTGGAGTAATTTTAATACTTCTAGGGGTTGATGCACCCTTATTACGGCCCGGGAAATGATTTCAGCCTACAGGCTGGTTAGCTAACTGTAATATAAAGCCATTTACGTGAAAAAAATGACCCGACATCTTCAAATGTGGCTGGAGTAATTTTATTACTTCTAGGGGTTGATGCACCCTTATTACGGCCCGGGAAATGATTTCAATATGTTGGCGGATTTTACATCATAATTAAGCAATTTACGTGAAAAAATTTAATCGACATCTGCATTTGTATAAGATGTGGCTTTTAAAATTTTAAGGGTAGTTTCCACCCTCCCATTTTTTTGTGGGACTGCCAGCATTACTAAATGTCGTAAAATAGCAAACCGTCGTGGAAAATAATTTCTGGAATGATAAAATTGTGAAATAATTGTATTTTTAAATCTGTGGATGGACGACCGTGGCTGTTTTCACACCGGTCAAAGCTGTATTGCTCCACAACACTGCACCCAAATCGTTGTGTCATCGGACTCGCGTTTGGAGGTTTTCTCAAGAGTTACAGGAAAGACTGAGATTTTTCTAGTGAATTTTTGGCCCTAGGAGAAAACCTGAGGGTATGGAGCAATTTTCCATGTTCGGAATCAGCACGTCAAATACGTAAGGATACTATAGTGGACTGTTTCGGAGACTAGATGTTTTTGTATGCCTATATAATCGATCCGTTTCATCTGATCATCTAGACCGATCATCAGGCGCTTGTAAAACGTGGTGGAAACGTTCTCAGCGCCATAACTAGCTTGTTATTTCTCATACAACTCAAGTCAGATATAAGAAACCACATATTCACCTACTTGCTTTTCTCATCAACACTGTTTTTCTATGAAACTCTCTGAGGACCGCGAAAAAATTGTGGCTTTCGCGAAACGACGAATCGACGTTATTAACTCCCCGGATCGAGTATAAGCGTTTTTATCGGCGTCATTAAACGAAAAGTTATATAAAACGCGACGACCGGCTGCGGAAAAAATTAATGAACCGCACCGAACTTCCAACGAACTGCCCCGGACGAAAGCAGAAAAAAAAAGTTACACAATAGCGAGTCGGCCGGCCAGCGTGAGGAGATAAAGACATCGCTGGGGCGGCCCTCGGGTGCCGATAAGGATTTAACGCCGTTTCCTTTGTTTTCGATTAGGGGTTAATCGAAGTTCGACTCGGCCCGATACCGACGAACCGCTTCGCATAAGTTGCGAGATATCGCTGGAAATGAACTGGCGTCCGATCGAAGAATGGCGTTTAAAGAATTTGGTCGAGTGCAACAGGTCAGGGGCGCGCTTATATCCGATCCAAGAAGGGGAGGAGGTGTGGCGTCCAACCAGAGTTGTAAAAATGCATTATTTTAGTTAATGCATTGGCGTTTCAGTACTAATTAACATATTAACCCATTAACGCCCAAACGGACACAATTTTTCATCGTTTTTGGAGCGTCAATCTCGAAGGGAAATTAATGATTTCACTCAATAAAAAAACACTTATCCTAATGTTTTCGGATATGATCTTTCGATTTCCGGGGTCAGAATTGTGATTAAATGCTCTAGAAAAAAAATATGGCTGACTTTATGGAGAAAAGTACTGAAAATTTGGGGATTATTTTTTTTATAATTTTTTTTAGTCCAAAAACTACTCTAACCTACTCCAGATTGTGGAGGGAGCTGGAGGCGATAGTTGTAGTTGATGATAGAATCTTTTTTTGCCGACCTCAACTGACTCTAATCTTTTCAAAATGGTGGATATTGCATAAAATCTCATGAAATATGAATTTTTCTCTAGTATTAACGAGAAAATAATGTAATTGTGAGTTTTTCTTGATCCACAGTCATTTTCCTCAATCAAAACAATACTACAGAATATATTTGACTAAATTTTTAATTTTCAATGATGGCGGATTCAAAATAATAAATAGGAGTTTGTAATTATACTTTTCCTATGTCATTTCATGTTTTAGTAACATTTTGAGTTATTCCTGGTGAAAAAAGTCTGAAATCCAAGATGGCGGATTCAATATGGCGGACATCATTCTTGAAAATTCAAAATTTGAAAACGGAAACATTACAGTCATATTTTACGTAGAATTCTGATGGAAAATGTCCTCAATCTTTTTCATAAAAATGCGTTCTATCTGAGTAAAAAATGATTTGTCATTCTAACCTCAAAACGAGTTTTTTTTTCCGTTGTTGAGATTCTCATGATGAAATCATGAGGTTGGCAAAAAAAATCCTATCAACTCCAACTATTGCCTCCACCTCCCTCCACAATCCGGAGTAGGTTAGAGTACTTTTTTGGACTAAAAAAAAAATAAAAAAAATCCCCAAATTTTCAGTACTTTTCTCCATAAAGTCAGCCATATTTTTTTTCTAGACCATTTAATCACAATTCTGACCCCGGAAATCGAAAAATCACATCCGAAAACATTAGGATAAGTGGTTTTTATTGAATGAATTCATTAATTTCCCTTCGAGATTGGGTGGGTTATATGTATGGGTTAATAAGTAATGAAATCAATTACCATTACTTATTTTTTTTAATGGAACATAAATTAATTTCCATTATTTTTTTTAATTAAAAAAATCTTTTACATTACTCATTTTTTATAATTAATGGGTATTTTGATAATCTTCATTAAAAAAATTTATGTTAATGAGTAATGCACCCACTTTTCATTTCTCATTTTTTTATGTTTAATGAAGAATTAATGAGTATTCTATTACTCATTACTAATCAAGTTTTCAACGCCGTTAAGTACGCGTTCAAACACGTATGTGTGAACGCGTGCGCGCGCGTGCTGCTACCAAGGTACTATTCTCTAACACCGGTCGTTTGAAAGGGCTGAATTTTCATTTTACGATTAAAATCTATTTTTTTCTAATTTTATCACATTTATATGAATTTTCTAGTAGCCAATATTTAATTCTACTAGAATAATTTTGTTTTCCGCCAATATTTTATTCATGTATAAAAATATAAGCAAGTGAAATATGCTAGCTCACACAGACATTTTTTTTCTCAAATCAATTGTAATAACAAAAAAAAATATTTTTTAAATGCACGATTTATTCAATTCCCCATGAGCGAGTAACATCTCGCCGAATTACTGGTTCGTCACACATTAGCAGGCCGTTTAAGAGAAAATCGTGTTAGTTATTCTGAACTTTGCGATCTTTCCGAAACGACCGAGTGGGAGATGAATTTAACTTCGCCTAAGTCGTCGCCAAGGATGAAAATTAATTGCTTAATTCGCGGTAAACACGCTCCCTGTTAAGCGCTAAGAGGCAACTCAGACAAACTACGATATCATTACACAACTTTGCATTTTTCGAATTTTAGTAAGTACGATCATTCTACCGTGTTCTGCTTAGCAATAAGTCAGAATTTGTAAAATTAAAGGGTTCTAAAAAAGTGAAAACTGAACTAATATATTGTACATTATTACGAAAAATATTGACAGGTATATAACATTTACTTCTTGGAATGAAAACGATAGACGTAGATAAAAAAACACTTAAATGGTAACATGAAAAACAGTCAACCTACGAGGTGTGTAAATTAAGTAAGGATACTGGTTTTTTTAATTTTTTTTATTTGAATAGAATAACGATTCAATATTGTCCCTTTCAAAATAACTTCCTCGGTAAGCCACACAGCGCTGGAAATGGTTCTTCCATTCCTCATAGCAGTGCTGGAACCCATATCCTGGAATAGCTTTCAGTTGGTCGGTTACAGCCGTTTGAATGTTTTCTATGGTCCCGAAATGACGTACCCTGAGGTGATTTTTCAATCTCGGGAAAAGAAAAAAGTTACAAGGACTCAAGTCCCGTCTCCACAGTATTGCTAGATCGGGCGCTACATTGCTAGTCTCATTACTTAATTTACACACCTCGTATAGTAAAAATATTTAATGAATTGATGTTGGTATAGGGTCTAAAATATTTAATCATCAAAGTGTCTCGGCATTTTAAAAGCAACTATTTCTGCCACCGTCCAAATATAGAAGCAAACAATGACCATAGCATCAAAAGAGCATTTTTAAACTGATAACAGCGAACGAAAGATAGGCGCATCCCTTGATAAGTATTCCTTTTAAAGAATTAGGAAGGAAGTTGAGAATTGCATCGTTAATTCTAAACTTACTGATAACAATAAGTGCATTTTTAGGATAACAAATTGTTTCGTATCGCAACAGTGGTTGTTACAGTATTATAGAATAACCTTTGAAAATTTTTTCGAAAAATCTTAGTTTGCTCTTCCTTTGAAAAACTTGAACAAGTCAAATCAGGCGATCACGACCCATATTTATATACACTAGCGAAATTACAGAATGAACAATTCGTCTACCTTAAAAATTCCATGTATGTATTGAATGAACTTACATATGAAAACGATGTGAATGGAGGTCCAAATTTTTTTTTGAATTCCATGACAGTAAACCGATCTATGTACTTGTTGGCTCAGGTGACTAATTGCTCTTCTTGGACTGTTAGTCATATTACCTGCCTCAGTTATCGACTTTTTTTCTGTTCGTATTCTGGGTCTAACTCTATTCGGTGTTTACAGTTTATACGAATCAAGAAAAAGCCTCTTACTGGCCGATTAAAATGATTTAAATGCAACTGAAAAAAATCTTTGTAGTTTCCGTTGATTTTACTTTTCTATTTCTAATATAAATTTAGGTCAGTTTCGACGTTACTGTTATGTTTATATACCAGGTGTTCCATTTTAAAACATACACGTGAATAACGGTGTAGAAAAGCCACCAATCCAAAAATGACTTTAACAAAAGTTGTTTGGTTTGAAGGGGGCCATCTGACCATGTGATCCAGCACCGTATCCGACATCCTGATACGGTCCTGAGACAGCCATTTTTTTTATGGGAACCCCTAATTTTCATTGCAAATCTCATTCTACGGGAAAATACGTTCAAAATAGGTTTTTGAAGTAATTTTCCTGACCCCCAGGCTTCATCCGAGCTCCTTACGAATGATTATCCATGCTTTTTTTTCAAATATTTGTGGCCCCCATGACCTCAAATTCACCAGATATTCGAGAAAAGCCATTTTGAAGGGCCCTGATGAGGCCTGGATGTCAGGAAAATAAACCTATTAACCATGTGGATGTTTTAAAATTGGCCACCTGGTATATTGTACATATGTACACCTTTCTTTTTCAGGGCCAGCTTTTATGTAGTTTTTTTAATAATTCGTTAGGTATTTAATGCTTACCAAACTTTAACAAGTTATAGACCAGTAATTTATAATACTAAGTACAGGAATTGTAACCCTAGGTAATTATCGTTTGTGATGTTTATTGACTTAAAACTAAGTAAAACCCATAAATTTGACCAATTTAACTCTTTGTTTTACCCCTAAATTATGTGTACAAACGATTTGTCTCATAAAGTCACTTTATGAATAAAACATTTTTAAAATATCCACTTGTAATTCTTAGAAATAATCGAATGTATTATATTATTACAAGCTGTCAGTAATAATTTACTGCTGCATTGTAATTCAGGTCGATACAGTAAAAATGTACATATTAATATTTAATAGGTATTACGCGCTGTACAAAATATAAAAATATTTTAATAATGTCCATACCTCGTACTGTCACTCGGTCAGTAGATACGAATTTATAAATAAGCTCACGTGATCGATAATGTGACAGGAATATGCCTAATTTGTAAACAATGTTTACAGTGCCGTACTGAATAAGTCGCCCAACAAATATTTTAAGAAAATTTCGGCTTAGTAAATTTTAAAATTTCTGTCCAAAACAATTAATTAACAGTGATGATAAAGCTTATCCAGATACCAGATAGCGTGTTTGATTTTTGAGCAACACACCCTTGTGCTGAAGTGAAGTCCGTTAAGGGGTTATACTACCCAAGCGCACTGAAAATGTCCGATCCCTATGTAATGGATTAAAATGAAATTTTGACACTTGATTCTACGGGTATTAATGTACACAAAAGTTTTTTTTTTATTTTCATTAAAGTTACAAAATAGCGTCGTACACCACATTTTTTTTCTTAATCTACATCAGTTTTTATTTGGAAGTGCCCAAGATTTTCTTTTTTTCTTTTTTTTTTCTTTTTTCTTTTTGAAAATTCGCGTTTGAAATTGACGTTTTATTTTTTTTTTCATTTTTTTTCTTAAATAATCGACCTTAAATTGTTTATTGCAAGTCTAATTATTTATCAATCGCAAAAATCATGTGTACTTCGATAGATAATCTATATAAGAAGCTACACTTAAAATTTAAAGTTTATCGGATAAAAACTGAGCTAGCTAGGTTGTACGCCAATTTGAAAAACACAATTTCGAGGAAAACGCTTTTGAAGTTTGAAAACGTATTTAATCATATAAATAATACCGCTATTGTAGCGTCCTATTAGCTTCCCTAAGATTGAATTGGAACGCAATGTATATACAGGTATATTTCGAGAAAGTATAACCCATTTTTCCGACGAAAACTACCAATAGAACTATAATAACACAGCAGAGCGGTCTTTTCGAACGTTCTGGACTGCTGAGACATGGATTCGGAAAATAAGCTGTAAACATTTTTTCAAAACTTCCCCCCCCCCCAAGATTCTTTTTGAATATCATTCTTAGATAGTATATACATCAGAAAAAAAGAAATAAAAAAATGGAAAAAAAAGAAATTTGTTGGGTATTGGATTTAAAAAAATTGATTAGATGGAATACACTGTATACAAGTAACTGTTGGCGTAATATGCCTTAGTACACAAATAATTCTAAAGGTGGGCTTTTATATGCAGAATAATATGTGACACACCATCTCTTTACACACTGCCAAACTGTTTTTTTTTTTGTGTTACATTTTCAAGGCACTTCAAGAATCTTTTAACCAGCACAGAAACACAATCAAAGAGACCACCACCTGAGAAGGAACACCTTGATATAAAATATTCACATGATTCTATTAAAAAAATCGAATTGCATATCCATAGATATTTAAAAAGAAGCACTATAATGAAATTACGCCTATCTCACTCTAAAATTTGTCTAAATCTGTATTTAAAAAACTCAGATATTGCCCTCGGAAGCAGTTTATTCTATTGGACTATATACCCCGACCGAGCTATAGTCCGATACTGGATGTTAATCATTCTATCGCATTATGTTTGACAATTTAATCTATTAAAACTCATTAAGCACATTAATATTAGGTAATTATTAACTGTTTTATCGTATCAGAAGTTGCAGCATCGCATTGCATACAAATGTTACTAACATTACTAAATACAAACATAGATTTCTAAGATATTTATTTTTTTTAAAGAAAGCTTTTTTGATAAGAAAAAAATTCTAAATTAAATGTTCGATGATCTCCAAACACTTCGTGAGCTACAGTCACACGATATTCAAATTCGCTTAATACATTTCTAATAACTTGAGGTATGATTCCCCGAATTTCATTTCTAATTCTCGTTTTTAAATTTTGAATGTTAGGTGGTTTGTGTGATATACGAGTAGATTTTGCCTTTTACATAGCCCCATAAAAAATAATAACACGGACTGAAATCCGGGGGGACGAGCCGGCCATTCTATGGACCCGAAGCAATTAAGCTACGTTCTAGTGACACTTACTACTAGCTTTTAACTGACACTTTCAAGCTAATTAGACAGTAATGTCAAACAGAGACGTTTACGTCAGACAATTGACGATCGGATTTAGACAGGTGACAAATATTATATTTTTGAAATTGTCTCTCAAAGGCCTGCTCAAAAATATAAAACGATACAGGGTGTTCAAGTTGAAAAAATTAAAATTGAGCGGTACGTGAAACTCGAACGCCCTGTATACCTTCAACATTCAAATACCTTCAACATTCAAATATCAATAAAACCTAAGTTTTTAATTTTTTTCCAAACTTTAGCCCCTCACGTATATGTACATACAGGGTGTTCCACCTAAGGCGGATTCATCCATAACTCTGTTATTAGAAATTTAACAAAAAAGTGCTTTAGGTGGTAGTTGTCTGGAATAATTGTGCATATGAGGAAAATATTTTCAATTATATAGGGTGCTCCGTTTATTATGCACGCCACCTAACTTTGTTATTTTAAATGGAACGCCCTGTATATTTTTACATTTTTTGATTCCCCCGTTTAATTCTAGGTCGACTTTGTTAAGGGTTCGCTATACCTATCTCTTATTATTTTTGAGATATTCGACTGTCTGAAAAAAATGACGATTTCAGCTCTTTGAATGAGGCCCAATAGCATTTAAACCATAAAAGATAGAAACCTGCGGTTTGGAGGATTAGATTTAACACAAATTACCCTATCTTTTTTTTCACTATGGGCAAAATGGATACGTTATTCAGAGCCGGAAATATCGGACCCTACACTTGACAATTTTAAAACGTGAATACTTTTTTTTTCAAATGGCATGACCCATATTAAATAGCGCCGTTGGATGCGAAATTAAATGCCCTTTCTACTGATATCGGGTTATCAATACTTATCTCCAACAGTTTTCCAAGAATATTCGATTCTTTCTAACGTTTGCAAAAATCGGATGTCTACAGCGTCACTATTGCGTTGCAATTGCATTGCTTATTGCACTATTTGACGTATAAGCCAAACTAAACGTCACTTTAGAGTTGACTAGCTTCGACTTGTTATTTTACTGTGAAAACGTGTTAAAGTGTATCATATATTTGTGTATCAATGTCGCTGACGCAGGAAGAAATGGCTGATATGGTTTTTGTTCTTGGTGCTTGCCACCGAAATCCGTTATTAGCATCAAGAGTTTATGCACAACGCTATCCGGACATTCTTTTCAAAAACGAATCCACGATGTGTATTAACCAAAACGGAGAATATTTTGAGCAGTCGTTGTAAATCAACAGGCTAAGTTTATGTAGCCTTTTCTTGATTGTGTTCCCTGTCTTTGTTTGAATTTCGTTTCACTTGTGTTCTATTTTAGTTGTTGTTAGTGGTTTAGTTTGTTTGATAAACCACTTTTTAAACATCATTTTGAGCAGTTGTCATTCAGTAGGCTAAGTTTGTGTAGTTTTTTTCTTGATTGTGGAGTTTCGTTCCATTTGCGTTCTATTAGTTGTTGTCAGTGGTTTATTTTTGTTTGCTAAACCACTTTTTAGACATGCCAGTAAGTATTATTTCTGCCAGTCCCAAGCCTGACAAAATGTAAGGGAAAAGTGATTTTGCAACGCCTACGTGACGCTGTAGACATCCGATTTTTGCAAACTTTAGAAAGAATCGAATATTCTTGGAAAACTGTTGGAGATAAGTATTGATAACCCGATATCAGTAGAAAGGGCATTTAATTTCGCATCCAACGGCGCTATTTAATATGGGTCATGCCGTTTGAAAAAAAAATTATTGTCAAATGTAGGGTCCGATGTTTCCGGCTCTGAATAACGTATCCATTTTGCCCATAGTGAAAAAGATAGGGTAATTCGTGCTAAATCTAATCCTCCAAACCGCAAGTTTCTATATTTTATGGTTTAAATTCTATAGGGCCTCATTCAAAGAGCTGAAATCGTCATTTTTTTCAAAGACAGTTGAATATCTCAAAACCTATAAGAGATAGGTATAGCGAACCCTTAACAAAGTCGACCTAGAATTAAACGGGGAATCAAAAAATGTAAAAAAATACAGGGTGTTCCATTTAAAATAACAAAGTTAGGTGGCGTTCAGAATAAACGGAGCACCCTATATAATTGAAAATATTTTCCTCATATGCACAATTATTCCAGACAATTACCACCAAAAGCACTTTTTTGTTAAATTTCTAATAACAGAGTTATGGATGAATCCGCCTTAGGTGGAACACCCTCTATACTGTGTTGTCGAGCGTACATTTTTAACCTCCTAGTCTAATTTCCTACAACTGCTATTATCGTTGGATTATTTTACTGCTCGTTCATTATCTTGAAACGACACTTTCAGGGTACGAAGTAATACAAAGTTTCGAGGACGAACGATATTAAGCTCACCTCTAATAAGGCGGGACTACTAGAGTATCAGGTGAGTTTCAAGCACACCAAAAGCCAAACAGAAAATCGCTTTACAAAATATGTAGAACGAATCAAGTCCCGAGTTTCTGCTTGACGATGACTAACGAGTAAGTAAACTTTTGATGTATATGTATATAAGAACTCAAAAGTAACGTGACACATTACTTGCCTGCATATCAATTACGTTGAAATTTATACGTTTTGTGGCTTTAAATTCAAAACTGGCAGTGTGTAAAGTGTATCCGGAATCGATTGGAATAGCTATAGAAAGAGGACTTTATAAACAAATTTCACTATCCCTACTGATACGAAGTCCACGTGGACTAGACGGAGTATTGGCGGCCCCATTTTCTTCACGCGTTTAATTGGTCGTTGTTCTTTATTCATTGGAGGTGACTTATCACTAAAGCCGGCAGATCTGGGCGGCGGGCCATAACCGTACGTGTCATAAATTTATGCACTCTTTCAGCGAATGGTCGCTTTCTACCCTTCCGTGGCGTCGACATTTTCGTTATACGTAAAAATAATACGCAATTTCAAGTAAACGCTTAGAACGGTAAATATAAACTGACTCGCATCGCCCGCCGCGCGTTCAGCCGGCACTCGTCGCTCTGTTTCTTTCTCATATCTGCGTTTGTCTACTTAGTTGCTTCGAGACAGTGGCGTGGCACTATTGTATCTTTCCGAGCAAAGTTAGCAATCTGTTTCGTGATTATAAAGTATTGTTAGTATTTAGGGCGTGGTATTTTACGTTGTTATAAAGACAGTTGGAGACCTTTCGATTCAGCAATAGTGAGACAAACAATAACACAGCTCCACAAAAAAAAAATAGAAAAAATACCTCCGGGGTCTGAGTAGGTGTACTATATGTTTTTGGGGACACTGAATCCGAATTCGATGTCTATTTAACTCCATGTCATAAGGATTTTTCATAACCTCAAAAAAACTGCTTAATAATGAAATGTCTCGATAACTCTAGCTCTATAACTCCATGAAAATTGAAAACCATAAAAAATAAAACCCCACACACCTTAATCCTTCAACATATTTCCCCCACAACGCCACAACCCCATAACCTAATAACCCTATAACCCCGTAACCCAGAAAATGAGTAAAAACGACACTTGTGAGTGTCTTAGCCCTGACGCTTCGTGTCTACGAGCTAGATGTAGTAATTGAATTTTAAGTTAATTTGAGCAGTATTCTCCTTAGATTTTGCAGCTGTGGGGTTGTAAAATTATAGGATTAAGAACCTGTAGGATCGAAGAAAATGGGGTGTCAAATCTCAAGTACTACATACTGCCCTCAGACAGCGCTGTAATCACAAATTTTTTTGGGTTATGTGGTTATTGGGTTATTATGTTATGGTATAGGATTAATAGGTTATGGGGTTAAGGTGTTGTAGAATCGATAGAAATGTAGTTTTAGGTCTCAATTACTACATCTAGCTCGTAGACACGAAGCGTCAGGGCTAAGACACTCACAAGTGTCGTTTTTACAATATCGAGAGATGGGTCATGTCGGGAAAGTACCGAGTAAGAGGCAGGCTGTTGTTGATGACGAAACGAAGTTGAATTTGTTGCTTGCTCTAGAAGAAAATCCAATCACTCCAGCCCGTCAACTGGCCCGTGATAGTAATCTTAATCACAAAACAGTTTTACAGATACTTAAATATGAGAAAAAATGCCCATATAAAATGCAAGCTGTTCAAGAGCTACTTGAATATGATCCAGATCGACGAGTGGAATTTTGCGATTTATTGATGACTTGTATTGATCAAAACCAGTTATCTTTAGAGTGGATAGTTTTCTCTGACGAGGCTACTTTTACATTAAATGGGCACGTAAATCGCCAAAATTGTCGTTACTGGGCTGAAGAGAACCCCCATTGGATGACGGAACTTCATACTCAGCGCCCACAGAAAACTAATGTGTGGGCCGGAATAATACAAGATAGAATTGTAGGACCATTTTTCTTTGATGACACTCTTAATGGAGCAAGATACTTGCGTTTACTCCAGCACGAACTAATGCCAGTGCTATGTCATTTATTTCCAAACCCCTTAAACCCTAACTTGACCGACGAGAGGTTATGGTTTCAGCAAGATGGGGCCCCACCACACTATGCTGCCATTGTTCGTAGGTGGATTGGGAGGCGAGGTAATATTGAGTGGCCAGCAAGATCTACAGATCTTACACCACTGAATTTCTTTTTGTGGGGACATCTTAAAAGTAGGGTTTACATTCAGAAACCCAAGAACATAGCAGATCTGCAGGAAAGGATAAGAGAGGAAATCGGAAAAATAACACCGCAAATGTTGCATAATGTAAGGGACGAAACCTACCACAGACTGGGATGCTGCCAACAAGTGAATGGTGCACATTTTGAACAATTGTTACGTTGAAAATAAATTTAATTTTTAAATTGTTTTAATCGTATGCAACCCTACAAACATACTAAAAATTAAAATTTGATCAGTGCGTTGGATTCCTCTTTCCACCACCTTTACAATGAGGGGTCACAAGTCATAGGGTTGCATTTGAAAAAATCATGTCGAGGGTGGTTTCAGCCACCCCTGAAGGGCTATATTTTTCACATTACTTGCAAAATGTAGGTAAATACATTTAAAAGTTGACGTGTCTCGGGAATTTTTTGAAAAATCATTTACCACCCCGCTAGCGAATACATTCCAGTTAAAGTCTCCACCGTGTATAAAAGTTTGGGCGCGTTCCGTTCAGCGATACCCGTAAATTATCGGCTGATTTAACTGCCGACCGACTGTGAAATGCCGGAAACGAAATAAATTATGCAGACGGGCCCCTGTGACGGATGTGTCGACTACATAACCCGCTGTGGAGTGGACGGGAATCCGTGAATACGAGTTACATGTGATTCGCGGTGTTTCTCTCGTGCGGTAGCGTCCCGATAACCGGCCAAGGTCACCCGAGCGCGTGTGCCAGATCGGAGACATTTTTCTGGAATCTGAAGATGTTTTTGTGCGCATCCGTTATTATATCCTTTTTATCACACTGTTAATAGCTCCATCTGTAGGTTGTATAATGTTATTATGTAACAAATCTTGCAACTCTATTGTCAACCACTTCTGATTGTCAAATCATCTGATGCATTTCGCGTCAGTTGCTATGAATAGTACGAGGCTGATAACCGCCCGCGCTCAACAAAGACTATGTTTCTTGAGAAGGCACTACATTTTTTAATAATCGTTCATTATGTTTGTACTGATTGTGATAAATTATGCGATAAACAATTTATTTCTAATAGTTCAATTACAAAATATAAATCATATTACTTAGTCACACTATGTCAGTGGCGGTTGGTGATATTTCAGTTAGCCATATCTTGAAAACGACGCATGGGACCCACTTCACTTTTTAGGTGATGACTATACACCTCTTACAGAAAGGATTTATAGTGAAAAAACCGTCAACAAAGTTTGCGAAAAAAATTTCAAAAAAACCGGAGCACTCCCTGGGATCTCAGTAACGCTCTGTGGAATATTTGTAGTAATTTTTTTTTCATAATCTAGAAACAAATATAAGAAGTTTTTCGATTTGTTACAAAATATTTTTTTTCAAAAAGTTATGGTCATTTTCATTTTGGGAAACAAAATGTTCGTATAAAATTAAAATTAAAATAGCCATAACATTTTGAAAAAAAAATATTTTTGTAACAAATCGAAAAACTTCTTATATTTGTTTCTAGATTATGGAAAAAAAATTACTGCAAAATATTCCACAGAGCGTTATTGAGATCCCAGGGAGTGCTCCAGGTTTTTTGAAATTTTATTCGCAAACTTTGTTGCCGATTTTTTCACTATAAATCCTTTTCTGTAAGAGGTATATAGTCATCACCTAAAAAAGTGAAGTGGGTCCCATGCGTCGTTTTCAAGATATGGCTAACTGAAATATCACCAACCGCCACTGCACTATGTGATAAGAGGAATTTAAAATTCTGACACTTGACATAGAGGATAAGTGTTCCTCTCAGGGACACGGTTTTTGTGTGTGGTGTAAACAATGTAATGCAAATATTTAAAGAAAAAATTTATTTCTCTTAGAAAAAAATATTTCAAGTTACCGTTTTATAAAAAAAATCGGTAAAATCTCGAAAATAAAACAACGAAACAAACACTTTTAGAAACTACTTGTTACTACATGCGCCGTCGCAGGAATGGTGAACTAATTTGAGATGTGCTCTGTAGTTTGAAATTTCACCAAAAATTGGAGGTAGTGGAATGTATAGTAGTACGTTCAAAACGTACCCGAAAATTTGGATTTTCATGAACCGCTTGAAAGGAATCGGTAAAATGTTTTTTTTTCCTCAGGTTGGTAGCCCCTTCCTTAATTACCAAGTCTGTTTAGAGCGCGATCTGTCACTCAGTGTGTTGACAGCAGCTATTAGCAATAGACGACCTCAAATGTGCTCGGCGGATGGTACAACGTTGCAGTTGGATGGTCAACGTGGTTCAGAAAGAGTTGAATGTTCTTCAAAAACAGCATCGAAAGCAGGTGGCTCTTGACATGGTTTCCAGAGCCGATAGTGAACCAAACTTCATGTAACGCATCATAACTGAAGACAAAACATGGGTCTACGAGTACGACATGCAAACAAGTCGTCAATCATCAGAATGGCGCTATGATGATGAGCCGAAACCGAAAAAACCGCGCCAAAGTCGGTCGAAAGTGAAGGTGATGCTGACGGTTTTTTTTTTTATTATCGAGGCGTGGTAAATTCCGAATTCTTTCCGGAAGGACAGACAGTTAATAAGGAGTATTATTTAGGCACTTTTGAGGAGTTTGCGCGAAAGTATCTGTCGGCAACGGCCGGAATTGTTGAAGGAAAATTCTTGGATTTTGCACGACGACAACGCGCCATCTCACCGAGCTACGATTGTGACCGAATATAAGGGCAAAAATTCAATAAATACAATCGACCAACCACCGTATTCACCGTATATGGCTCCGTGTTATTTTTTTATTTCCAAAACTAAAATTGGCACTACGGGGTCGCCGCTTTGAAATGATAGAGGCCATCAAAGAAAATTCGCTGAAGGAGCTGAGGGCGATACCTTCGGCGGCCTATGAACGGTGTATGGAGGATTGAGATAAATGTTGGCATAGCTGTATTGCACTCGATGGAGCCTACTTTGAAGAGGACAAAATAAATTTTGATGAATAAATAACAATTTATGTGCTTTATTTCCGGGTATTTTTTTGTACATACGTAGTAGTATACCTAGGGGAGAGGGAGGCACAATGATACAATTTTTGTCGTGATTATGATTTTATCCAAGACAAAATACTTGTCATCTTCTGATTTTAGGCTTACAGGCTATGTATTTGTCTTTCATATAATACTCTATTTAAAGGAAAAATAAAAACAGGTTTGGAGTTTTTGCAACTTTTTTTAATGTCTACATTTGCATCAAACTACCTCTCTGGTGGGGTAAATTGGTACAATGCTGGAAAACATTGATACACATACATACACTAGAGAAAAAAGTAAATAGTGCAATATTTACTGAATTATAAGATTAGGAACTGTTGGAAAATAAAGAGATCTATTTTGGCGAAGTGTACCACCAGCAGCAATGGGTTTGGGCAGTTTGAATACGACATCTCCTCGAAGCACTAACCTGATGTCCTGAACGTTAGGAAAAACAAATGTCTTATGTTAGTTTTTCTTTTCCGTAAAAAAATGACCTCTATTTCATGGTCATTACAAATCGTGGCAATTTGTCCAACAAAGTGTACGACTGCTTTCCTTGTTAAAAACTTGACGACAACAAAATCGCCTACATTTAATTCATCATCACACAACAATGGTAGTTCTTCATCACTGGCATCGTCAATTGAATCAGATAAGCTCATTTCCTCTTCACTGTCACTTTCGGATGAACTTGGAACATTTTGGACCGTTTCTTTAATATTAAATTTCACTGTCTAGTTGTTTATAGGCAACACCTATCCTTGTAGTTGTTTGTATATTTAGAGTGATATATTCTGATTTGGTTTCCGCCCGCAGCTTTTTCTTCGTGCCCAGATTCATCTCAAACCTCTGGTTCAACCTTCTCATTTATATGATTTTTTCTATACTTTTCGATTCAATGTTGAAGTGTAGAGGATTTTAAACTATGATCAGCAGCTGAAACTCTAATTGATTAGTGATTTTTAAAACATCGTTTATTGCAGTCTTTATAGCTCCTTCGTCAATGAATGATCTTTGTGATAAGTACGTACAATTTTCATTAACCTGAAACAAGTAACATGTCCTCGTATAACTTTCTGAACCTTGTTTATACGAATAAAATAGTACATTTGTACATTGCAGAAGTACATTGATACACTGTAGAGGCACATTGATACACTGCATCAATGTACCTCTCATACATATGTATCAATGTGCCCCAAATGCACTCTGACAGAAATAATCACAAGTGATATATTTAACCTTACAGTGCATACACTTGGTTGCAAACAATGTTTAAATAATACTTACGTTTAGGAATGGTGACACAAGCAGCACTCTATTGCTACCACGTTGGTAAAAACACACACATGTAAAAAAGGCATTAAAAATTACTTTCTCGCGCCAAAATAAACTAAACACATGTAACTTTACTCTCACTCGTTTTTCCGTTACCAAATTTTTATGACAAGTAGCCCACACTAGTGCCATCTTTGAGGTAATAGGTTGAAACAAATGGACTTCTTCTGCCGCGAAATTTTAAATGCGTATCAATGTGCCTCGTGTATCAATGTACCTCTCTCTCCCCTATATGTCCCCTCATACGTACGATACGCGTTAAGTGTCCAATTTGCTATTTCAAGACCAAGAAACTTGTTGAAAAATGATGTCTCTGGGGGACGCTGTGACTGAAACGGTTAAGGATATAAGGATAATTTTAAATGGTACAACCAACTATAAATTTTAGGCGAAGCGGTGCGTCACTTATGTCCCCTGGCGAACCGCCACTGTTCTTTGTACGACAGGTACGCAATAAAGAGTTTTAATTGAACTTAATTGAATTATCAGATCTCGCAGTGTTTGTTTTCAATATTTGTGTAATGAACAGGAATACATACAACAATACAAAGGTATTTGTAGATTGAAAAATATAGCTTTACTGGATGGTCTAAGTTGTTTTGTCATATTATACATAAGAAATCCGCCAGGTTAATTTTATCTCGAATTATTTGGCAACAATGCACGGAAAAGAGTCGCGGTAATGACTGACACAGATCTAGAGCTATTGTCGCCGCCTCCAATTAAAATAGCACGAATTAACCTTTCAGGAAACGGTTGCCCTCTACTATGCCATATATGTATACCTACATATATACGAGTATATTACGTTATTATGTACAGTTATATTTATTTTCATTTTTAATTCGTATCAGCCTACATAATGAGTATGCAGGTACTGAAAGCGATAGGCAAATAAGAGTTAGTTGCAGTGTAGATGATGTGGAAAATGTAGAACACGGAACACATTCTAGAAACTGCAATTCCAGGCCTCGTGTAATTAAAACGGGGTTACCGAGCAGACCTTTTCAAGAATATCTACATGTAGTCTTTTAAAGCTAAAAATATTAGAACTGTTTTCTGCTTTAATTCCAGATTATATATTTTTTTTTTTTTGATAAACAATGTGAGAAATTAAAAACATTTAACAATATATGGTTCATGTTAAAAAGTTTAAAAACATGTTGTTTACTATAATTACATTTAATACCATCTCTGAGATTCTATTATGTATTTTTTTTCTCTTTTCAGGAGAAATCCTGCTTACATTTCGTTTAATGTTTGTCTCGGTAAAGTACTCCTCCGCTTTTCCATTACAAAAGCCGATATTTCCCTCCTACAGGTAACTAAAAAAGTTTATTGTAAATATGTGAAATTATTTTTTTTACGAGCTGACTACTAAAGTACTAGTAACTAACTTATGCATTTAAATATGTATGTAGATATCCCTTTTTTGAAGTAAACGGTATAGAAATTAAAAGCTACTAGGAGTCAATTAGCAATATCCATAATATACAAGCATTTAATATCTACATATGTAAATGTGTTATTATATTTTTATTAAAATAGGGGAGTGCTGTATGGACCAGTATGTTCGACAACGGTGATGTTCTTCGTCAACAATACAATGAGTATACATACAATACAACAATCTACCAATATGTATATTTACGAGGTGTGTAAATTAAATAATGAGACTGACAACGTAGCGCCGATATAGCAACACTGCGGAGAGGTAGGTTAGCATGTAATGCACCTTCAGTACAAGTTTAAACTTGTTAGAGTCAATTGTTTGTTCTTTGTGACTGTTTTCGTAAACCGGTTTTTTCTAGTGCGTTTTAAAAATGAGTGACATTGATTTTGAGCAAACGGTGTGCTATCACGTTTTGTTTCAGACTTGGACACAGCACAACGGACACTTTTGCAAAACTTCAATACGCCTACGGAGACATTATTTTTTTTCAAGACTCCACGTTTTTCGGTGGTTTAAGGCATTCTCAAAAGGAAGAGAGTCGATTGAAGATGAACCACGCAGCGAAAGGTCTTCATCTTCGAAAATGTCGATAGAATACGGGATCTGGTGCATTCAGATCGTCGATTTAGTACAAGAATGATCGGGGAAGAGTTAAATTTGAATCACACCACTGTTCATCAAATTTCGACTAACAAATTGGAGATGAGAAAAATCTGCGCAAAAATGGTTCCAAAAAATCTTTCGCGGGAACAGAATGACATCAGGAGAGAGAGGTGTCTTGACTTTTTGGAATCGATTGAAAATGATGCCCATTTTATGGAACGTGTAATTACTGGTGATGAGACTCGGGTGTTTGAGTACGACCCGGAAACCAAGCGCCAAAGTATAGAATGGTACACTTAGAGAGATAGAATGAGCAAGTCGAAGATCAAATGTATGCTGATTTGCTTTTTTGATAGCCAAGGAATTGTCTACAAAGAGTTTGTGCCTCCAAGACAAACAAGTTCGAATTCAATCACAAAAAAAAATCAACACTTCTACAGAGAGGTTCTTGAAAACTTCGAAAAGGGGTCATGCGTGTGAGACCAAACACTAAGAACAGCTGGATGTTGCATCACGACAATGCGCCTTGTCACACAGGCATTTCAGTAAACGAGTTTTTAGCCAGTAAAAAAATTTCAAACATTTCAAACGGCTGTAACCGACCAGCTGAAGGCTATTCCAGTATATGAGTTCCAGCACTGCTACGAGGAATGGAAGAACCGTCTCCAGCGCTGTGTGGCTTCCCAAGGAAGCTATTTTGAAGGAGACAATACTCAATTGTAATTCTATTCGAATAAAAAAAATAAAAAATCAGTCTCATTACTTAATTTACACACCTCATATTTACAATACTTAATACAATGTTATAACATTCACAATCAGGGATTGACAATTTATATGAAACAATAATGAAAGGCAGTTGTAGCAACGGAATTTAAAAATATTTTTATTACGAATAGGTACCATTTACACATTTTTTATGACATTTTTCAATACTGTTCTATAGCGTGTATTTAAATTCGAATTGGGTAAGTAGGATTTCCAACATCAATTGCTCTCTCTACTACGTCCACATTCCTCTCAAAACCCGTGTCGTGAGTAAACTCGCCTGGACTTTCTGCTTTGTCAACATCCCCAGTTGCTTACCGTATCCTGTGCTCGTTTAAGGGGGTCCTCTAGTTTCTCGGTTGTTTTTTTACGGCTTTTTCAATAATTTTTTACGGGCAAGCCATCGAAATAATAAATCTCATTGTTTTTACATAGTCTTTATTAACATTTAAATGAGCTTTACAAATTTTTTGAAGACAAAATATATAATAGAATCAAAGTTATAGTGGCCGATAGGAAGACATCAAGTGAAGGAGGTGTGCCGGGTAGTTCGGGGAAATCAAAAAACCAAACGGCATTTTAATCTTCATATTTAAGACTAGCGATTGAACTAGAATGAATTCTAAATTACAAAAATTAATTTTTTTATACACTTTTGAAAATTAAATTCTATTTTTTACTCATTTTTTCTTAAGTTTCTCGCTCGTAGAAAAAAAAACTATAGAAGCAATCATGATAATCTCGCTGGCTTATAACATATTAAAGATGTTGTATAAATTTGAACAAGATCGGTGCAGTAGTTTCTGAAATATCGTGGTCACCGTTTTGAAAAATAGTGTTTCGAGAAAAACGCGTTTCAAAGTATAATAAAAATTTCATCTCACCGTCAATCTGCTATGCCTGGACCATACAGTAGGCCTTCCTCTTCTTCTTGGAAGTCACGCAGAGCTGCTCCGTCTTCCCTTTTCGCGATTCAATATAATGGGATATCAATATAATGGTCAGGGCCGCTCGGCTTTGCGGAGCAGCGTTGCGCGCGCTCCATTCTAGGGCCGTAACTTGTTAACCACTTCGAATATCGAAAAATCCTTTGGCACACATTTTCAACACATGTTGTAGATGTGATTTATAAAAAAATCGATTTTTTTCGACCCGAGAAACTAGAGGGCCCCCCTTAAGCAATTCAATTTTGCACTCACACCCTCTCCGTTACATTCTGAATTTGTCGCGCTACTTTTTAATGTGCTTTATGTATGTTGACGTGGTAACGAACGGTCTATCGAAAATTGCCAGTCGTCGAGACCAACTCACACCTCGCCGTTCATTATATTTTTACTACGTTATCGATGTCCGACGACGCCAGACGCCGTTTAAAAAAGCGTTACTTTCGATCCATTGGGCGCTCTATGCAAAATACGTATCGCATCCAGTCAACTGCGAGAATCTCGCGTATTTACAGACAATTAACCGAGAACGCGCTTGATATAGTAAAAGTTTAGCCGCACGACTTTTTATCTTGCACATCACTGCGCTAACAAGTCGGCAACAATTAAAAGTACGTCTCGACTGTCTCCATTCAACACGTGTGCAAGGTTGCATCCGAATCAAAGGCGGCCGTGACGCGGAAAACGTTACGTAACTTCAATCTTAGTTTTAACCTTGGCACCGGCCGCCACTGAGCTAGCCCTTCGCCACAAAAGCATCGCTTAGAGGGCCCCTAGATAGCTGACGTGACTCCTCCCTCCAATAAATGGTAAATGGTGTTATTAAACAAAGAGTACCTCTCACCTCCAAGGTGGCGCCGTTTATGACGTCTTCCAGTGCTGTCAGGTTGCCGAGACTTCGACATTTTTCTGCCCTGGGCGTCGCAGATGATGCCGTGGAGGAGGATTTTGACGAAGGGAAGTCGACAGGTCAGCTCGGTGCCCAGCGTCAGCATGCGAGCCACCCAGAAGAAGAGGATACCGTGGCCGGTCTCATCAAGGTTAAAGTGAGAGTGAGCCACGAGACAAGAAATCCTGAAATCCTTCGTCTACCGGTCGTAACAATGATACCACTAGATTCTTTTACGGCCTCACGGTAGCTTTTGTGGCAAGTGATATTATCTTATGTAAAGTGAATAACCCCACACTATAGTATATATGGACCGAAAATTCACTCAAAAAAGATGCAAAAGATTGGCAGCAACATTGGAGAAAATTTTGCATACTTAATAACGCAGCAAATGACGCAAGCTTTTCATTGCGTAAACTACCCAGTGCAGTAGAGTGCTGCTTAAAGATTTAACTGTAGAAATCTTGGAAAAGTACCAAGTGGTGCAGTGTCGTCATTATCTGCACAGGTCTCCATGTGAATCAGAAACCGAGACTGACTGAACATAACATGTTGGTAAGATTTTTCTTTACACATTTAATTTTGTACACTATGTGCAGACATTAAGGGATATATGTAAGAAAAATCACAAATTTCTGGATGCTTTTCAAAGAGCTGTAACTTGGGGAAAAATGGTCGTGGAGAAAAAAGGAAAAAGAAATTTGAAGCTCCAAGTTTCCAGTTTTTGGAGTGTAAATTTAATTTTTTTAGCGTCAGCAACAAGAAAACCATCGAAACAATTTTTTTCTAAAAATTTTACTTCTTTTAAAAAGATCCACGGACTTTTTTTTCAACAGTTTCATCATAAAGTTCTTCTAGATAATTTAATTCTCTTTAATTTGACCTATTTTCAAGCCTTGTACGATGATTTTTCGCAAAAAAAAGTCATTTTTGACTTTGATAATCAATTACTCGGGAAATAATGAACGTACAGAAAATTAAAGTGAAGTTTTGAAAACTACAAAGTCTCCTTTACAAGTTGTAGTGATTGGTTTTTGCTAAAAAAAAATTTTCCTAAGCGAAATGGTTGATTCAAAAAGAGGTCAAACTTTCATAATTAGGGATATTTGCATAACTTTGCAAATGATGAATAGACTAAGGATATTGTCTGCCACTTTTCAACCTTAATATACCCCAAAGAAGTCCTGATAGTTTCAAAGCGCTGCGATTTTTTCTACTTGTAAAGGATACTTTGCAGTTTCAAAACTCTATTCATGATTACTCAAAAACTGCTGACGGTAAAAAAATTTAAAAAAGATCCAAAAACTAAAAACTTTTTCTTTTCTCTCGACGACCATTTTTCCCCGAATTATAGCTTTGAAAATCGCTCAAGAATTAGAGATTTTTTTATATCCCGTAATTTATGCGCCTAGCGTATATTCTAGTATCCATTATTGTATTATGATATTGTGATGAATGTGATGAGTTCCTGAGTTCGACTCTGTTGCGGCTCGCCAGAATTGACGCTCTATATATCCCCGCTCTTTTTTTACGCTGTATAAAAGTGATCCCAGCCCTGCAAAAACTTGGTAACATGACTACGTAAATAACCTCACGGAACCGCGAGACACCGACTCATACCTAAACACAATAGGCTCACCATGGACACTAGGGTGAACCTTAATATTTTTTGTTCGTTTTTTTCTCAGCGGGCCGGGTGAAAATCAGTTCTGGGTACCTAAAAACTTGTGCAGAAACCAAAACTGCCGCAATCGGAACCTTTTTTCCCGTGTCGCAAAGCGCCTGAAGTTTCTTATGGGATTTACATGTTAAAAATCACTGAAAACGTTCGATACGCTCAAAAACTATGAAAATCATCAAATCTGATAGTCGCAAGGATATATTTCCATGTATTATTTCCTCCTGAATCAGATGGAATCGTCAGATTTCGTTTATTCGTTGAGCGAAAAAAAATTATGAGCGAAAAATTGCGAAAAAACACCAAATTAAACTAAAAAAAAATTGAAAAAAGACGAAATAATTAATTATGGTGATTGTACCTGACTCTGAGGGAGTATTAAGCACATCATGATTCAAAAGTAGAGGTAAAAAAATACAATTTGATGTCCAGTTGAAGTCTGTAGGTGCCTCTGAACCGGAGTTACGATCATTTCAAGTTGTACGCAAAATTCAGGAGCGTATATGGCGGAAGGCGACTTTTCTGTTTTTTCAACCTGATTCTTCTGCATCGACTTGCATAATTTAACGGTAGTATGAAATGCTCCATATCATACGAATAATTTATCATCTTAATATAATATTACCTTTAACTTGAGGTCATTTTACATTGATTATAAGAGAATTTCGGATTGGAACATACTATAGTGTCCGACGTTCGTACACGTACCTGTAACGTTAGCATCATACTTTGGAGTTGAGGAGCTGCGTGGTATAATCGGGTAGTAATACAAATCTCTATGTTATGTGCTTGTTTCTCAACAATCGAATAGTTTAAGGGTTATTCAAGATTGAGCAAACGAAAGAAAGGAAGAATGAATTCTCGAAAAAAATACGGTTTTTCTCTTAAAGTTGGTAGCTTCATTCGCTCTGACATTAGCCGCGGAAATTTTTTCGTATTACTACCAACTTCGAGAGAAGTCGAGAGAGAAGAAGTTTCGAAGAAAATAATTGAAATTGGCGACGGTCGTAAAGTGGTCGTTTGAATAGATTCGTTCGGGAATACGCCTCGGAGCGATCCGAACAATCTGAGCAGTTCACCCGAACACGCGTTTTTGATTCAAGCACTCCGAGGTCTCCGAAGCGCTCTGAGCGCGCGACAATACAAATAACCTGAAACCAATTTATTAAATTCTTATTTGTGCAGTTTAACAAGTACATCGATTGAATTTTGTTGGATTTGACTTAATTAAGTCAATTCAATTGATTTAATTACGAAATTGTACAAATAAAAACGGTTTAGATTAATTTAGTGTTTGTTTACATTCGTGTGTTTACGTCCGAATCACTTGGATCGCTTGGAGCGCTCGAATCAAAAACGCGTGTTCGGGTGAACTGCTCAGATTGCTCGGATCGCTCCGAGGCGTATTCCCGAACGAATCTATTCAAACGACCACTTTACGACCGTCGCCAATTTCAATTCTTTTCTTCGAAACTTCTCTCTCGACTTCTCTTGAAGTTGGTAGTAATACGAAGAAATTTCCGCGGCTAATGTCAGAGCGAATGAAGCTAGCAACTTTAAGAGAAAAAACGTATTATTTTTTTGAGAATTCATTCTTCCGTTCTTTCGTTTGCTCAAGCTTGAATAACCCTTAAACTACTCCATTGTTAAGAAACAAGCACATACCATAGAAATTTGTATTACTACCCGATTATACCACGAGGCAGCTCCACAACTCCAAAGTATGATGGCTAACGTTACAGGTAGGTACGTGTACGAACGTCGGACACTATAGTATGTTCCAATCCGAAATTCTCTTATAATCAATGTAAAATGACTTCAAGTTAAAGGTAATATTATATTAAGATGATAAATTATTCGTATGATATGGAGCATTTCATACTACCGTTAAATTATGCAAGTCGATGCAGAAGAATCAGGTTGAAAAAACAGAAAAATCGCCTTCCGCCATATACGCTTCTGAATTTTGCGTACAACTTGAAATGATCGTAACTCCGGTTCAGAGGCACCTACAGATTTCAACCGGACGTCAGATTGTATGTTTTTACCTCTACTTTTGAATCATGATATGCTTAATACTCCTCAGAGTCAGGTACAATCACCATAATTAATTATTTCGTCTTTTTTTCAAATATTTTTAGTTTAATTTGGTGTTTTTTCGTAATATCTCGCCCATAATTTTTTTTCACTCAACAAATAAACGAAATCTGACGATTCCGTCTGATTCAGGAGGAAAAAAATACATGGAAATATATCCTTGCGACTATCAGATTTGATGATTTTCATAGTTTTTGAGCGTATCGAACGTTTTCAGTGATTTTTAACATGTAAATCCCATAAGAAACTTCCGGCACTTTGCGGCACGGGAAAAAAGGTTCCGATCGCGACAGTTTTGGTTTCCGCACAAGTTTTTAGGTACCCTGACCTGATTTTCACCTGGCCCTTTGGAAAAAAGAAAAAAAAAAATATTAAGGTCCACCCTAATGTACACGGTGGCAGTACGCCCGTTTATTTCGAATTTCTCTTTATACCCGAGTCTATATTACTCGTCTACGCCACCTGCTCCGTAACAGGGCTGAAAACATGGCAAATATAGCGGAAAAGCTGCGCTGCATTCGATGCGGAACAATCGCCGTAATTATAGCCGTTTTATGCGATGCAAAGTTTTGATATTTCTTTTATAGGCGTATTAAAGTGTCGCACGTACAGCCGTTTGCATAAGTTTGCATTTTCTTTAAGGGGAGCAACGTAAAACTTGCGCTAGAGGCACTATAAAGCGCAAGTAGTCGTCGGAGTTCTATTTGACGAGATTAATTATGAGGAATAGGTATACAGAGTGATTCACGGCGAACTACACATATTAACCAACTATCCAACTAACTAAACCAACCGATTCAATAATTGAATTAATGCTGTATACCAGGAGTGTGAATTAAATAATGAGACGTAGCGCCCGATATAGCAACACTGCGGAGACGGGACTTGGAAGGGCAGTAGGTTAACATGTAATGCACCTTCAGTACAAGTTTGAACTTGTTGGAGTCATTTGTTTGTTCTTTGTGACTGTTTTCGAAAACTGTCTTTTTCTGGTGCGTTTTAAATAAATATTATGTTATTTTATTTTAAGAGTTTATTAGTAAAAAAAAAAGCTAAAATAGGAGAATGCATGAGAAGAACAATGGTGGATGAAGCCAAAAATGTATGTAAGGACAGGGCCAAGTCAGGAAAACGGCGTAATTAAATGTAAGATTAGTAGTAAAAGTTTATTAGGACAAATTTGAGCCCATTTTAATATATTTTAAACTTAATCAAATGTTTATTACATTATGTGTGATTGTTTATTAAATGACAATATGAACAAATAAAATAAACAACACACACATGTATTGCGAGTTCCGACATCTCTTGTTTTATTTATTATTACCGCAAACGCTATTAAAACAATAACAAAGGTATTTTAGCGACTTTCCGGTACTTTGCGCAACATAATTGTGACTTTTAGATAAAAATGGTCACTTGGTTGTTACGTAACATTTAGGGAGGGGGAGGGGGGTACAGAAAAACGTTACGGCGCGTTACATGGGGGGAGGGAGGGTCAAAAATCTTCAAAAATTGCGTTACGTAATACTTGAACGCCCCCTTATTTTTTTCTCTTCCCGAGATTAAAAAATCACCTCAAGGGACGTCATTTTGGGACCATAGAAAACATGAAAACGGCTGTAACCAACTAGCTGAAGGCTATTCCAGTACATGAGTTCCAGCACTGCTATGAGGAACTGCTGTGTGGCTTCCCAAGGAAGTTATTTTGAAGGAGACATTACTTAATTTACACACCTCGTACTTTCGGGTCTTGTGATTCGCGTACTTTCCGAAATAATACCAAACTAGGCTTACAGTTTATATGCCCTCGATCGCGTTGCTACTGAACAGCAGTAAAATTGTGAATTATTTTTAAGTTAAAGTAGGTACATGATTTAAAAACTTTTGACTATATTTACTATTCAAGCAGACTATTTTATTTGTCTATTTAAAATAAATGTATATATTGTGTCATTTGAAGTCTTCTAGTGAGGCAGGATTCTTTTTTAACTTTTTTCCACATCCTGGAGTGGGTACTGGAACCTTCGGCGTAGAAACAAAAAAACTGGATGTTTTCACGAAACACCGGACTACTACACTTTTACCGACGCGCGTTTCGCCAACCAAGTTGGCAGTAGATTAAAACTGTTTTAATATTCTTCTGACGATGCCAACTTGGTTGACGAAACGCGCGTCGAGAAAAGTGTAGTAGTCCGGTGTTGTTGATGATAGGTCTAATTACACAGACCAACAAAATTTAACTTTTTTTTTTTGGAATCCAAATCTGGCAGCAGAATTGCTCTACTACGTCAGGTTTTTGAGATATCCTAACCTAAAAAGTGCAAAAATACACTGTTTTTCGTCATATTTGAGGTTTTGTAGTAATGCCATCTATTCTTTTTCAAAAAACTAATACATTGAATCTAAAAGTACAAGGCTCCCTCCTTCGAATGCCATTAAGTTTGCTCAAATATCTTCTTTTTTTTCGTTGAGATATCACATGTTGAAAGGACAATGTTAAAAATAGGCGTTTTTCTGCCCCACCTGGGAACGACCAAAACCCACCGAAAACTATCATTTGTAGTTAGAAGAAGTCAAATATACTCATTGGCAACCCGGAATGTGCGGGGAAAACTAGTACGTCATCCCTAGACCATATGTATTACCTTACTTCAGGTAATGTTTTAAATTAATCAGCACAGTAACGATGATAGTTCAAAAACGAATAATCAATAATTCTAGGATAATTAATAATAACTAAAGTCAATGAGTACAGAAAGTATCCGGCATACAAGAACTACCCCAATTACAGGGGTTGAATGTACGTGAAATACATACTTCACCTGAACCTTTCCGCACCTCTACTATTCTTTTATTAACATTGTCCTTTCAAAGTTTCTCAGTTTCTTAATATGCGAAAATCTACTAAGGATCCAAGCAGTCGGTTTGTGGGTTTGGAGTTGGTGGGCTTGGGGTTTGTAAGCTTGGAGTTTGTAGGTTCGGATTTTGTGGGATTGGGGTTTGTGGGTTTGAGGTTTGTGGGTTTGGGGTTTGTGGGTTTGTGGATTTGGGATTTGTGCGTTTATGGATTTGGGGTTTGTGAGTTTGAGTTCGTATATATTGAAGGTTTCTGAGTATGAAGTTTCTGAACTGCAATCAACTGTTTGACGTCTAAGGGATCCTTAGTAGATTTTCGCATATTAAGAAACTGATAAACTTATAAATTTCAACATGTTATATCTCAACGAAAAAAAAAGATATTTGAGCGAACTCAACGGCATTCGAAAGAGGGAGCCCTGTACTTTTAAATAATATGTATTTTTTTTGAAAAATAATAGATGGCATTACTGCATAACCACAAATATGAAGAAAAACAGTGTCTCTTGCACTTTTAGATTAGGATATCTCAAAAACCTAATGTGAAAGAGCAATTCTGCGGCCAGATTCGGATTCAGCGCACCAAAATCCTGCATGCCTATTAGTGTGTCTGCTTCTTGACACTTGTTGACCTGTGTAATCGCCTAAAATATTGCGTACATACTGGTCCCATGCTTCCGTGCGAAAATACGAGATTTTCCAACCCCACTAGCGGTTACTGTTTACGTTTAAAATTAATTTGCCAATAACCCTTACAGCAAATTAAAATTCATGTAATTAATTATGCTCCGTGATAAAACTAATTAATTTACAACAGCTGTTACATGCAATATATGCAAATACCCAGGTTTATAATTTGTGTATAATTACCTATGTTTACATGTGCTGTCTTACAAGATTAAGTAATGAGTGAATAATGATATATCTAGTGTAAGTAAAGATACCTTTTGACCCCTTGACTACGGTAATTTCTTGAAATGTGTGCTGACTGCCGAACTTATGAACTTTGACAACTTTAACTAGACATGTCATTTCGGACATGTTTTGGCGTACTGATCATCATGATTGTGCAAAAAAGTCTGTACGTCTGTCGGTTTGTCTGCTTAACTTTTTTGGTCACGTTAACTCGAGAATGTTTTATGATAACTTGAAATTCAGCTCACACATAACTCAATATAAAAATAGATTGTAAGTTGTTGTTGAATCACTTAAGTACTTATTGAACTTGAATTGAAGAAGACACGGTTGAGTACCTAATGCACTCCCACAAGTTGCAAATGTTTAGTCATCACGGAATTATCAAATAAGGATTATTGTTCATTGTATTGTATAGTGAACCAGGTTATAGAAACGTTCATATAACTTAGTTCCAAATGGCTTTCTTAATAAATATCACTTTTAAGCCATAAGACTTAAATAAAAAGTTCATATCACCTAATATTTCACAGTTTTCTTTTCCAGAAAAGGGGGGAACACGTTTTTCTAATGATTTCCGTCCGTGCCGTTGCTAAATCTAGCGTTGCAAAGTGCCAACACCTGAGTACATTTAACTCTATATCTTCCCAAATCTAGCTGGGACGTTTAAAACTCGAGGCCAGTTTGTTTTTCCTCAGGAAAACTCGGTCGATGTTGGTTTCCCGCCCGCCCATCGTATAAATGCCTAAACAAAACAACGCCTTCCTAGTAGGAGAGAGTGGGGCAAAGCGGATCGAAGGGCAAACTATCAATACAACACTTTACACCATCTAATTCTAATTTAGGAATGAACTAAATAGGAATCACATTAAATAAGTAGGTATTCATAATTTTGTTAGCCGAAACTTAAATATAACATATTTAATAATATATTTACATAACATATATATATGTAGACTATGCCAAACTGTGCCAATTATTTTGGGCACATATTTTAGTGTACGTTGTTTTATTATTTTTAGTATGACAACATGTAGAATCGATAAGTACGAAGTGCAGCTTCAAATTCATTAAATAACCTAACTTTTTGGTAGTTGTTTACTATGGAAAAAAGTAGTCTTGACCGATTTTTCTATTTTTTTCTCAGATATATGAGCAAATCCAAAGGAATAATGTGGTCGCAAACCCAGCACAGACTGTTTTTTTGTGGGCTTGTATAATGGTGAAAAATTGAGAAAAAATGCAATATTTTTTAAGCATCCATTTTACAAAAATAAGCTTGTAGATACCGGTAAACAAGATACATAAAATACTGAATATTTATTAATCATATTAATTATCTTCTTAGTATTGTGATATACAGTGAATGGCATTTTTTAAGCATAATTTTATATCTCCCCCTCCAACCCCCTTGGAGCGACAGCTACCCCTTTAAAATTT